>BKCH01000094.1:600000-1027108 GCA_008635985.1 Ficus erecta
CCGGAGACGGATCGCGACAATTCCGATTCAAAAATCAGTTCTTCTTCTTTTCTCATCATGTTTAGAACTTTATTTAGGATTTTGTTTAGTTTCATTATGAACTAAATTTCTTTTTCTAGGGCTACGATGTAGCCGGATTATGATTGTTCATATTTATTATGGTTTAATTCAATTTTGATGTTTATTCACATCTATGCTGAGTGTTTAATCTATTCTTAATGCTTGTGAAAGTGTGCGCGTCCTTTCCCATTGATTTGTGATCTAATTTGAGACTGAGAAGTGATAATTGGATTAGACTTTGATTAAATACCATGAGATTGTCATAGGATAGAGATATCTATGAGGCTTGTGTGATACTATGAATTTCTTGTTCTTAATAAATCATGATAGGTTTGGAGTTTGAGACCGAGAAGTGAAAACTGGCTTGTTGTGATAATTTGCAAATGCTTGAGAAAGATTAGTGATTACATTAGGGAAATTTGTCATCAGCATAGGAATAAGCGTTGAGTGATTAAATTTGATATTTTAAGCATGATTAATCCGGTGAATTCGGAAACCCTAGATATCCTAATATATTGAATTTCTCCTTGCTAAACTCGTGCGTTGTGTTATTTTAAATTGTTTTTATTTTATTGCATCTCGTAAAATTATTGTTCAAATAGAATTGGGATTAAAGTAATTCGGTAATTAGTAGTATATAGTCCTCGTTGGGAACGATATCTTTTCATCACTTTATTACTTGAACCGGCTCGTGCACTTGCGAAAAATCACCGATCAATTTGCTTTTATATGTCTAAAGTTATATGCATTTGAAGTTGTGACACAAAACTAGGGAGAAAATGGATATCTGGGGTACAGACAAGCCACGGTTTATTGTACTCCGAACCCTTTAGACTTAAAATTTTGGGTTATAAGTTCAAGAACTAAAAACTAGATCCTTTGATTTTTCCAACAAGGTATCATATGCCTTAAACGGATAAGTATGCAATTTTTGGTGCAGTTTACAAATTTGGACTACAAACCGAAAATCCTTGCTGGAACCCTATGCTAGCCATGGGTTATATATTTTTTGAGTTAGTAAACCTTAACGTTTTATAAAATTGTTCTATCATACAAAATAGACATTATAAGCTTTCCAATGACATATCTTTTGTCTTATTTGGACTTGTAAGTAAATTATTACGATTTTTCTAAACTTATCCTTGTATCTGGACTTGTGGTTCAAATGTGGAACCCACAGTAACAAAACCTAAGTTAATGGTATGAAACAATCAAGCAACAAAAGAAATAACTTTACCGCTGTAAAATAGACATCTCAAGCTTCAAAATGAGATATCATACGTTTAAAACGGGTATGTATATAAATTTTAATAAATTACATAATATTGTAATATAATCTGATAAACTGAGATTTTACCATAAGAAACTTAAGAAAACGTCCACATAAATGTTTCAAATACTTGAAATCTTGGAAAAAAAAATTATGAAGACAGAAACTAGATGTTCCAAGCTGTCCAACAAGTCATCAAATGTCCAAAACGGAATCATACTCGAATTTAAATAAATCTTACAAGTTAAAATCCTACACCGTTAAAACGATTAAACATTAAAATAGGACATAAGGGTAAGTCATAACATATAAACATATTTAGTTATAAAATGAGTTGATTTTAAGTGTATGATCAAATAATGTGAAAAACTCTAACCTTATAAAGTTGAATCACAAGTTTTAATGGGCCAAGATAAAGTATACTAGATGGTTACTAGGCATATACCAAGAGACTACCTTAGCCCAACTAAATGAACATAACTAAGGGGATTGGACTAGCCCAATAATAGAAGAAAGGTATACACTTAGGTGACTCATTGTCACCTTGTTTGATTAATTAATTAATTACTTAATTAATTAATTAAATAATAAATACATAACCAAATGTAATTAATAAAGTAATTAATTAGTTAATTAATTATTAATTAAGTATAAGAGTTAGTAGATGATAATCAAGATTATTATGTTGAATAATTACATAATTATATTACATGATTAATTAGAGATTAATAAATCATTAATTATTAATCATTGATGTAATCATCAAAATAATTATGGATGATTAACTAGAGATTAACCAAACATTAATTATTAGATTAATCAAATTATTAATTATTACTATTAGAATTAATAATTTATAATTATTATATGAAAAAGAATATTTAAGTAACATAATTAAATTATTAACAAGATAATTATTAATAAGTCAATTAAAATTATATAATTTAATTATTATTACTCAATTAAATAAAGTACTAATTAACTATTACTTAATTAATTTGTTAATCAATTAATTAATCATTGATTAATTAATCAAAATAATTAATTAAATTAAATTAATTAAATAATAAGTAATAGAAATTTATTTTAACACTTAATAATTAATATAAATTAATTGTTAAGGTTAATTATGATATAAGTAAATTAAGTTTACTATAGTTTATAAAAATAAATAAAGTCATATAATTAAGATTATGTCTAATAATGAGATATGGTTTAATCATGATAATTTCTCAAATCTGCGAAATAAGAGATACAACTCCAGAAGTTTAACCACATAAGACAAGTAAGTACAAATCTCACCTACATCATGGAACAACATATTTTTCTTTGTTGATGCTCTACGTTTGCTATGACTGGATTTGATGATGTGATGAGTATATGAGTTATACGTATTGCTTTAATTAAGTATTTGATGTGCATAATTCCTCTTACACTGACATGATCGGCATGCCTCATATATATTTATGCCATAATGATAGATGCATAGTGACATGTAAATCTACACATTGTCACAATTAATAAGAATGAGGCAAATAAAATATAGGATTACGTGTCGTACCAACCTCCAATTAGTGAGAGGATATGATAAGAACGAAAGTTATAAAATATGACCTTGGAGGCTGTTGGAGGGTCGCTCCCCTAACTCCCCATTGGTTGCACGCATATGGGTACGACATAGGGGCTCTTAAGTAGACAAGATATGTAAATAATAAAGCATAATTGAATACACATAGTTCATATGCATTTTTGAACATTCATGATATTACATGTGATGATATGATTTTATGAAAATGATTTGTGAGATATTGTTTGTACTTGCTGAGCGAAAGCTCATCATTGTGTGTTCGTACTGTAGGTAACGTTGGTAAGCAGCCCGTTACTTAGATATTTCATGGACTAGCGAAGCTGTGCGGAGGCGATGAAGGAAGGGAATGAGATACCACCACAAATTTAATTTCCGCATTTAGACTTCTTAAAATATTTTGTAATGATTATATTTTATAACTATGTTCCAATATTTTGGTACTACTAAACTAGCATGAGTATTTTACAAGAAAATACTTTAGACTCTTTCCTTATAATTTATATGAAGTTATAACTTTTTAAAACATCATCTATTTATGATTTTAAATTGGATAATTAGTTGCTAGAGGTTTTCAATTTACTCAGTTAAAAATTTTAGTGATTCTAACTTTTGTAGTACGAATATGATTTTAAAAAAAAATTCTGTATTTTCAGAACCAAACATAAATGAGTGTTAAGACTAAATTAAATAAGAATAAGTAAACTAGTTAACGGTCCGAAAAGTCGGGTCGTTACAGTGACGGCGTACTCAAATTGATCAGCTGGCTGCGGCTGTAACAAAGGGAATTTTAAGCCATCGATCTCATTTAGTTTAAGAAAAAAAAATTGGCATATACCGTATTTATGTTTGATGTGGTCGTTATCACATACCGTTACTGCTAGTCCTAATGAGAAGTTTGTGCGAATCAAATTTTCTGCCTTTGGGGCCAGTTTCGATGTTATTTTCAGGGCCTCTTCACGTCTCTCGACAAACCATCTTTGTAGTAGTTCCCTCAACCATTCCACTAAGAATCCAACTGGCATTAACCTGGCTTTCCGATCCACACTGTTCAATGACTCTGCAATGTTGGTTGTCATGATTGCATACCTCCATTCGTTGAAGTATGCTCGCGATCACTTTGTAGGATCGGCCTGCAAAAGGTATCGGTGCATGTCGGGGTTATGACTACGGATGGATTCCTTATGACGATGGTGCCCACTTAAAAGATAAGACCTCGCTGCACTGTCAAAATAGATCTTCAAAGGGCCTTCGAAATCTTTGTACCTGGTCTTCAAGTTTGCAGCCAAGTATTGGACGCATATCCCGAAGGTAGCATCTGGATACACGAGGTTGGCTGCATATTCGATACTCTTATGCCTATCAGCCACAATAGCAAGAGACTCTCGCGTACCGATTGAATCCCTTAGCTTCTCGTAGAACCATTTCCATGATTCATTGTTTTCTGACGGAACGATACCAAATGCAAGTGAAAATATGGAGCCATTTACGTCGTGACCACATGCTGCAAGAAGCATTCCTCCAAACTTGGCCTTTAATGCTGATCCATCAACCACAATTACTGGACGGCGATAAGGCTAATCGTGCTTCAAAGCAGCTAAGCACATGTAGAAGTATTGTAAACAATTTCCTGAGTCCGTCTCAATGTGAATGTCGGATGCAGGATTTTTCCTCTTAACCATTTCAGCCTACGCGGGTAGAACTGTAATTATTAAATAATCATTACCATGTCGTAAATATAAAAGTTATAATGTCAGTCATGAACATATAACAAGATAAGGAAAAATACCATTGTATGACTCTATATCATCGCCCCTCAAGCTGGTTAGTGCAGCTTCCTTCCCTCGCCATGCTCTAAGATAATTGAAAGACACTCCAAATTCGGCATGCATGTCTCGCATTATTTCTCGAGGTTTATATGAGGTATTAGTCGGATCCAAGTATTTTGCCTTAACACACTCCCTAATCATCCAACTCTTGGCTTGACGATGATGACCTTGAACGATTTCGATTGAACAAGTATGGACGTCGTCGTACCTCTTCACAACAAACAGTTCACTACCTCTCATCCTAGTCGCACGCAATTGCCATGGACATCCCTCGTTATCTATACATATAACGTGTAATAGAGTAGAGTTCGACCTTTTCACCTTGAATTGGTAGTGTTTACTCATGGCATCGTTATGAAGATGATACTGCATTAACTTTTTGTTCTCAAAAATATAATTTATGCGCATTGTGACAGGTATATAATCAGCAACAACTACTGAGCCAGATACACTGTCACTGCTTGGTACATTAACGGATAGAGATGTAGTATTATTGGCAATAGAATAGGCTCCAATGCTTGATGCGATACTATTCTCGTTCGGATGACGAGCATCATCCGCAACATTCAATTCCCCTGTATTACAATCACCATGGGCCGTGCATAAGTCATTGTTCAATACTTGATGTTGATTTTCAATTCCATATTCAGTGTGGAAATCCAGACCTATTGTGGGAGAAGGGATATGAGGAGGAAGAGAAAGGATGATCAGATTACTGTCATCTGCATGTTGCATGAGGTATTAGTCGGATCCAAGTATTTTGCCTTAACACACTCCCTAATCATCCAACTCTTGGCTTGACGATGATGACCTTGAATGATTTCGATTGAACAAGTATGGACGTCGTCGTACCTCTTCACAACAAACAGTTCACTACCTCTCATCCTAGTCGCACGCAATTGCCATGGACATCCCTCGTTATCTATACATATAACGTGTAATAGAGTAGAGTTCGACCTTTTCACCTTGAAGTGGTAGTGTTTACTCATGGTATCGTGATGAAGATGATACTGCATTAACTTTTTGTTCTCAAAAATATAATTTCTGCGCATTGTTACAGGTGTATAATCAACAACAACTACTGAGCCGGATACACTGTCACTGCTTGGTACATTAACGGATAGAGATGTAGTATTATTGGCAATAGAATGGGCTCCAATGCTTGATGCGATACTATTCTCGTTCGGATGACGAGCATCATCCGCAACATTCAACTCCCCTGTATTACAATCACCATGGGCCGTGCATAAGTCATTGTTCAATACTTGATGTTGATTTTCAATTCCATATTCAGTGTGGAAATCCAGACCTATTGTGGGAGAAGGGATATGAGGAGGAAGAGAAAGGATGATCAGATTACTGTCATCTGCATGTTGCATGGCTTCATCACTCTGTACATCCTCTCTAGAACGTTGAATGTCTAGGTGGTTGCTTTCCCCTAACTCCGGTGGTCTCACTTCCGCTGCAGACTCATCCAATACATCGATGGTAATTGAAAATTTACTAAGCACATGAACATCCTTCTTCTTCAATTGTATGTAGAATTTAATCTCAGCATCATACTGTATCCTGACAAGAGGCATTCCAGGTTCAACACCGTATCTCATGACTATAGTCTTGGCTGGTCCCCTAATTCCAATTGCACTTTTGACCAACTCAATAAGACCAACATATGTTGCAGTCTCGGGCACCAATATTTCCTTCATTTCGCCACCAACATATCTCAATGTGCCGTCCCATTGACCATTATACTTGACGAAAACACAAACCTCATCCATTCCTGAATGAAACAGCAACAAGTTATTCAATAATTATTTTTTTTGGCGTTACAAAGAAAGGAAAAATTATGACTTATATAGAGTTGACTTATATCTCAAAACTGGTCACAATGATAATGACCGGATGATCAATATGAAAATGACCAGTTCTTTTATATATAGAGATAGTTGACTTGCATCTCAAAACAAGTCACAATGATAATGACCGGATGGTCAATATGACAATGACCAGTTTTTTTTTAAATATATATAGAGAGTTAACTTACATCTCAAAACTGGTCACAATGATAATGACTGGATGGTCAATATGAAAATGACCAGTTTTTTTATATAGAGAGAGTTGACTTATATCTCAAAACTGGTCACAATGATAATAACCAGATGGTCACAATGAAAATGACCGGATGGTCAATATGAAAATTGACCAGTTTTTTTTATATAGAAAGAGTTGACTTATATCTCAAAACTGGTCACAATGATAATGACTGGATGATCAATATGAAAATGACCAGTTTTTTTATTTTTTATTTATATATATATATATATATATATATATATAGTTGACTTTATATCTCAAAACTGGTTAAAATGATAATGACTAGGTGGTCAATATGAAAATGACCAGATTTTTTATATAGAGAGAGTTGACTTATATTTCAAAACTGGTCATAATGATAATGACCGGATGGTCAATATGAAAATAACCGATTTATATATATATATATATATATATAGTTGACTTTATATCTCAGAACTGGTTACAATGATAATGACCAGATGGCCAATATGAAAATGACCAGTTTTTTTAATACTGGTCACAATGATAATGACCGGATGGTCATTATGAAAATGACCTTTTTGGTTCAAATCTCAAATCTGGTCACAATGAGAATGACCGGATGGTTGGAAGCAAATATTAACAAATAAAACCAAATAACAAACACCATTACCTCAGATTGGCTTATTGGAAGTGGAAGTGGGAAGATCTCTACTTAAATGGTGTTGAAGTAGATCTCTCAGATTCGGCTCAACTGTGACGAGGATCCAGAGGGTCAGTTTTAACGAGTGAACGACGATGTGGTGAGATTTGTTGGACTTAGAGTGAGTTTCGATCGGTGGGTAATGGTGCAGGGAGGATTCGTGAGGCTTCACTGAGAGAAAATCGAGGAAACGAGGAAAGAAAAAGTTCTAATTTTTGGGTACTGTGAGTTATATATTGTCGGGATGGAGGTGGAGGGAAGGGGGTGAGGGGGGCGGGAAAGTGGGACAAACATCAGATTAGGATTGGCTGAGAGCATATATGTCTTTATACATCAACCTAAAAAGTAGGTGCTGACGTGACAGTGTTAGAAATAAAAAAAAATGATGCTGTTTTTAATATAATTTATCCCCCCATAAGTGCTAAAAATGAAATTAACCCATAAATAAATAAATTGAAGCTCCTCGCTTCCTCCGGTTCGTGTCCGTCGTCTCCATGGACCATGGCCAGGAGACAACAAAGATCTCCCATGTATCCTCTGATTTCTGCTTTATGCTTTAGCTTCTTCGTCTTCTTCTGTTTTTCCTTTTTTTTTTTTTTGGTCTCGCTTGAATTTTTATCCAACTTCTTCTACAGCAAACATCACCCTCTCTCTCCTTTGCAATAGCCATTTATTTGTTATTAGAGGTTATTTTAGATATATAAACATAAATTAATATTTTTTCTTAAAATAGTTTCTTTTTTGTTGACTTCTCTCGTCTTCTACAAAGGAGATAGGTTTATGGAAGAGAAAGAAAGGCATGAAATTTTAATTAGCTATTTTGCATTCCGAACAAGCCAAGGATCAAGAAATTTTTACCCTTTACCTCCAATCTCCATCGGATAGATTTTGGGAGAGCAGACAACTTTTCAGATATGAAGAGATGGTACCAAAAGTGTTGCCCAAACCTAAACAGAATTTTCTTTAAAAAAACCCAATGGTAAACCAACTAGATCTGGGTTTTTGTTGAAGATGAAAGGAGATGGTGGAGATGATACTCATGCCGTTCGCTAAAGGATGGTTAGATGTACTTTTATTAAAGTGACCGGATAATTTGTACTCATGTCTTTCGTCGGAGATGGAACTCTTGAGTTTTGATAGCTAGTCTGGGACGGTGGGAGGCGGGAGGAAAAGAAAGGAGAAAAAAATTAAAAAAAAATATATATAGTTACATTATTATTTTTTTAAATGAGTGGGTTCCACAATCCCTACTTGTTCTGCTAAGTAGAAGCCAGGTGATGTGGTGAGGGGGCACCTTCGCTTTCTTCTTTTTTTTTTTTCACAATTCACAATTCACAATTCCAAAAAAAAAAAAAAAAGAGAGAGACTTTTCGTTGAGGAACAAGAGCGCACGGCATTAACCAGCAAAAGGGGTCTCAATTTCATGACTGCAAAAGAAAGTTTAAACGTTTTTTTTTTTTTTTTTTTTAAAGATAAATGACTTATTTAGTTCCTAAATTTAATTTTGTTTAAGTTTTAAACCCTGATCTTTTTTCGTAGTTAGAATATGCTTAAACTATTAAAATATTAATACAAGAGTCTCTTCTATTAGTTTTTGGATGGACTCCGTTAGTACTTTGGTTGAAAAATGATATTAACAAACAGTTTCCGTCAAACAATTAACAAAGAGGACTATTTTAGTAACATTTTAAATAATTTAAGATCATTCAAGCTATACATATTAAAAAAAAAAAACAATGATCAAAGTTGACTTAAAAGTTTAGGGACCAACCTAATAATTTACTCTTTTTTAAATATACTATTTTTTTTAACTAAATAGTATAAATAAAAAATAAAAAATAAAAAACCCATACCCATGTTTTTTGGGGTAGAGGATAGTTAGATTTGTCTTTAACTATTTTATCAAATTTAATTCTTGCTTAATTAATTAAAATATAAAAGCAAAAGAATACATGTAATTTCCCTTAAAAAAAAAAGTGAGGAATACATGTAATTTTAACAAAGTCTCGATAAAAACCTACCTCACATACCACGTCCAGTTATTGATCAATTTACTAATAATAAAAACCGTGTAATATCAACTTGAAAGATTTGTCCAGCGAGCAGAGCACTACTCGTCTTGATTATTTGATGTTTTTAAGAATCCCTTCGAAATTGTAAAACTTCTTCGGACTATCTTTTTAACTCCCTAAAACCCACATAATCTTTTCACTATAATGCCTATTTATAGAAGAAATATCATATGCACTTTCTTAATCATAATTAACAGCTCGGACTCTAAAATAATGAGTTTTTATTCCCTCTTCTAAATTATAATAAGTTTTGGACTCTAAATAATGAATTTGAAATAAAGTCAACAAATGATTGTTTTTTCTCCAAGCTTCATATCTTTTCCACTTCTGAATATACTTCTGAACTTGACTTACACTTCCATCCATTTTCATAATTCTACTAAAACCTAAATTACGGATCTTTTATTTAAATACTAAAGTGCAAATCAAGATAACAGTTATCCTTTTTTCTCTTTTTGCAAAATAGGAAATAATAATAATAATAATAGCCTCTGAATTTATTATTTTGCTATTAGTTTTTAATCTTAATTTTCCTGATAATTTTTGTCCCAAACCTTAAAACTGACAAAGATTCTTAAAACTTTTAACGGTAGAAAAAAGTCATTGCTTTATAACTTAAATTTTTTAAAAATAATGACAAATAAGATAGAAACATATTATCTTCAACTTTTTTAGAATCTTTGAAAATTATAGCATTCCGCCTTTGTGTAAAATTTTGATTTATTTTACATGTAAATATGTGAATAGCCAACCTGAGAATGAAATTGCCAAGAGACTAAGTGAAGAGCTTATCTGTCAAAATATTAAAAGAGTTAAGAATCAAACTATTGTTGCTTTTTGATTAGGATCAAAAACATTAAAAACCGTATCATCTTCACTACTAAAACAAAAAAGATATTCTTGCCTTAAAAAGTAAAGTTCAATTTTCCCCCCCCGGATTGATATCCAAAAGATTTCCAAATATAAATTTAGGAAAAGTTTTACTAAGAATACCAAGTAAGACATTGGCGATCTTTGGGAAAACATTGAATTTTTAGATTTTCCAACAAAAATAAAATAAAAAATAAAAATCCATGAGCATTATGCAATAGGATCGATTAATCATGAGTTAACATATTTAAATGGCGTGTAAATCTTCTTCACAGAATATTTAAACATAAACAAATATTATTTTGAAAAATGTGATATCTCTTTTTAATTTGCAAAATCCTTGTAAAAATTTTCTTTAAATTTTAATCGATCACCAAAAAAAAAAAAAAAAAAATCCATAGCAAGATCAACATTTTTTTTTTTTGAGGGGGCAAGATCAACAATTAAAGACAAATATTATTTTTCTCCCTCGAACTTAAATAGCTTGTTCTCGAACTTATATCACTTGTTCATTTTGTCTTCTGAACTTTAAAAACTAATATATACATCCCTTAAATTAAAACCGTTAGCGTAAATGCCCTTTCTTCAAATTGATACTATTAATTTTCTAATGAGTGTTTTATCTTTAGAACAAATCAAATATGAGCTTTAGTCTATCAAATGGACACGAGATCTCATTCACTTAAGATTCCTGAATTCACTTAACTTCAAGCATGAAGTTATGAATTCTTATTTATTATTGAAATTCCCTACTACCTTAAGTACTGCATCTCCAAACCACCATTGATCCATCAAATGTTGTCACTCATTAGTGATTCAAAAGACATAGTAAAAAGGATGTGAATCCTTCAAGCACTCATAATTAAGGTTCATCCATAAATTAATCATCTAACAATTTAATAATAGTTCTTTGTTAATAAACGGAACTTCTAATAAATCATATTTCACTGGGGTTAATTTAATTAATAGCACCTGTGAGATAAATTTTATTAAAAACAGTACCAATTTTTATCCCTTCATTTCTAACACTGTCACGCCATCAATCCATCTGATATGTGGGGCCCAACCGCATTTAATGTATGCCAAATTCCAGGTTTACCCTCTTCTCCCACCCGCCCAAAAGTCACTCTCCCTCGCATGCCCTAAAAAAAAATTTTTCAACCCAGCTTCTACAGTGTTATAGAGAGAGAACCTGAATTCTAGAGAGAGAAAGAGTTGCAACCGGCAGGAACCGCTCCATAACCGCTCAAAACCCGTCCGAAACCACCACGAAAGCCCTTTATAAACTTCTTGGAAGTCTGTGAACGTCGGAGAATCTTCAAAAACTACCCATGTCGAAACCCACGAAAATGTCTGAGAAAAACATAACTCCTAAAAGGAGGTCTGTCCAAGTAACGGCTTCGGCATATAAAAGGCCATCGGCCGAGGAAAGTTCTAAAAAACCGGTACCAAAGATCAAGAGAATGGTGTCTGATGAAGGGTTGAAGAGAAAGCAGGGAGAAATCGAAGTAAATGATTCAAAGAAGTTGAAAAGTGCCGTAGAAGAGAAGATATCGGAAGCTGAAGAGGTAAAAAAGTTGATTTCTGTTTTATTTTTAAAAAGTTTACATTTTTAATATTTTTCAGTAATAATGTGCATTGTAATTGAGGAGGTTTTCTGTTTTTATTGATTATGTAAAAAAAAAAAAGTTTTCATTTTTATATGTATTTTTGATGAGATTCCACCTTTCTAATTGATTTGTTAAAAAAAATTTGCTTAAAATACATAAAGTTTGTATTTTATCTGATTTTGTAACATAAACCATCCGTTTGTAAAATTTAGTGTTTTGGTTTATATAAATATTTGGGTTTTTGTTGATGTTTGTTTAATTGTAGGTGATATCGGTGGCTTATTATTTATTTTGTGATTATCCTGTAATTTTTGTAATGGTCATTTTGTAATGAGTCTCTGGTCATAATAATAATTACTCAGTTTTAAGTTATTTCCGGATGGTCATTTTCATAATGACTTGTTGGTCATAATAATAATTACTCAGTTTTAAGTTATTTCTGGATAGTCATTTTTTGGTAATAATAATAATTACTCAGTTTTAATATTTCCGGATGGTCATTTTCATTATAACTTGTTGGTCATAATAATAATTACTCAGTTTTAAGTTATTTCCAGATGATCATTTTCATTATGACTTGTTGGTCACAATAATAATTACTCAGTTTTATGTTATTTCCGGATGGTCATTTTCATGATGACTTGTTGGTCATAATAATAATTACTCAGTTTTAATATTTCCGAATGGTCATTTTCATTATGACTTGTTGGTCATAATAATAATTACTCAGTTTTAAGTTATTTCCCCTACCTCCGGTGGCATCGCTTCGGCCGCAGACTCATCCAATATATCGATGCTAATTGGAAATTTGCTAAGCACATGAACATCCTTCTTTTTCAATTGTATGTAGAATTTAACGTCAGCATCACACTGTATCCTCACAGGAGGCATTCCAAGTTCAACAGCGTATCTCATGACTATAGTCTTGTCTCGGTCCCTAATTCCAATAACACTTCTGACCAACTCATTAAAACCAACATATGTTGCGGTAACAGGCACCAATATTCCCTTCATTTCGCCACCAACATATCTCAATTTGTCGTCTCATTGACCATTATACTTGACGAAAACACAAACATCATCCATTCCTGAATGAAACAGCAACAAGTTAGTCAATATTATATTTACGTTACAAAGGAAGGGAAAATGATGACATATATGGAGAGGTGAATTATATCTCAAAACTAGTCACAATGAGACTGACTGAATGGTCAATATGAAAATGACCAGTTTGAGATAATCTCAAATGATAGGCGAAACAAAAGTTAGGTAAATCCATGTAATTTCCCCATTATACACAACGTATGACAACTCAAATTTCTGTTTTAAAACCCCTTGTTATTTCATCAATTTATATATATTTTCCATTCGCACATAGGTCATAATAAAATTGACCTTTTGGTCATTATGGAAATGACCAGTTTCGTTCAACTCTCAAATGTGAACAAAACTTCAATTTGTCGTTTAGAACCCCGGTTGTTACTCCTGTTAGTGATTATGACAGGATGACATAATCCATGTAATTTCCCCATTATACACATGAGAATGACCGGATGGTCACAATGGTCACAATGGTCACAATGGTCACAATGAGAATGACCGGTTGGTCATTATGAAAATGACCAGTTTTGAGATAATCTCAAATGATAGGCGAAACAAAAGTTAGGCAAATCCATGTAATTTTCTCATTATACACAACGTATGACAACTCAAATTTCTGTTTTAAAACCCTTGTTGTTTCACCAATTTATGTAGGTCATTATGGAAATGACCAGTTTTGTTTAACTCTCAAATGTGATCAAAACTTCAATTTGTCGTTTAGAACCCCAGTTGTTACTCCTGTTAGTGATTATGACAATGACCATTTGGGTTATACTATCAAATGAAATGCAAATAATTTTTTTTTTCCCGTTATAGTCAAAATCATGACTTCCATTTGGTAAAAATATTATTGACCGACTTGGTCATCAGTATGATGATCAAACGGTCATTATGTTGTTTACCATTATTAGTTCAGGAATTTTTTGGTAACGAGAAATATTACAATAAAATACCACAAAACAAAGGAAATCTATCTTACTACCCACAGGTGCTACAGGAGACCGATAACTTACCCTCAAAAGTTTAACAGAGAATCATTTTTTATAATATAATTCAAAACACATACTCATTTAAAGCATATAGTAACGAATAAAACTAAATAACAAGTAGCATTTCCTCAGATTTGCTGATTGGAAGTGGGAAGAGCTCTACTCAAATGGACTAGGAGCAGATCTAGCAGCTTTGGCTCAACTGTGACGAGGATAGAGAGGGTCAGTTTAATAGAGTGAACGAAGATGGGGAGAGATTTGTTGGACTTAGAGCGAGCTTAGATCAGTGGGTAATGGTGCAGAGACAGTTCGTGAGACTTCAGTGAGAGAAAAACGAGGAAAGAAAAAGTTCAAATTTAGAACTACTATGACTTATATATTGTCGGCGGGGAGGGTGGCGGGAAAGTGGGAAAAACATCAGTTTAGGGTTGGCTGAGGGCATATATGTCTTTATACATCCACCTAAAAAGGGATTGATGACGTGACAGTTCTAGAAATGAAGGGAAAAAAAGTGGTGCTATTTTAATAATAAAATTCGTATGGGTGCTATTAATGAAATTAACCCTATTTCACTGTGATCCATTTAATGTAATGGATCGTGATGTATTTGTTACTTAAATAGCACACATATTCATAAAATTTAATGTTAATTTATTAAATAAAATGCTAAAAGTACTTCATAATAATGTACCAATGTGAAAATAAAGTTGTTTTGTAAGTATCCTATCCTAAAACCTAGTTAATTGGAGATCTCAAGATCTAGATTCAAAGAGACAAACTAGTTGGGAAGACCAAGCTAGATCATTATGGGATTAGCCTCTGATCCATTCCTATGATGAAAATAATGATGCCCGTATGAGAAAGGTTAACTATGTTTTATTTTTTAATTTTTTTTTTCTTTTTAAACTTCAGATGAGGGAATTTGAACTATTCATCCTATGATAGAGTCAGGTGTTGAATCATCGGTAGACTATACCTACAACTAACATGACAGGTCTTTTTAATCAACATCCAAATTTAAAAATTTTTGGTAAAAAATAAAAATAAAAATAAAAATCTCACTTTTACTTAAACAAAGTTGATTCAAAGTTTCAATTTTGACAAACTACTTAATTGCCCAGTAAATATGGTTTAAGATAGATCAAAATGGATGTTCATATCATTAATTAATGATACATGTACAAGTTATACGTTAATTTTCATTAAAAAAAATTAATACCATTAGTAATTGGTGGCGTTTTGCTGTACATTTTCAAGTTAAAGAAGTACATGTCAAATTAAAAATTTTTGTAGATGGACAATGGTGCAAAAAAAAAAAAAAAAGTCTAATTAAATAGTTAAATTCGAAAAATTTAGAGTTGTCTGTTGGGGAAAAAAATAGGAAAAGAAAGTATAGGATTATTTTCATATACTCCCGTTGAATTTTAGGTTAACTCTCATTTTATTCCTAAAAAAAAAAAAAAAAAAACTCTCACTTTGTTCCTCTAAATTTTGAATTTAACCCCACTTTATCCCTTTTATTAGAATTTCAGTCAAAAATAGACTGAAAAAATAAGGAAATTAGTCTAATTAAGCTCCTTATGTTAGAATTTTTGTTAAAAATAGAAGAAAAAATATCACATGACTGCACTTAACTCAATTTTTTTCCTTATGTTTTTAACTAAAATTTTGATTAAAAGAAAAAAGGATAAAGCGGGGTAAATTTAAAGTTCTGAGGATAAAATATGAATTTTTAAAGTTTAGAAGGTAAAATGAAAATGATTCTAAAATTTAGAGGTATAAATGAAAATAATTCAAAATTGTACCTATTTCTTGGGGTCAGAGAGTTACAATTTGCACGTGGATACATGACAGATAAAACTCAAAACGAACACAAAACTAGAAGAACACACAATTTGATGCGCGATGACACAATTTTTGAACATAGAGTGCCTTGTGCCCTAATATAACATTGGAGACAAATTACCCACAAAAAAAAAAAGAAAGGGAAATTGTACTGTATATCATATTTAAAAGATACTAATGAAAATTTTAACATATTTTTAAAATGGTGTAAATTATAACATATTTTTATTGTATATTTTAATTTATTCTGATTTTACCCCTTTCTCCTTTCACACACATATTTTCCCTCTCTTACCTCTCTCTCTCTCTCTCCTTGTTGATCGAAGAGGACTGGCGCCAACGATAGTGGGAAGATCACGTCAGCGACGAGAATGAAACCTGATCGCGACGACGATGAGAACTAAACCAGACAGCGAGATGAGCGCGATCGCAATGGGATGCGAGTTTTTTCTCTCCCCTCTGGGTTTGGCTTTTTGCTATTGGTTTTCTATACACCGGCGGCGAGAGGAAAGTGGCGGCGACAAGATCGTGACGCGAATGGGAAGGCGAGGTTTTCTCTCCTCTTTGGGTCTGGTTTTTGCTTCTGTGGGGTTTTTTTTTTTTTTTTTTTTTTTTTTTTTTTTTTTTTTTTTTTGCAGGCTGGATGGTGACCTTCCACAACTCCGGCACCGGAGCTATCGTCTTCTCCAGCAGCGGCACTGGGCAATTAGGGTTAGGTTTGAGTTTTGGTTTTTTGGGGCCGCTTTGTAATTAATTGGTTTTGAGGGGTTTGTTGTAGATTAGTAAAATAAAATAATTTATTGTTATTTGTTTTGTAATTTCTCATGTATTTACCATTATATAATGTAAATGCTGATTTTTTTTTTTTGGTAAATATCGGAAATTATTAATGGAAATTATCATATTTAAAGCAAATAAGTTAGCCAGTGAGTAAATATAGATATTTACTAGTAAATATAGATATTTACTAACAAATAATTATCAATATCAAATTTAATAAAAATGGTTTTTTTAAAAGAAAAAATGGTAAATTTTTAGATTGTGAATTTACATTTATTAATAAATACTAATATATACTAATAAAAATTTGATTTTATTGATAAGTTCATAATTTCTATAACAACTTAAATACTGGTAAATATTAAGATTTATTACTAAGATTTACTTAATAAATTGATAAATTTCAAATCAAATAACAACATAGATATTAATAACATTAGATTTACCTATTTACTCATAAATTTTAATCAGTAAATATATGTATTGCATAGTAAACAAATTTATTTACATTGTCTAAATATTTAGATTTACTCAAAAAAAGAATTTGTAAACTAAATCAACTAATAGATTCGTTGAGTAAATATCAAATTTACCAAGTAAGCATCATATATTTTTTTAGTAAATATTATGATGTAAATATTAAGATTTACTAGTAAATACAAAGATTTACTTAACAAATTGATAAATTTCAAAATAAATAAGAATATACATATCGATAAATATTAGATTTACTTATTTACTAGTAAATATTTGATATCTTGATCAATTGATAATTTTTAGACAACGAAAGTTAATAATAAATACTAATATATTTTAGTAAATATTTTTATTTATTTGATAAATTGAAAATTTTTGAAACCACATAAATACTAAATTTACTAATAAATATAAATATTTCATTCTACTTGATAAAGTGATGAATATCATGTTTCTCTTAAATACTTAAATTATACAGTAAATAAATTATTTGGAAATAAATTTAAGTACTGATTTTTTTCTTGATAAATAGTAAATTTGTTATTTGGAAATAAATAGATTTATCACTTATTTAAGCCTAGATTTTATTAAAACTTACAAATCCACCCCAAAACCATAATCCAAATAGGGTTAGCCGGAAAAGACAAGAGCCCGGCGGCGGCCGTCAGAGAAATCATAGTGAGGAGGACGAAGATCCAATATCGACCGAAACGAGGACGAACGGTCGCGATTTTCCTGCAAATTTCCTCGCGATTCGGATGATTTTCCTTGCGGGCTTTGAATCCACAGCGAGATCCTCCTCCGGATCGTGATTCCACGATGAGGTCTGTCACGCTCTACTCTGGATCTCGAGTCCACGATGGTCGTCGCAACCTCCTCCACTCCACGGCGAGCATTGCGCCCTCCTCCAGTTTGTGACTCCACGGCGATCATCGCGCCCTCCTCCGGTTCACAACTCCATGGCTACCGGCGCAGGTAGTCTAGACAGAACCGATGCCGGTGCCCACGCCGACGCTAGGGTTTCTAATTTAGGGAATCTAGGTGCATCAGGTTTGGGTGTTTATGAGAGATTGTGGGGGTTTTGTTTGTTAAGGGTATTTTGGAGAATCCCTATTTGAGTTTAGTGACAATATGCTATTTAGTACCTCAAATTTTAACCACCTGCTGTATTGTTAAAATTATGAAACTCAATATGCTACTTTGGTTAAAAAAAAAAAAAAACAAAAAACAAAAAAACAAAACAAACATGTTGGAGTGCTTTTCAAGAAGGAAAACAATGTAGAAAAAAGAAATTGGGTCCTTTTTTTTTTTTTTTTTTTCCTTTTTTGTTGAATAAAAACATAATATATATATATATATAATTATATATTTTTGTTTTTGCTTGGAATGGAGGGTGTATATTAATGGCATGTTTACTTACACGTAATCGGAATGAGCATGAATCGGAATGGATAAAATTCGGAGTGGGCTGGATTTGGAGTCACGATTTAGAGTCAGATATGTTGTTTACTTGGGTTCCAGTAATTGGAATCGGAATCACTGTTAATCTCATTCATCCGTTTACTTAGAACATGAATCAGAGTCAGTTATTATAAATTACTTATATACCCTTTCAGTTAATTTGTGTTTTCAATTTAAACAAGTAGATTATGAGGAGGACATCAATGCCCAAAGGAATTCTCACGAATCAATTCAAGTTTCAGTTGGTCCGGTGACGAGAGCTCGAGCTAAAAGATTCAAAGAAGAGTTGAAAAACTTAGTCCAGAGAGTTCTACAACAAGAAGAGAGTGTGTTCACTACTGTTGGTGAACAAAGACTGATTTTACTCATCAAAGTTGATCCGGAAGAGAGCCAAGGCTGATGTGGACTTTTTAATTTTCCAACGCTGAAGTGGACGTTATTTTCCAACGAATAATCAAGTCAAGATTGCGTCTCCAAGAGTTCAAAAAGTTCAAAATTCAAAACAAGATCTGATCAAGATTTGATTTTTTTGTAATCTTATTTTTTCTTTAGTTTTAATTTAAAATTTGAATTTAATTCCGAATTTTAGTATTTTTTGTTTAGAAAAATATAATTTCTAGGTTTTTAGGCATGTTTATCCGTAGGGGTAGATTAGGAATTTTACAAGTGTAATTTCGACTATATAAGGCTGACTTTTCAGATTATGAAATTAGTTTTTGATGTTTATTCATATTGTGAGTTATTCTTCTTGAGTTCTTGAAGAAACTTATTCGAATTATCAAGGATTCCTTATGGCGTTCAAATCGACTTATGAAACAGACTTCCATAACTGTTTGTGGCATCTTCACCATACCAAGGTTCTTACTTTGCTAAGCAACAGGTCACGGTTTCCATCAAGCTTGAAAGATCTTGGATCGTTGTTTCCAGATTTGATATCGGGTTTCGTCACGTTATTGGCGTGGTTCATATCAGATTATATACTAATTATTTTAATACTAAATGATTATTTTCTGTGCTTAAAAAAAGTAAAAAAATTGAGATAAATTATTTTGTTCTACTAATTATAGAACCATTTTCTTGAAAAATATGTATATTTTTTAAAAACATAATGTTGGGATAAGATATTTATGTACTAATAGTTATTATATTATGAAGATTATTTTTTAAATAAAAAAAGTCAAAATTTGAGATAAATAGTTTATTCTAGTAAATATTTAACTTTTTTGAATTATAAATTTGTTTAAAAAAACATAATGTTGAAATAAATTTCTAAAATCAAAATTTTGTTTGTAGTTGATTTACTATTGCTCAAATTTTTTTAAAATTTTACTAGAACAATAAAAAAATTTAAAAAGAAGCATTAAAAAATCTAAAAACACAGTAGAAGGAAAAGTGAATAAGCATGAAAAAATTAGGGTTCTTTCAATCTTTTACTTTTCATTTTTAATCCTCATATAAGAAAGTAAAGTTAGGGGCAAAGTAATAATTTAACTTTAACATTAGGAGTGAGAGTGCTAATCCGATGGGGGCTTGAGATTGACAATCCCCTTATTTAATCCCAAATTAGTGTGAATCCCACACAATTTCACTCCCATTCCAGGATAAAAATAGATAAGTAAACATGAGATTGGTGCTCATTCCTGATTCTGATTTCCTATTCCTGAAAAGTAAACAAGTCGTTACAGCTTCGAAAATGGTTTTATCCTTTTGTAACATATACATACATATAGATATATATAAATTCATATACATTGATTTGAGTCTAACATTAAATTTAAACTTATCACTTCACTTGCTTTCTAAGGTGACAAAGAAATGAGGATTTATTTTTATTTATTTTATTTTTTTTGACGGTACCTGAAAAGAAAGAAATGGGACTGAAGAGGAGCTTTCAAGTCTTTCTACCAGTGACCATCATTCAAAAAATTAGACCGGCCACTTCTGTATTCTCACTTTGGCTGTATCATTTCTCTCTTCAATATTTATTATTTTTTGTGCTTGTTTTTTTTCTTTTATGATCTCTCTCTCTCTCTCTCTCTCTCTCTTTCTTTTTCTTTTTTTAAGATAGTATCTAACTTTGGCTCTATTATAGAATATTACGAGTTTAATCCCCGTGCGTTGCACAGGGAGGGAAGAAAAAAACAAAAATGAAAAAAATTGAGTATTATATAATAAAAACAATTGATTAAGATATAGATTATAATTACATTAAGTATATTTTTTTTAGTATTTACTATTGTAATATTAAAGTACATACATTCGTGTTTATATTAAAATATCCGAGTTATATATACAAACAAATATATATAGATATATGTTTACAAACAAAAGTCTTGTAAATCAGATAGTTTTTGCTGAGCTGTCATCAACCATGTTTAATTTTTTCAGCTTTACTTCGGATCTGTTATAATGGGGAACAAAAATTTGTTATTTTATATTTATAAATGAAATTGATGTAAGTATAATTACATAATATGTCATTATATACAATAGATTATCATACCTTATTTCCTTTCGTTTTCTGGATGAATCAGCTGAAGATGTCTGTATTTCTGATACATAATGTTGGTGCTGAGGGCTGACATAATAATAAATTTATTTATATAATTGTTTTTTATTTATCTATATATATATATATATATTAAGTAAAGGAAATAAAATTCAAGAAATTATGAATAGTAATGTACCTTGATTCAATTTCTTCTGTTATGGGTTCGGTCAAATGGAGTTGCTTTTTTGCAGTTTTTTTTTTTTGTTTCTGGTTGTGGTGTTTCTGGATCCAACGATACTAGTAGTTGTGGGATATGTTGGGGGGATTTAGTTGGTGGTGCAGGCAATATTATTGGTGATTCTTCATCGTCAAAAGTGATGAGGACATGGCTAGCACAAGAGCATGGAATGCGGATCATATTTCAATTCTAGAAGAATAGGCAGTTTTTTGACTTTTTTTTTTTTTTTTTTTTTTTTTTTTTTGCTGCAAAACAAAGTTAGAAACAATGCAAAGACCTTACCACACTCCCTTACGTGTTTCTCTCGTGAACTGGTTTCGCTCAATTTCTCTCGTGTTTACACTTAATACTTTAGGCTTTTGTTCACTCTAATGCTCTCGCCTCTTCTGACTTTTTCCACTCGTTAATCCTCACTCAGTTCTTATAGAACTAATCAAATCAATATCGAAACTTCCGTGACGATTCACAATCAGATTACCAAGGAGGCTCAGATTAGATACAAAAATATAACAAGCACGTCGAGTAAAGGCTTTCGGAATTTAATACCCAAAAAGAAATGAAATTTGGAATTCCTTAGACCCTGAATAACAAGAATCGAACGAAAAAAATTTAAGAAACGTTTCCAGACTCCTTCCTTTGATAATCTGGATTTTTTTAATAAAGTCTACAGCACATGTTCGAATGAGAACAAATAAAGGAATGGTATTCCCAAAGAAATTTCGAATCTGTTTAGAATTCGATCTTGGAGACTAATTTGGTTAGGGTCGCGTCAGTTCTTGGCGGGGTTCGCATCATTTGGTATCAGAGCCTAGGGTTCTAATCAGGTTTTGCTTATCCTATCCATTATTTTACGTTTATGTTCTATTAGTCTTGTGTCTTGATTTCTTGTATTGAGTCAGAAAAAAAAATGTCAAACAACAGCAAGAACACTACTGAGGGTACCAATGGAGCGGCATACCCAAAACTCCTCATGGAAGCGATGATGGGAGAAATGAGGCGAATGTTGAGAGGAGAGTTGGAGCAACTTCATGAGAGGGTAGACCGGATAAAAAATGCACGAGTGGAACAGCCACAACATGTTCCTCATGCGCGTAGGCGAGAGAGGGTTTCAGTTAGAGGAGAGGCCCATGATTACAACAGAATTGATGGGGATGAGTTTGATGAAGGAGAAGATTCAGCGGGTAGTCATAGGAGATTTGGACGGGATAGACGTGTTAGGAATCAGGGAAATGATAATTTGATGGCATTAAAATGAAGATTCCGTCATTCCAAGGCAAATCAGATCCTGAAGCATACCTAGAATGGGAGAAGAAGATGGAGTTCATCTTTGACTGCCACACCTATTCCAAAGCAAAGAAGGTAAAACTATCCGTAATTGAATTTTCTGATTACGCTATTACTTGGTGGGATCAGCTCGTTATAAACAGGAGATGAAATAGAGAGCGACCTATCAGTCATGGGAAGAGATGAAAGTCGTGATAAGGAAGCGATTTGTGCCAGCGTACGACTACCAGGAGTTGTACAACAAGCTGCAAAATCTTAAGCAAGGAACCCAAAGTGTGGAGGAATACTATAAGGAGATGGTGGTCATGTTGATATGCGCAAATATAGAAGAGGATCAAGAAGCTACAATGGCAAGGTTTTTGGCGGGCTTGAACCGAGAAATTCACAATGTCGTTGAGTTACAACATTACGTGGAGTTGGAGGACATGGCACACATGGCTGTCAAAATTGAGAATCAACTTAAGAGGAGGGGCGGTAACATGCATCCAAGCCAAAACCCGAGTACATCTGCTTGGAAGGTGAACCAATGGAAGAAGGATGAGAAGCAACTCAACATCAAGCCAAAGACCGAACAAAAACAAGAGGAGGCCAACCATAGGAATCAAGGTAAATCCGATTCTTCCACTACTCGGAATCGTGATATTAAGTGCTTTAAATGTCAAGGCAGGGGTCATATAGCTAGCTAATGTCTGAACAAACGAGCTATGGTGATGCGAGACAATGGAGAGATTGAAACCGACGAGGATTCGGACAATGATTCTATGCCTTCATTAGAGGATGCCGACGATGAGGAGTACGCTGTCAAGGGAGACTTGTTGGTTGCAATGAGAGCTCTAAGTGTGCAAGCCAGAGAAGATGAAGAGGAGCAACGGGAAAACATCTTTCATACTAGGTGCCATGTCCAAAACAAGGTATGTAGTGTGTTTATTGATGGTGGAAGTTGCACTAACGTTGCTAGCACAACCATGGTAGAGAAGTTAGGGCTGCCAACAAGCAAGCATCCTCGACCCTATAAATTGCAGTGGTTGAATGATAGTGGTGAGGTAAGGGTGCACAAACAAGTGTTAGTCTCTTTTCGCATTGGAAGATATGAAGATGAAGTTTTATGCGATGTGGTTCCGATGCAAGCTGGACACTTGTTATTAGGTAGACCATGGTAATTTGATCGACGAGTTAAACACGACGGCTACACCAACAAGTACTCGTTGGTTCACAACCAAAGAACGATCACTCTTGTTTCGTTAACTCCAAAACAGGTCTATGAAGACCAAGTGAGCTTACAGAGAGAAAGCAAGAAAAAGAAAGTGAGTGAAGAAAATTCAAGAGTGGGAGTACAGAAAGAGAGTTCGGCCAGTGAGAGAAAAAAAGAAGAGATGGCCGAGAAAAAGGAGAGCCAAGGAGAGAAATGTGAGAGAATTTTCTCTTTGGTTCTTTGACGAACCATTTGAACTTATCGGAATTTTCCGTGGCGTTCACTATCGACTTATCAAATGGTACTCCACCACCGTTTGTGGCATCTACGACAATACCAAGGTTCTTGTTTGCGGGTTGGTAATGGGTCGCGGTCTTCTATACCAAGGTTCGTGTCACGATTCAAGCAACGGGTTGCGGTTTCCATCCTAATCGAACCTGTGCATAGAGACGATCTTGGAGACTGCTTAGATTACGGGTTTCGTTACAAGTTGGCGTGGTTCGTATCAAAAAGTTTTAATAACTGTTGCATCAATAAAAGAACGTCTTGGACTAAACTGAATCGAAAATATTTTCAACATGCCTTTAAGTTGATCAAGGAGAGGGGGAATGATGTTCGAATCAGTGTACCCATCTTGTATTGTTAGTATGGAGCATGGTTTATTTATTAGTGCTTGAATAGTTTTTCCAAGCATCACAATATTCATTCCACCAATGCCATCCTCGATTTGAGCATTGATTTTGTACCTGTTATAAATATAAAAAACTTAAATTTTATTTACTATTTAAAAGTATTTTATTTATTTTTTTATAGTAAAAGTAAAGAATATTACCAGCTGACTGGCATTGTTGTTAAATATGTGTGAGTATCGCACCACCATGAGGTTCCCGATTGTTTGACACGTTTGTAGCACCGTGGACAACCATTGTAAAACCAACCTTGTTGCGCATTAAGTTCGGTGATTGTTGCTTTTGTAGTAAATATTTTGTCCTGTTGTTTGAATATAAAATATTTAATAAATTATAGTTTATAAATAAGATGTAATAAATAAATATTTACTTGATTTTGGTATGGATGTAAAGCTCGGAGCTCCGTTATTGTCATTCTATTCATAATCTTTTGTTCTTCTAATTTTATCGGTTTTTGGGTTGATGGAGTAATAAAGTATATTCCTTGAATAGAATGACTGAACCTATAAACAAATAATATATTAAACAATAAATTTTTTTTGGTAATTATTAAATATAAATTATGTTAATATTCTTGTAATAAATATTTATAATACATTTTTTAATTTTTTGCATTCAGCGATATCTGGTTCAAAATAAAGTGAAGTTCTAGAAGTGCTTGCTACATAAAGTCCACCTGTATATTTATAGTTAATGAAATTAATAATTAAAAATGTTTATTATTGTTATTAAACATAAATTTGTAGTATTTTGTATTCTATATATACTTACCAAGATACTGCTTCACTGCCATGGCTGTAAAGGCAATTACTATTGGTTCAGACATTCTTTGAACTGTATTTTCGTCAAAAGTTTAGCCAATTTCTCCTCAAAGAGTTATATTCAGTGATTCATCTCTGCAAAATATAAGGAATTTAAATTAATAATATATCAATAAAAGAATTTAAATTTATTGAAAATATATTATAATAATATATAATTTTTAATTACCTGTTATTCAGAATTGTTAGGTTTCGTCTTTTAACCAGTCTGTTGCCTACATTGGATTCTTCAATGCCCTTAACATATATAAGGCGACCAATGACATCTAGTATAACATTATAAATACAAAGTTATTATTTATTAATATTAATATTATAAAAATTTAATTTTTAATTAATAAATATAGATATTATAGAATATATATTATGTACCTGAAAGAATGTCATTAATGTCAACTCCTGATGTTAACTAGTCGTATTCTGCAAAATTAAATTTGTATCGAGGTATTTCCGGAATGTCTTCTTGAACTTCTTTGAAAATTATGGACCGTGCAAATTGTAGCATTGCTTTGTGTGGAACAATTTTATACCTTTGTTTGTTGTTTGAAACGAAGAAGTTACTGATTTCATATATGTTGCCCACTTGTATTGTGTTTGTGATGAAATCAGCATCTTTTGCACAGACAAATCCATGTATCGCTTCATCCTGTAAAAAATATAAAATAAATTTTTATTATTTATAAATTGATTAATAATATGAATTGTTTATTATTATTAAATAAAATGTGCATAAAATATAAATGTAATTACCTGTTCATCTACTAATAAGCAGTCAATGCTTATTAGACAACCAGTATTGTAATCTGTATTCCTCCACAAGCGACAAACTTGTGCACGGATTGTCTCATATGGTTCTCCTAGTTTTAGTATTCATAGTGGACTGAACATGTTCTATAGATAATAAAAATATATAAACACATTTATTAAAAAATTGATAAACTAAATTTGGAAGCTAAAATTTATGACAATTGTTTGATAATATAATTATTCAAAGAAAGTTTATATTTATTAAATATTAATTTTTTTTCATAGATTAATAATTTTGATTACTCTTATGTAATATTTCTTTGTAGACAATATTTTTAATATAATTTGAATATTTATTAATTGAATCATGTATTAAAATATGTAAATCTTTTGGTGATGTTACTCTAGATAGTGCAACATATAATTGTCCATGAATAAAAATTTCATTTTCTAAATAGAGTCCAACTTTATTTAATGATTGACCTTGACTTTTGTTTATTGTCATGGCATAACATACTTTTAAAGGGAATTGTCATCTTTTTAATACAAAAGGATATTTAGATTCATTTATAGTCATTTCTATTATTTGTATATAAACTTTTTCACTTATGTCGTTATAATTAATAATACGACCTTCAACAATTCTATTTGTTAGCTGTGTTATGATAAGTCTTGTATCATTACATAATCCTATTAATTGATTAAGATTTCGTATTAACATAACAGGAATTCCAATTTTTAATTGTAATTCATGTGGAGGTATTCAATTAAAATTAAGTGTAAGCAAAAATTCAGAAGGATATAAAAGATTTAGTTTGTCAAGATTTCCAGATGATGATAAAATAGTATCATAACTATAATAAATTTTTGTTTTTGTGGGTACTAAGCTTAATAAGTATTTATTTATTGCATCAGTTGTTGTATTTCTAGGTATAATGATTGCTCTTTGTTTTAATAATCAATATTGTTAAAATTAGCAAAAAAAAATTCATATATTGTGGAAGAAATACATTCAATAGAGTTTGTATCATATGAGATTATATATATTTTTTGGTATTTTAATCCATGTAACATCTTCATTTTCGGTATCTTTTATTCCATTTGCTGTTCCATAACCAATATTTAAAATCCATTCAGAGAAGTTACTAATTTCTATTTGTTCATCAATACAGCAATTAAGTTTTTTTAATCGCATATTTTCTGTTAAAGTAAGTATTCGGAAATATGACCAAAGGTAAGAATTGTTTATAGTTACATCAATTATATTTTATTTTGTTCCGTTTGGAATAACTGGTAATATTTGTCTAAAGTCACCACCTAATATAACTGTCATTCCTCCAAAATGACGATTAAAGTCATTTCTTAAATCTTGCAGTGTTTTATCTAAAGCTTCAAAACAATATTTATTTGTCATATGTGCTTCATCTCATAAAATTAATTGTTGTTTTATCAATTAATTTTATTAGTTGGGTACATTTTTTTATTTGGCAAGTTGAAAATTTATCAATTGAAAGTGGTATGCGAAATCTTGAATGTGCGGTTCGACCTTTGGTAATAATAATGATGCTATGCTAGATGATGCTACAACTAATACAACTTCACCATTTGCTCTAATTTTACTAATAATTGCCTTCCATAAATATGTTTTTCATGTACTGCCATAGCCATATATAAAGAATAAATTATTATTTTTTTTATTTTTTATTGCTTCTAGAATCTGATTATAAATCAATTGTTGTTCTTGATTTAGATTTTGCACTAAGTTGAAATTTTCTTCTTTCAATTTAACTTTATTGTAATTAAGTTCTTCTCTTAAAAGATTATTATTTAAATCTTCAATTAATGATCCAGTGGGAAGTGGAAGATTATAATGTGATAAAAAAGATGAATTTAAACTTAAAATTTTTTCTAATTCATACAATACAAAATTATATATTTCATTTTCAGGAATTTCAAAATTTGGGTTGTTAAATAAGACTTCCATTTTGTATAAAATATCATCGCACATTAATTTCCAATGTTTTTGTAAAAATTTTATTGGATCAGAAATATTACAAAATAACAGTATTGTAATAAAAAGTTGAAAAAGTTGTGTACATGTTGATCAGAATGATACTTCTTCTATTGATTCATCCCATTCTTTATCATCTCCTAATAAACCTAGTGCATGACAGGCTGTTTGATATGCGGGATAAATAATATTATTTACTATTCGAAGTGATTTATAACTTGTTGAACCTTTTTGATGATTTAATAATAATTTTAAGTAGTATAATTCACCGGAACTTGGATGGATATAAAATGTTTATCCTATAGTATGCTCATTTTGTCTATGAGTCCAAATCTTATTTTTATTATTCCAAACGAATTTTATTGCAAATTCTGTATAGGTAAGTTGTCGAGCATCTTCATTAGTTTTATTAATTTTCATCCATTCTGTTAATGTTGTTTTTTGAATCTGTGGTTGTTGTATTATATTTCGTAATTGTTGATTTTTATAAAATGTAATATTTTGCATATTTGGTAGATGAATAGAAAGACGTTGAATAGCTGGATTTCTATGATGAATTGAATATTCAAATATTCTCCAAATTGTTTCATAAGGTGTAATATATCGACAGTTAAGATAAGCTTTTATTTCATTAACTTCTTTATAATTTATTGTTTTATTATTTTCAGTAATAATATTATCTTCAATAACGACCCTTATTCGATTTGGACCTTTTGTTAAGTATTTAAATAAATATTTAATGAGCATAGATTGAGAACAAATTTCGACATTAATATGTGCATGATATTTTAAGCATAAAGTTCTATTAAAAGGAACAAAATATCTATTATCAGTTTTATTCCTTTTTTAATAATATTAAAATATGTATCTCTACGACGATAATTTACGAAACTATTTTCTTCTATAGTTGTTTCATTTTTTATTTGTTTTAGAAAATTTTTTGAACATTTTGAATTTTTCATACATGGTGCAAATGTTTTTGCATATCCACATGGTCCATGTATCATATATTCAATTATAATTTTATAACATAAATGATCGATTATTGGATTTGGAATTTCTGTAGAAATAATTTTATCTATTCGTATTGGATTATGATATTTATGTTCAGCGTATAACTAAAATAACATATGACAATGAGGTAAACCACGTTTTTAAAATTCTACTACATATAAATCTGCAGTTGACAAAAAAAAAAATTAGAAAAATATAAATATTAGTTTTTTGTTTTTTAAAATAAAACATTATAATAACATTATATTGACTTTTTTATTATATAAAATAAATTAATTTACCTGCTACTATGAGTCCAAAAATGACTCCTGATTTTATTGTATTTAGTAAATGGTTTAATTTAATTTTAAATATTCTACTTATAATATCTGGTTTATCCTTAGTTTTTTTGTTCTGGAATTATTGATAAAAATCTTTTAATTTCTGGCTATTTAGGATTACATGTAAATGTTAGAAATATATCAGGATTTTCATAATGTCTACAAATTGTCATTGCATCTTGATAATTTTGAATCATATATCTTGGACTTTCTGATAAGGCTAAGGATCCGGTTCTAGTTCCTGTTGGTCCAGTTACAAGAGTGCAGGCAAAGAGGTTCAAGGAGGCTTTAAATACTTTAGCGCAACACATTGTGATAGAGGATGGCAAGTCTACATGCATGGAATCAACAAATAGAGCTCAAATAGTCAATTTAGTTCAAGTTTAGCCATGTAATTGAAGAAGCCACGTCAGCTATGCAATCCATGCAAATGGTCATGCTTTTTGGAGGATTTGATTAGTTTGGGTTAATTGGTCAAGAATTAGTTAGTTTAATTTTCTTTGTAATGGGTGTAAATGACTGGAAAATAAAGCCAAACAATTAAGTTAGTTTCCTGTTTTTTTTTATTTTTTTATTTTTAAGCTACAATTATTAGGTTAGTTTCTTTTTCTTTAGCTTAGCATATTCTAGGAATATTATTGTGATTCTCAGCCTATAAATAGGCCTTATTTTCAGATCAATAAGAACTTTTTGGCATTCTATTCACTTTGTCTTGTGGCGTTCAAAATTTGACTTATCAAACGGTTTTCCACCACCGTTTGTGGCGTCTACGACAATACCAAGGTTCTTGTTTGCGGGTTGACATTGGGTCGCGGTCTTCTATACCAAGGTTCGTGTCACGATTCAAGCAACGGGTCGCGGTTTCCATCCCAATCCAACCTGTTCATAGAGACGATCTTGGAGACTTCTTAGATTATAAGTTTCGTCACAAGTTGGCGTGGTTCGTATCATTTGGTATCAGAGCTTCGGTTCTAGTCTCAGGTTTATCTATCCTTTAAATTTTCTTTTCGTTCAAATTCTAGTTTATGTCAGTTCCTGATTGTTAAAAAAAAAAAATTTCGAATTCAAAAAAAAAAAAAAGAAAAAAAAAACGTCAAAAAAAAAAAAAAAGAAAAGAAAACAGCAAGGAGTCCGTAAAAAAAAGCATTTTGTTTGTTTTCATTAATTTAGGTCCCAATAAGCCGAAATCACCTTATCCCAAACGGCAACAAAATTTTTGTAGAAATTAAAAAAAAAAAACTATTGATAAGCTTGGATTGAATGTCATTCGCGAATCTTGATTGATGTTTGTATTAGTTTGATAAGAACTCAAGAGGATTTCTAAGAGTGAATTGTGAGGACTTGAGTGACATCTTATTGTGTGCAAATACGAGTGTGTGTGAAACCATTATTAGAGTGAAACACGTGAGGGAGTAAATTGGTGAGGTCCTTTATTACTAACTTTGTTTTGCAGCAATCATGTCTCACAATAGCATTACCGATGGTGCCACGTATCCGAAGTTGTTTATGGAGGCCATGATGGGTGAGATGAAGCGTGTGATGAGGTTGGAATTAGAGCAGATTCACGAGCGGATAGATTGGATGGAGAATACACGTGTGGAGCAACCACAACCCGCTCCTAATGTTCGAAGAAGGGAAAGAGTTCAACCGAGACATGAAGCGGAGGACTATGAGGAGTTCAATGAGGGCAGTTTTGAGGAGGAGGATGAAAGACGCTCGGTGGGCAGCATTAGGAGGTTTGGACGGGTTCGAGGAGATATGAATAGGGAGGATAATGATTTGGGAAGCATTAAGATGAGAATTCCATCATTTCAAGTAAGGAATGAACCCGAGGCGTATTTGGAGTGGGAGAAGAAGGTGGAGTTGGTGTTTGAGTGCCACAACTACTCCGAAATGAAAAAGGTAAAACTTGCCGCCATTGAGTTTTCTAACTATGCTATTGTTTGGTGGGATCAGTTGATGCTCAACAGGAGGCGAAATGGTGAGAGACCGGTGGGCACTTGGGAAGAGATAAAGGCCATCATGCGGAAACAATTTGTGCCAAGCCACTACTATCAGGACTTGTACCGAAAGTTGCAAAGATTGGTGTAAGGTAATAAAAGCATGGAAGACTACTACCAAGAGATGGAGGTAGCCTTGATTAGAGCCAATGTGGAGGAGAACCGAGAGGCTACCATGCCATGCTTTTTGGCTGGTTTAAACCCCGAAATTGCAATCCAAGTAGAGTTGCGTGAGTATGTAGAGTTGGATGAGATGGTACATATGGCCATCAAAATTGAGCACCAACTAAAGAGGAGGGGTAGCAGCTCACGTGGAGTACAAGGTGGGGGATCTTCTTGGAGGCCAAATTTTGCTAGAATGGAGGAAAAGCAACCAGCCCCGATCAAACCAAAAGTGGATCCAAAACAAGAAGTAGTCGGCTGCCAAACTCACGGTAAAATTGAACAAACTACTACTCGCAATCTTGAAATTAAATGTTTTAGGTGCCAAGGAAGAGGACATATCGTAAATCAATGTCCAAACAAGAGAGTAACGGTCATGCGGGAGAATGGTGAAATTGAAACTGAAAGTGAAGATGATATTGAGTCCATACCGCCATTGGAGGATGTTGACGATGAGGAGTACACAGCCCAAGGTGAATTGTTAGTGGTTAGAAGAGCGTTAAGTGTGCAGGTCAAGGAGGACGAAGATGTACAACGGGAAAACATCTTTCACACTAGGTGCAACGTGAATAACAAGGTATGTAGTGTTATTATTAATGGTGGGAGTTGTACTAATGTTGCTAGCACTACTATGGTAGAGAAATTGGGGCTGCCTATACGAAAACATCTTAGGCCTTATAAGTTGCAATGGTTGAACAATAGTGGTGAAATTAAAGTGAGTAAAGAGGTATTGATTGCGTTCCGCATTGGAAAATATGAAGATAAGGTGTTGTGTGATGTGGTTCCGATGCAAGCAAGCAATTTGTTACTTGGTAGGCCATGGCAATTTGACAGGCGTGTGAAACATGATGGATTCACAAACAAATACACATTTGAATTCAAGCAAAGAAATGTAACTCTTGTACCTATGACTCCGAGATAAATTTATGAAGATCAAGTGAGGTTACAACAAAAAAGTGAAAAAGAGATTGAGAATGAGAGGAAAAAAAAGAGAGAATGAAAAAGAAAAGAGAGAAAAAAAACAAGAATGAGTGAAAAGAAAAAGCAAAACGAAAAAGAAAGTGAGAACTCGAGTGAAGTGAGAAAAGAAGAGGGGAAAAAGAGCTTGATTGCGAGGGCAAGTGAGGTTAAGAGGGCTTTGTTTTCAAAATAGCCAATGATTGTACTATTGTAAAAAGAGGCTTTAAACATTAACACACTTGACACTTCTTTGCCTAGTGTTGTTGTCTCTCTTTTGCAGGATTATGAGGATGTCTTTCTTGAGGATGTACCACAAGGATTACCATCTATTTGAGGGATTGAGCATCAAATTGATTTTGTGCTCGGAGCATCCATACCTAAACGACCAGCCTACAGAACCAACCCCGAGGAGACAAAAGAATTACAAAGGCAGGTTAGTGAGTTGATGGAAAAAGGGTTTGTGAGAGAAAGCATGAGTCCATGCGCCGTTTCAGTAATTTTAGTTCCTAAGAAGGATGGGACATGGAGGATGTGCATTGATTGCCGAGCTATCAACAACATAACGGTAAAGTATCGACATCCTATTCCTCGCTTAGATGATATGCTTGATGAGTTGCATGATTCATGTGTGTTCTCCAAGATTGATTTGAAAAGTGGTTATCATCAAATTAGAATGAAAGGAGGTGATGAGTGGAAAACTACTTTTAAAACTAAACATGGTTTATATGAGTGGTTAGTCATGCCTTTTGGTTTAACTAATGCACCTAGTACATTTATGCGCTTAATGAATCATGTTTTGAGACCTTTTATTGGCAGATTTGTTGTAGTCTATTTCGACGATATCCTTATTTATAGCAAAAGCTTGGAAGAACATGTTATGCATTTACAATCAGTTTTGGATGTGCTTCGAAAAGAAAAATTGTATGCTAACATAAAGAAGTGCACCTTTTGCACCAATAAGCTTGTGTTTCTTGGTTTTGTCATGAGTGCACAAGGGATATAGATTGATGAAGAAAAGATAAAGGCAATTCAAGAGTGGCCAACACCCACAAGTGTAGGGCATGTGCGAAGTTTTCATGGACTTGCTAACTTTTATAGGAGGCTTGTGAAAGACTTTAGCATCATTGCCGCACCATTAACTGAAGTCATCAAGAAGAGCATCGGATTAAAATGGGGCGAGGAACAAGAAAAGGCCTTTCAATTACTTAAAGATAAATTGACTAATGCACGTTTACTTGCTTTGCCCGATTTCACTAAGACATTTGAAATTGAATGTGATGCTTCAGATTTTGGGATAGGAGTAGTCTTGATGCAAGGAGGAAGACCGATTGCATACTTCAGTGAAAAGCTAAATGGGGGCAACACTAAATTACCCAACTTATGACAAGGAGATGTATGCATTGGTTCGAGCCTTAGAGATATGGCAGCACTATCTTTGGCCTAAAGAGTTTGTAATTCACACTGATCATGAGTCCTTGAAGCACTTGAAAGGACAACACAAGTTGAGCAAGCATCATGCACGATGGGGGGAGTTCCTTGAGACATTTCCATATGTAATCCGATACAAACAAGGTAAGGAAAACATCGTTGCCGATGCGCTCTCTCGAAGTTATGTGTTAATTTCTACTCTTGATGCGAAATTACTTGGTTTTGAGCAGATTAAGGAGTTATATTTTTTAGACCATGACTTTGGAGAAAAGTATAGAATGTGTGAGAAAAATGTTATTGGAAAATTTTTTAGACATGAAGGGTTTCTTTTCAGGGAAAATAAGTTGTGTGTGCCTAATTGTTCATTGAAAGATTTGTTAGTTAGAGAATCCCATGGTGGAGGGTTAATGGGACATTTTGGAGTCGCCAAGACATTGGCTATTTTGCAGGAACATTTTTATTGGCCACACATGAAAAGGGATGTAGAGAGAATTTGTGGCAGATGCGTCACTTGTAGGCATGCAAAATCTCGAGTGCAACCCCATGGATTATACACCCCACTTCCTATACCTAGTGAGCCTTGGATTGATATTTCTATGGATTTTGTTGGGTTTACCTAGGTCTAAACGTGGACATGATTCTATCTTTGTGGTTGTAGATAGATTCTCTAAGATGGCACATTTTATTCCATGTCATAGAACTGATGATGCTTCACATGTTGCAGATTTATTCTTTAAGGAAATTGTAAGGTTACATGGTATGCCTAGGTCCACTGTTTCAGATAGGGATGCGAAGTTCTTAAGTTACTTTTGGAAGACCTTGTGGTGTAAGTTAGGTACTAAACTTTTGTTTTCTACTACTTGTCATCCACAAACTGATGGTCAAACCAAAGTAGTAAATAGGACTTTGTCAACTTTGTTGAGGGCTATCATTAAAAAGAACATTAATACTTGGGAGGAGTGTTTACCACATGTTGAGTTTGCTTATAATCGTACTGTTCATTCTGCTACTAAGTTTTCACCTTTTGAAATTGTTTATGGTTTTAACCCTTTGACTCCATTGGATTTATCTCCATTACCTTTATCTGAGCGTGTTAACTTAGATGGACAAAAGAAAGCTGAATTTGTTAAGCAGATACATGAGAAAGCAAGGCTCAATGTCGAGCGGAGAACGGAGCAATATGTTAATCAAGCCAACAAAGGGCGTCGTAAGCTTATTTTTGAGCCCGGTGATTGGGTTTGGTTGCATATGCGCAAGGAAAGGTTTCCGAATCAAAGGCGTTCAAAGTTGCTTCCACGAGGAGACGGACCGTTTCAAGTTCTTGAGCGCATCAATGACAGCGCTTACAAATGGACTTACCAGGTCAGTATAATGTTAGTGCAACTTTTAACGTTTCTGATTTAAGTCCTTTTGATACAGGTGACGATTTGAGGGCAAATCCTCTTCAAGAGAAGGGGAATGATAAGGCCAAGGATCCGGTTCTATTTCCTGTTGGTCCAGTTACAAGAGCGCGGGCAAAGAGGTTCAAGGAGGTTTTAAATACTTTAGCGCAACACATTGTGATAGAGGATGACAAGTCTACATGCATGGAATCAACAAATAGAGCTCAAATAGTCACTTTAATTCAAGTTCAGCCATGTAATTGAAGACGCCACATCAGCCATGCAATCCATGCAAATGGTCGTGCTTTTTGGAGGATTTGATTAGTTTGAATCAAGCTGTTTGATTCCCTATTTAGTTGTTCACGTTTTTTTTTTTTTTTTTTTTTGGGTTAATTGGTCAAGAATTAGTTAGTTTCCTTTTCTTTATAATGGGTGTAAATGACTGGAAAAATAAAGCCAAACAATTAAGTTAGTTTCCTTTTTTTTTTTTTTTAATTTTTAGGCAAAAATTATTAGGTAAGTTTCCTTTTCTTTAGCTTAATATATGCTAGGAATAATATTGTGATTCTTAGCCTATAAATAGGCCTTATTTTCAGATCAATAAGAACTTTTTGGCATTCTATTCACTCTTGTGATTTATCTCTTAGTTCTTGTTGAACTAATCGAACTTATCAAGACTTTGTCTTGTGGTGTTCAAAATTCGACTTATCAAACGGTTCTCCACCACCATTTGTGGCGTCTACGACAATACCAAGGTTCTTGTTTGCGGGTTGACATTGGGTCGCGGTCTTCTATACCAAGGTTCGTGTCATGATTCAAGCAACGGGTCGCGGTTTCCATCCCAATCGAACCTGTACATAGAGACGATCTTGGAGACTTCTTAGATTACGGGTTTCGTCACAAGTTGGCGTGGTTCGTATCACTTCCTATATAAGATGATAGTTAAATAATTCTTTTTCCAATTACTTGTGCATCTGTATCACATCTAATTATAACATCTTGAATACCCTTATATATTTCAGATCTTAAATTGTTTTGATTTTGTCTAATATAATCTAAACGATCTTCTTCAATTGAGGCATAAATATCTACAATATACTGTTGAAAAAGTCTTCCAGATCTAAATAATGTATTTCCTTGCTGTATTCGTTCTTGAAGTTGAAAAGCATTAAATGAGCTCATTGATATTCGATGTCTTTGTGGTGATCTGTCAGTAAAATTTGGATTCCAACTTATATTAATTCTATATCTATCTTCTCCATAAAGGAATAATAATGGATATTGTAATGCCATATAAGATGGATGTAATTTATTGATTCTTTGTAATTCTCCAGTTTAACTATGAATAATAATATCTCATCCATCTACATATTGATCAATATCTCCAACAATTAAAGCACCTATATCTGTTGAAGTTGGGTGATCATATTATGCACTATCTCCTTGTTGTCTTCCTATTAATCTTAATTTCATCGAGGGTATTTGATTATTTTTATAAGTATCTCTAACAGTTCTAAAAAGTTGTACTAATTTGTTTGTTTCATCTAACATTGTAAGTAACTTTTTAATTATTGTTTCATTTAAATTATTATTATTTGGAACTGTAGCAATTCTATTTTGTATTTCATGTCCTGTATCATAAATATATAATTGTGCAAATCTTGGAGGATTATTATTACTTGGAACTAAAGAACCAATTAGATGATGTATTTGACCACTAATTTTAAAAATATATGGTGTTGTTGAATTGTTAATATCTGATTGAATGTTTGCTCCAAATGAAGTAAAAGAAAATATCGAATTATAATTTGCTCCAAATGAAGTAAAAGAAAACATCGAATTATATATTCTAATATTTTTTTCTAAAATTCAAACTTAAAGGTCCTCCATAATAATCTAATAATTGATCTAAAATTGGTGGTGTTTTTTTACTTAAAGGAATGTTAATTTTTCCATTTTGACAGCACAAAAAATACTTTGGTGGATTTGTATTTCGTATTTGTTCATTTTTCCAGAATAATGCTTGACAATATTGACATACGTAATTACAATCTCCAATATCTATATATTCATCTTTTGGACGTAAATAAAAAAATTTGTGTGAAAAAGGAAAAGGAAAAAATTTGAAAATGTTAGTAAAAAATTTTGTCGAAAATAATAAATATATGAAAAATAAAAAAAATTTAAAATAATGAAATTACCTTGTTCAATTGATGGTGAATTGTAATCTGTTAAAAATAGATTTGATGTTTCTTCATTCCCGTTTTCTTCAAACTAATTATTTGAAGCATATATATTTGTTGATGTAGATGCTGCATTATTATTTACGTAATTTTGATTCTTCTTACGTTTCGATTGCCTTATATAGTTAGTATTTTTTCCCGCATTTTCTTTCATTGTTGATACTTTTTTTTGTTACACAAAAAGAAAAATAACAACATGAAATATTGTTAGAAAATAGAAATTGTACATATAAATGTAAACAAAAATTAATTACTAATTTATTTAGTTAAAAAAAAGGGACTCAAGTAATAAAAAAATTGACGAAACAAATATTAAGATAAAATATTAGGCATAAAATTTATGTCCCTTATAACAAAATAGGATAACTTTTTTTAATTAAAAAAGTACAAATAATAAATAAAATTAAACAATAAAAAATTAAAAATTAAAGGGATAACAAAGTTGCGGAGTAAATTTAATAAAATAAAAACCAATTAAATTAACAAATAAACGTAAAAATGAATATAAATTAAAAAAATTAACAAACAAATGTATTATTCAGTTTTATTTTTTAATTTTTGATAATTCAAGACTTTAAAATTTTCACATATTATTTAACATGTATTATTTTATTTTTTATAATTAGAAAATATTTAATAAAATATAATTTTTTATCTTGTTAATTTTTTGTCTATCTTTATTAGTATTATTATTATTATTTGTAAATTTATACGGCTTTTATATTCACAAATTTTTATAATTTATTTTCTAAATTTGCTATTTTAAACTGATTTTTATTTTTAATATTATAATTTAATTATGTTGATTTATTTTTTAATTATATGAAAACGGTTTTTTGTTTTTTGTTTTTTTTTTGTGTGTAAATTATTCATAGATAAAGGACTTATATTTTTTTTATTACTATCATCATGTCTGTTTAATTTTAATTCTTGGAAGTCTCTGAATATGAATTATATGATTTGTTAAATATATTTAGTATATTCATATTTTTATATAATAAATTGTTTGAATTTGGACTTATATATTTTTGTTTTTTTTTTAAATTTGCTGTTAATTTTATTTTACAACACATGTTATATTATTAAATACATGTTATATCATTAAGACCAAAAATTTGACGAATATTAGGAAGTATATAAACAAGTATGATATTTTATTTGGTTAAATTTAGTTAATTATAATTTATGATATCTAATGAAGATATTAATCTGCACTTTAATTTTCCAAGTTTTTTTTTTTTGTATAAAAACTTATATTCATTAGATGAAACAATAACTAACCTAAGTCATTTATGTTCTTTATAAACTATCAATTTTTTGCAATACAAATTCAAACTAACTAAAAATGCATATGGAAGAAACTATCTAATATTACATTATCAGATTACATAATACAGAAAAAAAAAAATTACAATAAAATTTACAATGGTTGCTAACTGTAAAAACAGTTCTATACAAAAATGGTGATAATAAATATAAAAATCTTAAAAACTTGATAAAAAGTAAGATAAACCCCTGGGTAATAAAAAATATGAAAAAAAATTATATCAAGTTACAGAGGGAAAAAATAAGAGAAAATAATAATATAACAGTAAAATAATAACCGGCCCAAAAAAAAAAACCTATAACATAATCAACCTCATATAGTAATCTAAATAAACAATTTGATATATACATAACATAACAAATGTTCTTAAAATTTTAAATAAACAGTTTGTAGAAAAATAAAGAAAAAACTAAGAATTATTAGATCATGCTCAGATCTCTTATATGATAAGAATATATGTAAAGAATAACTAAATTATAATTCAACTTCGTCTTTTGGTAGCTACCAGATGAAAAGTTTGGGAATCTGCAGTAGCGAAAAAATTTAATAGGAAGAAAGAAAGAATGGTAGACAGAGAGAAGAAAAGAATGAGAGAAGACTGGTACGGAATACTGTTCAATAGTAAAGGATTGGGTTGGGAAAAAAACAACTCAGACTCAAAATAAGTCTAGGAGGACGCCACTAACGGTTCCCACACGTTAGATAAGTCCAAAACTCGCCACTCTAGGAATCTACCTAAGAGATAAGAGTTCACAATTCACACAAGAACTGAATTTTCTCATTCAACAAAAGCTGTCCAATACAGATCATTCCAGCCCCTTTGTAGGACGAATTTTACATCCCAAAATAAAAAAAAAAAATTCAGTTAGAAACACTCCCATAATTACGTACTTAAAACCAAGAAAACTGCCCCACCATAACTACTCTTAAAAGCATCCATATTCCTATAATTACACCCTTTACTTCAACCACCAAAACTGAACAAATTCCCATCATAACAGCCAAAGAGTCTAACAAACTTCTACAGAATTAAAACCAACTTAAAAGTATAGTAAATACTAAAATAAAACTGAAAATAAGCACTCAGAAATCAACAATTAAAGTTGAGCTTGAAAGCCAAGCTTGTGAACCAAGACTCAAGCCATGAAATCCATGCTCACTTGCCGAAAACGTGTTGCTTGAGCTTAAAACATTGTCTTGATCTGCATCATGCTCCCCGGGTTGGAAAGGACTCGTCCTCGAGTCCCAGTCTTCATCTTCGATGTAATGAGACAAGTCAGCTACGTTGAAAGTTGCCGAAACACCATAATTTCCTGGTAAATCAACCTTATAAGCATTGTCATTCACCTTTTCAATGATTCTGAAGGGGCCATCAGCTCATGCTTGAAGTTTCAGAAATTTACGATTCGGAAAACGTTCTCGTCATAGATGAATCCACACCAAATCAGCAACTTGATAAACCACATGTTTCCTATGCTTGTTTGCACGTTGAGCATACTTCTCCGTGTGTTTGACAATGGTGTCACGTACTTGCTCATGAAGCTTCTTGATATACTTAGCTCTTTCATCCGCTTCTATACTAAAGTTAACATTTGTCTTAAGTGGAACAAGATCCAAAGGAGTGATCGGATTCTTTCCATAGATGATTTCAAATGGAGAACACCCGGTTGTTTGGCTAATAGACTGGTTGTATGCAAACTCAGCTTGAGGAAGAAGCAAATCCCATGCCTTCAAATTCTTCTTGATTAGCGCCGTAATTAAAACTCCAAGAAAACGGTTAACCACTTCAGTTTGCCCATCGGTTTGGGGATGGTGGGAAGTACTAAATTGTAGTCTAGTGACCATTTTCCGCCATAGAGTCCTCCAAAAATGACTAAGGAATTTTGCATTACAATCTGAAGTGATAGTCTTAGGCACACCATGTAACTTGACAATCTCACCAAAATACAAATATGCCACATGTGTTGCATCCATTGTCTTCGTGCAAGGAACAAAATGAGCCATCCTTGAGAAACGGTCAACAACCACCATTATTGAATCCTTCCCACGTTGAGTCCGAGGCAATCCAAGTACGAAATCCATGCTAACATCTTCCCAAGGAGCCGTGGGAATAGGCAAAGGTATATATAAACCAGCGTTGCTCCCATGCGTCTTAGCTCTTCTACAAGTCTCACAACGTTCCACAATTTTCCCTACATCCTTCACTAAATTCGGCCAATAGAAATTTTCTTTCACCAAGGCCAATGTTTTGTCACGTCCAAAATGACCAGCCAATCCACCACCATGAGCCTCCCGAATAATAGCTTCACGCAACGAACCTTGTGGCACGCAAAGTTGAGTTCCCTTGTACAAGAACCCTTCTTGAATAACAAACTCTTTGTACCCCCTTGTAGACAAAGACTCCATACTTTATCAAAATCAGGATCATCCTCATACATGGCTTTAACAACTTCGAAACCAAGCACTTTGGCATGGATGGTACTCAACAAAAAATGCCTCCTACTTAACGCGTCCGCACAACATTGGATTACCGGACTTGTGCTTGATAATGAAATTGAAGGATTGAAGGAACTCCACCCACTTGGCATGTCTAGAATTAAGTTTTTCTTGAGCACTCAAGAATTTAAGCGCCTCATGATCTGAAAAAAGAACAAACTCATTAGGTAATAAGTAGTGACTCCAATGCCTTAGAGCCCTCACGATCGCATAGAACTCCTTATCATAAGTGGAATACTTCCTCCTTGCGTTATTGAGCTTTTCACTAAAAAAGGCAATTGGCTTTCCTTCTTGGCTCAAAACAGCGTCAATTCCAATTCCGGATGCATCGCACTCCACTTGAAACACGCTAGCAAAATTTGGCAATGCCAATATGGGTGCCGCCATCAGTTTTTGCTTGATGTTGTCAAAACTTGTTTGTGCCTCCGCATTCCATGAAAACTTTCCTCCCTTTAGGCACTCGGTGATAGGAGCCACCAATGTGCTAAAGTTTCTGATAAAACGACGGTAAAAAGACGCCATCCCACGGAAACTCCTAACATCAAACAAAGTCTGTGGAACGGGCCAAGTAGCTATAGCCTCTACCTTGCTTTCATCAACCTTGATGCCATTTTTGGTGGCCACATAGCCAAGAAAACCCACATTTTCCGTCACAAAACAACACTTCTTGAGATTGACATAGAGGTGATGTTCTTTTAAAACATCAAATACTTGTCAAAGGTGAACCAAGTGCTCATACAAATCACGGCTATAAACCAAGATATCATCAAAGTAAACCACAACGAATTTACCCAAATATGGCTTGAAAATGTGTGTCATGAGTCTCATAAATGTGCTAGGCGTGTTTGACAAACCAAAGGGCATCACTAACCATTCATAGAGCCCACGACTGGTTTTGAAAGCCGTCTTCCACTCATCTCCTGGTTGCATGCGAATTTGGTGATATCCACTATGCAAATCAATCTTTGAAAATGTTGTAGCGCCATGGAGTTGATCCAACAGATCATCAAGTCTAGGAATAGGAAACCGGTACTCGATGGTAACTTTGTTGATGGCATGACTATCTACACACATTCTCCAACTACCGTCCTTCTTGGGAACCAGTAAAGTTGGCACTGCACAAGGGCTGAGACTCTCTCTAATAAACCCTTTTGCAAGCAATTCCTCCACTTGACGCTGCAACTCCTTTTGTTGGCTAGGATTAATCCTATAGGCAGCTTTGTTCAGTAAAGTTGATCCTGGGACTAAATCAATTTGGTGTTGGATTCCTCTAACAGGTGGTAACCCGCTAGGAATTTCCTCTGGCATGAGATCTTCATATTCAGTCAAGAAAGGTTTGATGATATCGGGTAGATTGGTTTTGCATTCAGTCCCCTCCTTTGCCACTAGAATCATTACAGGTTCATTCTTCAAAATAGCTTCCGTGATTTGTGCACCCGATAAGAAAACTTGGCCATCCTCCTTCTTTCCTTTGCTGCTAGGTCGCGATTTCATTGGGTTCAAAATAATCTTCTTTCCATCTTCGATGAAGGAATAGGTGTTTTTGAATCCATCATGCATCACTCTCCTATCAAATAACCAGGGCTGACCCAATAGAAGATGGCATGCGTTCATTGGCACAACATCACACCAGATTTCATCTTGATATGATTTCCTTATAGAGAAGGAAACCAAACACCTTTTGGACACCGATGCTCCATTTCCATTCTTGAACCATTGAATCTTGTAAGGCTTGGGATGAGACTCGGTTGATAAGCTCAATTTGGTCACCATCTCTTCGGACACAACATTGGTGCAACTCTCGCCATCAATAATGAGATTACACACTCGGCCATGAGATGTGCAACGGGTTTGAAATATGTTCTCTCGGAGCCAATACTCTTCTTGACAAGGACTTGCATTCAAGAGTCGCCTAATGACTGGAACCTCTCCTTCGTCACCATACTCTTCATGTTCTTCAAGATCTCCTTCTTCTTCTTGATACTCCTCTTCTTCTTCAACCACATCATCGCCAATGGTAGTGAAGGTACGTTTGTTGGGACACTTCGAGGCAATGTGTCCATAGCCTTGGCACTTGAAATATTTCTTGGTAGCATTGGGATTGACTACGGGTTTTGGATTTCGTGTCTCCGGCTTAGTGTTGAATGAGGGCGCCTTGGTTGATGCCGAGGAAGAGGATGAGCCAGGATTTTCCTTGTTAGTCAAACTAGGGTTGCCCACAAATTTATTTGGAAATCTCCTTGCCTCCTTTTTTTGCTGCTCCACGTTCAAAGCCAATTTTCAGACATCATTAAAAGTCCAATATGGCTGTAATTTGATTAAATCGGAAATCTCCTTCTTGAGTCCGCCTAGATACCGTGCAATAGTTCGCTCTTCGGGTTATACTACGTCGCACTTGAGCATCAGATACTCGAATTCTCTAGGGTAGTCAGCCACAGACAACTCAAATTGCCGGAAATTGTGAAACTTTAAATAGTTGTCTTCTTGTTTGTAGTTGTCCGAAATGAATCTTTTTCTGAGTTCCCACTTCATCTTCTCCCATGTTCGAATGGGCCTCCGTCCTTCTCGCTCCCATTCTTGCTTAAGATGCTCCCACCAAAGGGACGCATACTTCTTTAGTTTAATGGCAACCAACTTTACTCGCTTTTTATCAGAATAATCCTTGAATTCAAAGATCCTTTCCACGGTCTACAGCCAATCGAGGAATGTATCGTCTTGTGATTGTTCGTCATATTCAGGTACATCCACCCTCACATCACCATCGCGGTTTCTACGGTGAATTCGACGTCTTGGGTAAGCATAGGAGTCGTCGCTAGAATCATCTTCATTGTGGAATGGATTGATGCCTTCATCCTCTTCATCTGCACGGCGCCTATCATGCCTTGGTGGATCTTGCCTCTCGAACCGTTCAAGGCGTTGTTGAAGCTGTTGTATTGTTCTTCGCATTTCCTCCATCTCGAGATGTTGATTTCTTTCTTCCACCGGCTCATCTTCTTCAACGAGTTGTCTTCAAAGAGCTTGTCTCCTCATTTTCTTCAACCTTCTCTGATACCAAAATGGTACGGAATACTGTTCAATAGTAAAGGACTGGGTTGAGAAAAAAATAACTCAGACTCAAAATAAGTCTAGGAGGACGCCACTAACGGTTCCCACACGTTAGATAAGTCAAAAACTCGCTAGTCTAGGAATCCACCTAAGAGATAAGAGTTCACAATTCACACAAGAACTGAATTTTCTCATTCAACAAAAGCTGTCCAATACAGATCATTCCAGCCCCTTTGTAGGATGAATTTTACATCCCAAAATTAAAAAAAAAAATTCAGTTACAAACACTCCCATAATTACGTGCTTAAAACCAAGAAAACTGCCCCACCTTAACTACTCTTAAAACCATCCATATTTCTATAATTACACCCTTTACTTCAGCCACCAAAACTGAACAAATTCCCATCATAACAGCCCAAGAGTCTAACAAACTTCTACAGAATTAAAACCAACTTAAAAGTGTAGTAAATACTAAAATAAAACTGAAAATAAGCCCTCAGAAATCAGCAATTAAAGTTGAGCTTGAAAGCCAAGCTTGTGAACCAAGATTCAAGCCATGAAAGCCATGCTCACTTGCCAAAAACATGTTGCTTGAGCTTAAAACATTGTCTTGATCTGCATCGAAGACTAAACAGTAAAAAGAGGTAGTGAAAAATGAGAAACAACCGGTATAGATAATATAGAAAACCAAAAGGTAAGATTAATAGAGTATAAACTAAAAAAATCAGATGAGACAGAGAACGGTAGAGGGCAAAAAAATGAGAGGAGAGTAAATATTAAATCAACTAAACAAAATACTTACATATTTAATACTATTTTGTTCTCCAAAGAATAAAAACATCCTAACTCCCAAACATCCACATCAACTATAAAGACTGTCAAATAATATGTATTAGTTATTCATGATATTTTATCAATGATATCATATTCAGCAACATATACCAAATTAACTTAAACATCTGGTATATGCATTATTACATATCTAAACTAAGATCATCGTAGCAAGTTACATATTTTTTACAAAAATTCCTTTAAAAAACATTTACAGTGTCAGGGGGGGAAAATACAGAAAAACAGGGGGAAAAAAACGGGGAAACAAAAACAGGAAAAAGCAAAGAACACTCATCACAACAATACTCATCAAATAGCATCATACAACTATAAATACTAAACTTTTATAAACCATATATAAAGAAGAATATATTTAACATAAAGCAGGGGGAAAAAATTAACACAATAACAAAATTAAAAACTCTACAATATCATTATAATAGTAATAACAATAATCATAACTGAAAAAATGAGAAGTTCAAAAATATTAAAGAAACAGGAAGAAGAAAACAAACAAATATAAAAATAAACAAAGACACCAATCATTGTTATAAAAGCAGAACGTTAAGAATTAAAAGAGCAATTTATCATAATACAATAAAACAACAATCAACTGTAATTAAGATACATAAATAAGAGTAGTACCTAAATAAAAACAGCAAGTTTGCACAAAAATAAATATCCCAAAATGATTAGTCTTTAGAAGGTAAAAAAGAGCACAATAAAACTTTGCAGGTAAGAAATAAAGGAGGTTCAAACCAGAGCAATTAAGAGAGTGGTAAGAAGAGAGTGATGGTAAACTGTGAGAACAATGTAATAAATGAGAGAAAAAGTTATAGAAAAAATTTTGAGGAAAACAATTACTAAAATTTTTTAAAAAAGAGTCGGTGAACAACAGAAGCACTATCTGAACCAATACACATTCACACACAAAACAAATCACACAATCAAAACAAATTAGAAGCATTAATGACAAAGTTATATATGTCAGTCAAAGTAATCATTACAGTGTAAATAACAGATTTATAGCCAATAACAAAATTACAACTAAAAGAAAATAATCTATAAACATTAAATGTGTAACACAGATCAGCAATAAAAAGACTAAAATCTCTGACCACATAAAGAAAGTGCATGAATAATCCAGAAGATTAAATAATGGGAAAGCCAAACAATCCATTGAAATCTAACTAAAAGATAAAATATTGTTATGAAATATAATAAGAAATTATAGAGGCAAAAAATAAGCAAACAAATTTCGGCCATAAAATAAAAATAAAATTACCCGGGGGATAAAAACCAAAAAAAAAATTACAAACATCAGAAACAAAAAGTCTTCAATATCTCCGTTAACACTTCTAATCAGCCACTTTAGTAACATTACCACTGCAATCTACAAAAACAAACACTACTACAAAATGTGGATTCCACGACGGAGCTTCCACGACCGTTTTTCAAAAAACCGTCGTGGAAAATGCGGCAAAAACATGGAGCGGAACAGGATTTCCAAAAACCGTCGTGGAAGACCATGCTTCCACGACGGTTATTAAAAACTATCGTGGAAGCTTCAAGCTTCCACGACGGTTATAGAAAACCGTCGTGGAAGCTAGAGATACCACGACGGTTTTTTTAACCATCGTGGTATCTCAACTAAAAGTTTGAAATTTTTTTTTAAATTTAAAAAACAAAATTTTTGAATTTTTCACCCTACCACGATGGTCTTTTGGAAAAACCGTCGTGGTAGGTGAAATTTTTTTTTTGATTTACCATGACGGTTTTTGGGTAGGTCAAAAATTTTCTTCACCCTGTCATGACCGTTTTTTTTTTTTTTTTTTTCCAAAAACCGTCGTGGTATGTATGAAGGTGGGAATTTTGTAAATTTTTGAAATTATTCAACTTTTTGGAGCGTATATTAAAACCCAAAAAAATACCCTATTTCCCACCCCATTACATTCCGAGCCTTTTTCACTCTCTAATACAAACTCTAACTCCAAACCCAAAGCCGCCCATATCCTCCCTCCATTTATCTCTCTCCGCTCCCTCTCTACATTCCCGCCGCCATTCCTCTCTCTCTCTCTAACTCCGAGTCTTTTTCCCTCTCTCTCTAGCCGCCATTCCTCCCTCTCTCTCTAACTCCGAGCCTTTTTCCCTCTCCCTCTCGCCACCATTCCTCCATCCCCTACATTCTCTACCACTCCGCCCGTACCCACGCTCGACAATCCGGTAAGTTGAAATGTATCTTGCTTGGGTAAGGCACGGATTTGGGAATTTTCCGTCCAAAATGTTGATTTTGTTGATTGTGGTTGTTGATTGTCAAATTTCCGTCCAAAATGTCAAAAATCCACAATGTTCCTTCCAAAATGTTGATTTGGTTGATTGTTGATTTGTGAATTTTCCGTAGAAAAATGTCTAAAATCCGTCCTTTCGGTGATTGTTGATTGTCGTTGTGATTTACATTGCTTTAAAATTGATTGGGTAAGGCACGGATTTGGGAATTTTCTAGAAAAAATATTGATTTTGTGAGTTAAATTTTCCGGATTTGCCACCCGTGGGAAATGAAATGAATTCGCAAAATAATTTTTTTTTCGGCAGACCATACTATGAGGGATTTTTTCGAAAAACCGTCGTGGTATGTTCTTCAATGTCCACATTTAGGCCCTATTTTTTGCCTATTCCACGATGGGTAAAAAACCGTCGTGGAATCTGAAAAGATTCCATGACCCTGAATTCCACGACGGTTAGAAAACCGTCGTGGAAATGTTACCACGACGGTTAAAAACCGTCGTGGTATCCACATTCTGTACTAGTGAAATTAACAAATAACAAATATCAAAATTAATTTATATTACATCTAAGAAGGGGAAAAAAAAAAAAAAAAAAAAAAAAGGAAAAAAGTTACTGAAATAAATGGAAGGAAAACAAAAACATACATTTTTTTCTGTAAATTTATTTTAGCAAGAATAATGAAAAAAAACCCCAAATCAAAATTTAAGGTTTGAATAAAACAAACACAGAGATGGGGACAAAAAATTGTGGCATCAACAGTAGAAGAAGATGCAAATGAAAGGGTAACCAACGAAGCTTAAAAAAAAAAAAAAAAAAACTCAAAGTTAGAATTCAGAAACCATGAATCCAAAAAATCAAAATGATAGAAAAGGTATGACAAAAAAAAAAAAAAAAAAAACATGCAGCCCCTAAAACAAATAACAAAGAAAATTGGGAGAAAAAAAGGATAACAAAATCAGAAATATCTTTCTTCCACTATACACATACACATAATGAGGAAGAAAAAAACCGAAAACCCCCCCAAAAAAAAAAAAAAAAAAGAGCCGAAAAAAATTACAAAATAGTGAAAAAAAAAAAAAGAAAAATTTTTGCCAACAAAACAAATAACAAAACCTAAAACTCTAAAACAAAAATCATACAACAACAAAATAACAAAAAAATAATACACACTAACCCCCCCCCCCCCCCCCCCCCCCCCCCACAAAAATAAAATCCTAAAAATCCAACAAAACAAACCCACTGAAAAAAAAAAATTCAAGAAAGACAATCGGTGACGACAATAACAAAAACCCAAAAAAACAAAAAAATTATACACACCCTAAAATCAAACCCTAAAAATCTGAAACAACAAACCCACAGAGAAAAAAAAAAAAAAAAGAGAGAGAGAGAGAGGATCGGTGAACACCATAACCAAAACCAAAACCTAGGGTTTGAAAACCCAAATGCATAAAATCTGAAGAGAGAAAGAGAGAGCAGCGGAGAATCGACCAACACACCAACAAAAACCAAAAAATAAAAAATAATAATACACACCCAAAAAATAGAAAACAAAAACCCCCAAAATCAAACCCTAAAAATCTGACAAAACAAATCCACCAGGGGAAAAAAAAAAAAAAGGAAAAAAAAAAGGAGAAAGAATCGGTAAACACATCAACAAAACCAAAACCTAGGGTTTGAAAACCCAAAATGCATGCAATCTAAAGAGAAAGAGAGAGCAGCCGTGAGAGGAAAAACGAAAGAGAGATGGGCATTGAGGAGACGAACACAAAATGAAGAGAGGGGCGGCGGCAAGAGCAAGAGGAAGACAAACATAGGGTTTGGGGAGCCAAAAAAATCTAAAGAGAGAGAGAGAGCAGCGGAGTGGAAAAAAGGAAAGAAGCAAAACAGTGAAGAGGTAGACACCAAATGAGGAGAGGGGCGGCCACAAGAGGAAGAGAAACCCACACATAGGGTTTCAAGGGCAAAAACGGGAAACCACTGCACACTCCATGACCGGTACACACAAAAAAAAAGGGGCAAAAATGTCCAGACAATGTCAAAAGGGCAAAACCGATAAATCACTGTGCAACCCGGGAAAAGGCAAAGGATTTGAAAGACAGAAGCGCCATTTATTGTACAATTTACTGTTCAATGAATAGTAAAAATTTACATCCTTTTAGTATATTAAGTAATTTCTTAGTCATAATTTGACTTATTTATATTTATTTTCAAAGTAGAAAATATCTTAATTTTAGAAAAGTTAATAATCTTAGATAACCCATCTGATTTTTAATATAATTTTTACCTATAATGAAGCCTATTAATAATGCTCATCACTGGTAAGCTTTCTTTGTTAACTTGTTTCATGAAGGTAGGCACATTTGTATCTGTGTATTCTTTTCTTTTCTTTATTTTCTTTTAAATCTTCTCCTTCCTGAATCTAAAAACAGCCTCTAAAAACAATGTCAAACCGCTCCCCTAATTATGGATTTCCAACAAAGTTAGACTGCCTAAAAGTCAACAAAAAACCCAAAAGTCCGATTAGAGATTTTTTTTTTTTTTTTTTTTAACTTCTCTTTAATAATAACTAAAGAGAGTTTTTGAGTTTTGGATGAAAATGAAATGACAAAGCAAACGAAAAATCAGTGTTCTGGATCTTGGTCAGTGACCCAAAATCCACGCAGTTGAACCTTTTTTTTTTTTTTTTTTCCCTCTCTTTCTTTCTTTCTCTGGAATAATTTACGGTAGGTAAATTGTTGATCAAAATCCGATAAAGAGAAGCAAAAAAGGTCAAAGGTAAAGCATTACAAAGAAACTACAGAAACCAAACTACAATCTTTCAGCATTACAACATATCAAACAACAAACAAAATGAGTGTGAATTCAGGAGCGAGCTAAGTTGAAGAGAGCCGGATTGGCTTAACAGCGCTTTGTATTCGCCGAAACGCAATCCTTACTCTTTCCTTTAGACCCTCATTCTCACTTTCAACCTCCCCGCTCTGCTTATCAAGATGTGCCGCATTCCCATCCACATTAATCACGAGCTTTCCATTTTCTCCAAGCTTCACATCTCCGAAGAGCGACACAAGAAGGGCATATATCACCTTTTCCACCTTCTTCTCGTTATCTTCCTCTGTTTTGGTATCCTCAGATTCTATGACTGCTTTGGTGACTTCTCGGTTGATATTTAGAACCAGAGCCACAACGGAATCTGACACCATGTCACTAATAGGATCGGACGTCCAATGCAGTGAAATGTGTTTCTCCGACTCATGCTTCACTGTCACACGGTCATGCACTCGCAGCATCGGTACACCAGATTCTTCATCTGTTGAAGACTCCACGCTGTCGTATATCTGCTTAAGCCAGTGCTTTATCATGCTGAAGGCACTGGAATACGGGATAGTTATTCTTTGAGTAATGTTTGCCGTTGCTAGCTGCGAGAAGACATGGAGATCATCTGGAGCCATTATCTGATAACTGAACCCTTTCTTTACTAGTAGACCACTGACAATTTCGCCAACTTCCGGGGTCTTTTCAGCCAGCTTCCCAATGGCTTTGGCCATTTTCTGCGAGTTGAAATACATTTCAACAGATTGGCAATTCTTTGGGGTGAGGATTTTTGTGTTACGGTCAGCAAATTGAGTCGTGAGCTTCTGTTTGAGCCTCCCCATTTCGTTAGCTTCTCCATGAACAAGAATTATGTTAGGCGGCCTTAACTCTTCCAAGAATGCACTTGTCTGAGCAGAGTCAGCATGGGCAGAGAACGAAATATAGTGAACTTGCATGTTGAGAGGAGCGGTCAGTCCATTCATGAGAGTGACTTCTTTCGGTTCATTGATGATCGTCTTGGCTAGAGTCCCTCCAACCACATAACCCAGAATAACGCAGGCATTTTTCTTATCAGAGCACCACATGTCAAAGAGTTGCCTCGACAGCCCGCTTTGCAGCCCGCTTGGGCTGGCCATGACAACTGATGGGCCAACATCCTTAAAATTCTCGATGCTCTTAAGCGGAGATATATGCTTGAAGATGAAGGGATTCGACTTTGCATTTCAGATCCTATCGTTCATTGAAAGAGTGTATGTCTCATAAACAGACAAGCATCTCTTCGCAAGTGGGGAAGCATAGTATATCGGAATGTTCTGGAGCTCGGGATGGTTTGACCAATACTCATCAAGGATGAGGAGGAGTTCTTGGGCACGACCAAGGGCAAATGCGGGAATCAGGACACGACCTCCTTGAGAAATGGTAGAGTGTATTACATCAGCAAACCGCTTCTCTCGGATATTCCGAGGTTGATGATGCTGGACACCGTAAGTTGATTCAATTATGCATACATCAGGAGAAAACTGTGGGGTCTCCGCAGCGCGGAGATGTCGATCTTCTTCACGTGAATAGTCTCCAGTATAGAGGACTCGAACACCAGCAATGTCAACCATAAACATAGCAGCACCAAGAACATGACCAGCTGTGTAGCACCAAAATCGAATGCCATTCACTTCAACTGTCTGATGGAAATCAATAACCTGTAATTACCATGAACTGTAAGAAGATGTTCACAGTTAAAAATAACCTGTAATTACCATGAATTGTTTGCGTTATCCATAAGTAAGATTACAATTGAACAAAATGGAAGGCGACCAAGGTTTCATCAACAAACAAATAAAAACTAGTTCTATCTCTAGTTTCATATCAGCCAGCATCAATATTTATCAATTTTAAACCTAGCAAAGTTGCTAAAGATGTGCATTTTTCTTCGATTAAAATTTTAGCACCGTCACTAAAATCACTAATGCAACTTCCTCAGAAGGCATGATCCCATTTTAGCATATATTCCCATTTTCTCAAAAACTAAGTGAACAAGGACAAATCGTAAATCAATATCAGAAGAAAGCACCAATTCCGTTCTAAAGGCAATACGTTAAGAAGCCCATTAACATCCTAAGCTGAAGAGGACAATGCAAAAATAGATTAATCAACTGTAAAAAGAATATGTGAAAAACATCCATGCATGCGGAGAATTCACCATGCTGGTATGTGAACAAAACTGTAACCTTTACATTTTTTGAAGAATGCTAGTAATGGCAACAATAAAACTCCTTTTTCTGAATGCTAGTAAAAAGAGAGAGAGAGACTTTTTCTGAATGCTAGTAGAGAGAGAGAGAGAGAGAGAGAGAGAGAGAGAGAACTACAACCAAGCCTGTGGCAATGCAGGATACTTTTGAACCAGAAAATCAGAAATTAAGCTAGTTTGGTGCTACAATCCAAACCCTACAATTACAATCCAATTTTTGTCTTTTTCCTCAGCTTCACTATTCACACAGTTTTGTAACTCAAACTTTAAAAATCCATAACTTTGCATAGATAAGTCCAAATGAGATTTTTTTTTTAATTTTTTTTAAATTACATGGAATTCGAGACGAGCGGAACAAGCTCCATATTGATATTTTTTTCTCGAACACATTTCAAGTTTTACACTTTTTAATTCCAGCAATTCAAACGCCCCGATAAATGCATAATCAATTCAAACCCAAATTCTACAATCCAAACCTTAGCACCAAACGCATGCTAAAACACAACCTATATAATACTAGTCTTAGAAATTTTGAAATGGCAGAATGTCTAAGATACTCTATCTTATCATGTCTTAAATTTTACCTTCCCCGTATCAAATCAAAGCTTAAATATACAAGCACTAAGAGAAAATATAATGAATACAAGCAAATTTTAATATGATGTACATGTAAAATAAATTTCCTAATACTAGAGCATTTCAAAAACCTGATAAACTAAATCTAATATCAAGTAACTAAATGTTATGTATAAAACATAGTGAAATCAATAGAAACAGCACACCTCAATTTTGTCCATGGAGCGATTTATGTCCTGTTCGTCGAACAACACGTCTTCAACTGAAACTTTGCTCACTTTTACATAATCTGTTAAAAGCAACTTGTGGATAGCCTTTGTTGCGTAAGTCATGAAAACACGCCCTTTGAATGTGGTCTAAGAACAATTAAATAAAATTAGTTTCCAATAAACCAATAAAAAAGGCTTATTTGCATGAATACCCCCTGAACTTCTAGATTTGGCAATTTAGTCCCTAAACTTTTTTCCTGGAAATCAACCCCTTGAACTTCTAATTTTCGGCAATTCAGTCCTTTTTACTTAAATTCATTAAAATTAAGACAATTTTTTTGCACAATACTTATACATTATGGCTCAAAAGGGACAATGTTGATCATTTTTGCTTAATTTCAATACATATTTCTTTAAAGTTTAGGTCTAAGTTTAAGTATAATTTAATTAACGTTTAAAAGAAATTGTATTTAAGTTAAGCAAAAATGATAAACAATGCTCTTCTTGGACTATATATGCAAGTTATGTGTAAAAAACCGTTCAAATTTTTCCAAATTTGAGCAAAAAGAACTAAATTGCCAAAAATTATAAATTTAGGAGGCTGATTGCCAAGAAAAAAAGTTTAGGGACTAAATTGCCAAATTCGAAAAGCTCAAGTGGCATTCATGCAAATAAGCCATAAAAAAATAGAGTAATTGCAGAAAATTCACCAAGAAAGTGAGATAACCTTTTCCAAAAAATAAGGCAGAGATGCAGCATGATCCAAGTGGAAGCTGCAAATGAAAGCACAAAGCCATAAATGATTGATGAAAGAAAATTCTCATAAAGATGAAGAGAAAACTTTAGAAACCTACATGTTTTTAAAGTTTCACTTGAATCTAACACATGTATGTAGTGAGATCCATTACTTTCTATTACAAATTATTAAAAAAAATTGCAACTATTGATTAAACCCACCATGCTTTCTATTCCTTATGCAATCATTATCATCATCATCCAATATTTTCACTTCCAAAGACAAAAAGTACACATTCGCACTATCAGGCCAATAAGGTTTTAAATTTTCATATTCAGTATTTGTCCATATGACAGTCACACTTAATCCTACTTTTCCAATACATGCCATGTTCACATTACATTGAACCTACTCCATCTTCATGTCTTTTGCTTGTAGACCAGTATTTGGTGGGATTGATAATAGTATTATAACATAATTCAGTTGCATCATGTATAGTCCATACATAAAATAGTCCACTTTAAAGATTGTATGTAAAAGTAAAAACAAACCATGTTCACAAGCCATCCTATCCAACTAAACAACTCATGGATATAGCAAAGATTCATCTACTTCACTTTTTTCTCTATAGAATCTCGTAGCCTATGTATCTCTTCTTTCTTATTGCAGCTTGAAGATCAAGTTTTAGAAAATATACATTTATTAGCCAAGGGAATTTTCTTTGAGCATAGTGATGCAATTGCAGCACGAGTATGAAACGTAAAGGAACTATATCTCTTCTTTATCCGTACTCGTAAGGTACACTACTCCAAATACCACAAATCGTTTGCCCCCTTTCTTTTTAATAAAACACAAATAGGCCTGAGTCCTGACCAATGTTTTAGTGTTTTCTTTTCTATAACTCACCATTTCCCAGCCCTTACCCATATTCCAACCTCTTTGTCATTGTGATTTATAACTCTTGGGGCATATTTACATATCATGAAATAAAAGTCAATGAAAGAACTGTTCCCCAGATGTAATTCGAATCCCTCATGAACAATTATAAACCTGAATCAAATGTTTTGATTCCCTTTCCGAATCCTCATCTTTCCTTTTAAAGCCCTTCCCCTTGTACCATTACAATCCATTAAAATTTGTTAAACATGCTTCTAAAGTCTGTAGGACCCTCATTGAATTTGAAGCTTTTTTTTTTTTTTTTTCCTTGAATTTAGACGTGGAATTACCGATAGGCTACGCAGCAACCACGCCTTTGAAACCATTAAAACATACACCAAAAAAAAAAAAAAAAACACATTTTTTTGAGTTTTGAATGTAAAACAAAACCACCCGAACCACTACCACAGCCAATCGTACTACATTAAACTCAGAACAAATATTTCACCCAATAAGCAAATTAAAAGAGAGAGAGAGAGAGAGAGAGAGATTACAAAGCGAGAGAGATAATTTGTTTAATATATCTAATTTACCAAAACCATTGAAAAATAATTAAAAATTTTCATCAGGAAAAATATATATATATATATATATATATATGAGGTACATACTGAGTGATGAGAAGGACGTCAACTGTTGAAGGATCAATCTCATCAAAATAGGGCAAAGCAGCCATGCCTGAGTAAGCTGGATGGATTCCGCAATCAAACTGAAAAAGAAAAAGAAAAGAAAAATAAAAAAAAAAAAATTCAAAAACAAAAACCTAGAAATGAGAGACAAAATCAATCAGAAATCGGAAGAAGAAGAGAAGTACCAAAACTGACTTGGACTTGTAGGACATGTAGACACAAGAGCGACCAACTTCGTTACCAGCTCCTAAAGGAGTTATGACGAACTTGTCCTCCTCTCTCGCCGCCAACGAATCCCTCCGCTTCAGAGACGCCGTTTGCACCGCCGTCGAAGTCATTTTCTGCGGCCAAAACCACCAATAACCCAAATCGCAAAGGGCGTAAAATTGCTTTGCAGAGAAAAAGGAGGAACAAAAAGACGAAGAAGAAGAAAGAAAAAATGGAGCTTACCTGCTATGAAATGGCGGTCTATGGAATTGAAGCAGTGAAGGAAGAAAGAGGGGAGTGAGTCGAGTCTTGAGTGAGAGGAGAAAATGAAAGAGGAAAAGAGCAAACGACATGAACCCTAAAGTCGTTGTTTGTTTTATTATTATTATTATTATTATTATTATTATTTTAAGGGTGAATACATTGTAAAGCCATTTGTATACACCCTATCGGTAAAATTTCATATAAGAACATTGAAATCTAATATAATGGATGAGATATTGATGGTCTACAATAACAAAAACAAGCCCTGATCTAAAGGATTGTAGAAAATAAATAAAAAATTAAACTCCCTCAAATTAAAAAAAATTAAAAACTGTAGGAGGCCGCCGGTGTGAGCCTGAACTTGGCCACGAGGGGGTGGAGACTCTCCGGGGAGAGCGGAAGGTCGCCGAGGGGGCCAGTGGGTGCCTGAAGGTAGCATGGGGGGCAGTTTCTCCGTGTGGCAATTTCACAGGTGGGGGGATCGGTTGGGGGGGAGAGGGTGGGGGGGGATTTCATAGGTGGGGGATCGATGGGGGGGAGGGGGACCAGTCACCGTCTGGAAATTTCATGGTGGGGCCCCAAGACAAGGGCGATTTCACCGTCTAGTGAGATAGGGGGGGAGAGGGGTGGCCCTCACCGGGGTTTAGTCATTGGGGTGTGTTAGGGGGGGGGGGGGGGGGGGGGTACTCCTCTCCTGGATCTGAGAGCGCGGGGGGGTCCATTGACGGGTTTGGGCGCGAGTGGGCTCCTTGCCAGGGAGGGGGGTTTGTCGGTGAGGGAGGTCGGCCGCAATGGTGGAAGGTCGGCCGAGGGGGGGGGGGGGTGGGGGGTTTCCGTGGAAGAGGTTGGGGTTTTTTTATTTTTTATTTTTAAATTTCTTAATCTACAATAATATGAACTAAGGTGCATTGTAGTTATCATAGACAAGCATGATCTCAGCCATTGAAGTACATCAAACGATCTACAAAATGAGCTCTACCGGTAAGGTATATAAATAGAGTTGTATCACAGCCTTTCTCTTTTTTTAAATGTCGTTGTTTGTATTTTATTATTATTAATGAGAAAGACTGCGTTAGAACCCCTTTTATATACCATTTAAATTTAGGATAATTAGGATGGGTGACCTAAGTTTACTACATAATCTAATAGATAGCCAAACTTCTTTTTATTTCGCTAAATGGCCTAGGGAATACATTTTGTTTAATTAATTTTCATTTTTTCTAAACACCTCCCCTCTCTCTCTCCTCTCCCTCTCCCTCTGCCCATTTCTCTCTTCCTCCTCCGATGACGCCCAATCATCTGCTGCCAGCTCTGATCTTCCCACAAAGTTCCGTTCTCCACCGGTGAGATCGCGAGATCTCCGAGCTTCGTTCTCCCCAACTCTGGTTCCTCCACGCGAGAAGATGATTGTCTTCGCGATTCCGAGGAAATCAACGGCTTCTCTCTCCTCCGCAACGATGGCGAGGTGTAGAGACCTGTCTCCGTGGCTGTAGATTTCTCCTCTCCCCTCGCGATCCAGCTCCGGTGGTGAACTCGCGATCCAGCACCTTCGAGATCCAGCCGGCCTCGTGAGCTTCGGTGGAGGAAGTTGATGACTGGTCAGATTTTTTTTTGGGGGGGGGGGGGGGGGTTGGCCGATTGCAGTCGTGTCTATGGGAGAGAGAAGCGGGGCTATCATGGGGGAAGAGAGAGTTATTTTGTTTTTAATTTGTTTGAATTTTTTAATGGTAAATCAATGATTTACTCATAGTTAATAACTAATTAACCGAAAAATTGGTGATATTATTCATGGTCAGCCAATGATTGACTAATCAGTGACTGACAACAAAAATTTGTGAGTTATATTATGGTCAATCACTGATTGACTGTTGTCAATCAATAATTGACTGTACAATATGGTCAATCAGTGATTGACTGCTATCAATCAGTGATTAACTGTATGAGATGGTTAATCAGTGATTGACCATTTTCATAATTGATTGACCATTCTAAGAAGGAAAAAAAAAAGCATTTTAACTAATTTATAAAAACTTAAGCTTTTTAACTAATTTTTAAAATTTGGGCCATTTATTAAAAAAATTATTTAAAAAATGTCATGTAGCTCTAAACCCCTTAAATTTAATCAAATGGACAAAAAATTAAGTGTGCACAATAACTAAAATAAAGAAAGATGCATAGGATTGCAAGAGAAAAAAAAATAAAAAAAAAATTAAACTAATTATTCTTCTTTGTCGTCACCGGGGGGGGGGGGGGGGGGGGGTGATGCGAACCTCGCTAAGAATAACGAGACCCGACAACGAAAAGGAACCCAAGAACGTTCTACGATCAGGTTTGGATGGGAGACCTTGACGCATTGCTTCAACAAAAACAAGAACCTTGGTATATTTGACCTCAACCCATTGTTTAATGCGAAACAAGAACCTCGGTATAAGGAAGACGCCACAAACGGTGGTGGAAATCCGTTTGATAAGTTGATAGTGAACGTCACGAAAAATTCCGATAAGTTCGAATAGTTCTTCAAAGAACCAAAGAGAAAATACTCTCACATTTTTCTGATTAATTACCTTCTAAAACTGCCATTAGCTTCATAACATGCCTTTTTTATAGTCTGCTAGGTACAATTCTCATTTTCCTAATTTATCCTCTAACAAATTCAATTTTGACAAAAAGGAAAACAAACCAGGAAACTGACCAACTCTTCCTAATTCACGCCTACAACCAGAAAAGGAAAGATTAAGTATTTAAATTGGTTTTATTATCAGCCATTACACCAAAAGAATCACGCCTAAATAAGGAAAGTTAAATAAATTGGCATGCAAGCCTTACAACCCAATTTAACTTGCTAAAATTAAACTTAGCCTTGGCTAGATTCTTCTAGAACTGAAATAGGATCAACATTCCATGCTCTTGTTCTTGCCATGTCCTCATCATTCCCCTCCTCTTGAAAATGATTTGTCCTCAAATCAAGTTCATCACCTGCGAGAAAGCGCATCGGCGACGATATTTTTTTCTTCTACCTTTTTTTTTAATATGCTATGAATAGGAATTACGACTAGAACCAAAAATTACTAATTAGAAACAAATTCGGAAAAACGTTTTTTTTTTTTATTACAGATTCCTTTCTCTTTTCTTTTCTTTCTTTTTTGACGTTTTTTTTAATTCGATTTTTTTTTTTGAACTATCAGGAATTGAAATAAACTAAAATTGGAACAAAAAAAATTTTTAAGGATAGATAAACCTGAGACTAGAACCGAAGCTCTGATACCAAACGATGCGAACTACGCTAACTTGTGGCGAAACCAGTAATCTAAGAAGTCTCCAAGATCGTCTCTATGCACAGGTTCGATTGGGATGGAAACCGTGACCCGTTGCTTGAATCGTGACACGAACCTTGGTATAGAAGACCGCGGCCCAATGCCAACCCGCAAACAAGAACCTTGGTATTGTCGTAGACGCCATAAACGATGGTGGAGAACCGTTTGATCAATCGAATTTGAACGCCACAAGACAAATTCTTGATAAGTTCGATTAGTTCAACAAGAACTAAGAGATAAATCACAAGAGCGAATAGAATGCCAAAAAGTTCTTATTGATCTGAAAATAAGGCCTATTTATAGGCTGAGAATTACAATAATATTCCTAGAATATGCTAAGCTAAAGAAAAGGAAACTAACCTAATAATTTTAGCCTAAAAATAAAAAAGAAAACTAACTTAATTGTTTGACTTTATTTTCCAGCCATTTACACCCATTATAAGGAAAAGGAAACTAACTAATTCATGACCAATTAACCCAAAAACATGGACAACTAAATAGGGAATCAATCAACTTAGTTCAAACTAATCAAATCCTCCAAAAAGCACGCCCATTTGCATGGATTGCATGGCTGACGTGGCTTCTTCAATTACATGGCTGAACTTGAATTAAATTGACTATTTGAGCTCTATTTGTTGATTCCACGCTTGTAGACTTGCCATCCTCTATCACAATGTGTTGCGCTAAAGTATTTAAAGCCTCTTTGAACCTCTTTGCCCGCGCTCTTGTAACTGGACCAACAGGAACTAGAATCGGATCCTTGGCCTTATCATCATGTCTAAAAATTTTTCCAATAGCATTTTTCTCACACATTCTATACTCTTCTCCAAAGTCACGGTTTACTTTGTGTTCTCCGATTGTATGGCTTTACAATTGGTGGTTCTTTCAATGGAGAATAATGAAACTTATGGGGATTAAGCAAGCGATGAATAAATCATGGAAGAAGCAATGCGTTAGAGAGCTTTCGTAATACGGTATGTAAACGGGAGTTCAGCTTCAGACTTTTAGTGGAATAGTACTGAAGTTGATAATTGATAAATAATTAATCCGTGATTAATATTTCACAATTATAGGAGCCTTTTTACATATTTCTATCGGGTCCCTCTACTAGCTCATATAGTTCCACGAAGCGTATTGGGATTTGTTCCTAATGAGATCGGTAAATTAAATGGGAATTTAATAATGTCTATTAAGACATGGTACTCTCTAACATGCAATCCCGAAAGGATTGGACATGTGAAATTAATGTAGACAAATAATGTGATTTGTCAACATATGATTGGTTGTAAATAAAATAATTATTTGTTAATTATTTTGGTTAATTGAATTTTGAAAATAAGGTTGTGTTTGAATTATTTAATTTTTGAAAACAAAATTTTTCTCTCCTATTTATAGGGCATGATTTTTTAATGGATGGAGGGAAGAAGTTTTTGTTTCAAAATTGTTTAAATATATTAAAAACATTAAATTATTAATTGATTTAAATAATGGAGCTTATTTGATAGATTTTCTTTTCTTAAAGAATGGTGCACATTAGTTTTTGGTGGAAAGGAAATCTAAAATATTCCATTTATTTAAATTAATTAAATATGGATAATGTTTGTGGAAAATATTTATTAAAATTCAAATAAGAAAATCTTATTTAAATTCAAAGGTTTAAAAGGAGTTTGAATCAAGATAGGATTAGGACTTTTTGACTAGTCTAGATTCTTGATTTAAATTTGAACCACCAATCAATATCCACATGAAGGGGAGCACAAATTTTTTTAGTTTCTCCTAGCAAAAAACCATCCATAAGGTTTAAAGAACCTAGCTCGAAATTTGAATGATCATTTGGTTCAAAAGATTATCCAGAAAAATAATTATTAATTATTTTTCAAGTAGGAGATATTTGAAAAATGATTGGAGTATTATATAAAGGCTAGGGGTTCTTGAAAAAAGCCAACCATCATCATACACTCAAAGATAGGTGGACGTTTTTTTTGGAGAGAGAAAAACAAAAACTAGGTTTTTCGGACTTGAGAAATTCGTCCTTCTTGGGTGTGAGAAAAAGAGAGAAATTTTCATTAAATCAAAACTGTGAGGAAGGTTAAGTCAATTGATATTTTTCATAGAAGGTTAACCGGTTCCTGTTTTGTAGTTTTGAAGAACGAATCCGGATCAAATTCTCAACGAGGTACATCGGAATTGAAAATGTAGGATCTAGACTTTGGAAGAATTACCGGTCGCTTGGATTCATAGCACGTGTGCCCACACACACTCTGAGACGTGGGGACTCGAGAATAGTAGAGAAGACACGTTGGTCGACGCTCTAGCAATTCTGGAATCCGAGAAACAAGATACGTTTGATCATGTATTTAATTTATTGTTATATACATCATGAGCTTCTTTTTTGAATTGGTATAAAAATTTTAAAACTTCTGTTGCGTCGTAACTCTGATATTGGAACCGTTTTTTTCCAGCAATTGGTATTAGAGCCAACTCATGATCATGTATATAACATAAATTATTTGATCAAATAAATTTCTCTCTATGCATTGATGATATCTTTTAGAGAGTTGGCACTCTAGGTTTTATTTTGTGTATGTTAAATATATTGTGAATGGATGTATGGATGAATGAATGCTTTATATTTTTTTAATGTATGATGCTTGTTCAATTTTGCCGGTTATGATTCCATAGAGGTTAGAATTTGTATCTAAGTTTTTTAAGTGTAATAGATGTGGTCTATTATCACCGCTAGGCCGTTCTTTCAATTTCTAGAATTTTTGTAAGCCGGAAACGGCATAGGAATTTTTTTGTAAATTCGGACTACGATGGATTCAAGGAGATTTAAGATGAACGAAGGTATGGAAATTTTCAAAGGATGTGATTTTTTTTTTTGAAATTTGGAAATTTTAATTAATTCAAATTTCATAATTGGCGTTTTTTTGTGGAAGAAAAATCACATTAAATCTTTTTGAAAATTTTAATTTTCCAATGATATGTGATCTTGATAATTTGGAAAATCAAAAATCAAAATTTAATGGACGTTTTTATTAAGAATTTTAAAATTTTGTGATTTTAATTAAATTTGGAAAATCAGATTTTTTTTCAAAAATTTAAAATTTGAATTTTAAATTAAAAACGTGTTTTATTTAAATTTTTGATATTTTGTAATTTTCATTAAAATTAAAAATCAAATATAATCTTTTTAGAAATTTAAATTTAAAAGGACGTGACATTGGAGAAAGACGACACATTGAAGAAGGATACAAGGCATGGATCTACAAAAGAAGGCCGATATATGTTTCGGTTAATTTTTGTAAATTTTGCAATTTTTCTTTTCTCTAGGATGGAATCATGATCCACGGCTATTTACATATTTTGCAAACCATGAATGATGCGATGCTAGATAAATATGTTATACTATTTCGTGATGTATTGATAACATGCCATATAGACTAGGGAGTGCCACTCAATAAATATTGTTTATGCATAAAAAACAAAAACCCTAATTCAAAAGATTGAGTGGGAGAAGGTTTTACACACTAAGACCTACGGCCTCCATCGTTGGTCCAATAGTTACGCATGGTAGTGCCTACTACTCGGGTTCGACCCGGGAATTCCCTTCGGATAGGTATCTTACCTAGAGCGCACACTAATTTGGATTTCCGAAAGGATAACAATTTTGGGCATATTTTATGTTTAGATCACCCCTCGGTGGCGGATGTAAAATATGGATTCAAAATTATAAACGATGGTTACCACTCATGCTACTTTATTTATTAACCCTCCCTCGAGGCTCTGAAATTTAAGGTAGTGGCCAAATAAGTGATAGTTAATATATATTTAATGGGGTTATGCTCCATGGATGAATATGTATTAATCGGAGGGGATCCGTGTTCTTGGCTAGTTTTTCCATGACTACCCCTCTGTAGCTTGGAAAGCAGAAGCTAGGAATTATCGTTGTAAGACATGTGTTTTTTAAGGGCTTTACATATAAACATTTAGATTGCATGTAGATCTTTTTGTTTCATTACAAAACCAATTTTTTTTAAATAAAAATAAAAGGATGTTTGCTCGTACTTATTACATGTTTTCTTATTATAGATCAAAATGTCGAGCCCATTATCTGTGATACTTACGCAAAACAAATTAACCGGCGAGAATTTTAATGACTGAAAAAGGAACTTGCTTATCGTCTTAAACTTTGAGAAACACAGTTTCGTCCTTACCCAACCTCGACCGTCCACGCCTGTGATCGATGCTCCTGATAGGGAATTTGTAGCGCTTGAGCGCTGGGACAATTCCAACCTTAGTGCTATGTGCTTTATTCGGGTGAGCATTCTAACGTGCTCCAGAAATAGCATGAAGAGCATGAAACTGCTAGGCAGATCATGAACAACCTGGAGGAGATGTTTGGTGAACAAACTATCCAGGCTAAGACCGATGCAATCAAAGGTCTCATGAATAAGAGGCATGCTCGATGGGTGGAATTCATAGAGACGTTTCCGTATGTTATTCGCTACAAGAAAGGTAAGGAAAATGTCGTTGCGGATGCGCTCTCTCGCAGGTACGTGTTAATCTCAACTCTTGATGCTAAATTGCTGGGTTTCGAACATATTAAGGAGTTATATGTGGATGATCATGACTTTAGTGCTGAATATCAAGCTTGTGAGAAATTCGCTAGTGGTAAGTACTTTAGGCATGGGGGATACTTGTTTCGGGAGAATAAATTGTGTGTGCCTAATTGTTCCATAAGAGATTTGTTAGTGAGAGAATCCCATGGGGGAGGGTTAATGGGACATTTTGGAGTTGCCAAGACCCTAGCTATTTTACAAGAACATTTCTATTCGCCGTATATGAGACGAGATGTTGAGAGGCTTTGTGATAGATGTGTAACTTGTAGGCAGGCTAAATCAAGAGTGCAGCCCCACGGTTTGTACACCCCTTTGCCAATACCTGGTGAACCTTGGACTGATATCTCGATGGACTTTGTGTTAGGTTTGCCTAGGTCTAAACGGGGAAGGGATTCGGTATTTGTGGTCGTGGATAGGTTTTCCAAGATGGCACATTTTATCCCATGCCACAAGATAGATGATGCTTCCAATGTTGCTGATTTGTTCTTTAAGGAAATTGTGAGACTTCATGGTATGGCTAGGACAATTGTTTCTGTTAGGGACGTCAAGTTCTTAAGCTACTTTTGGAAGACTTTGTGGGCTAAGTTAGGGACTAAGTTGTTGTTTTCGACTACTTGTCACCCTCAAACCGATGGTCAAACAGAAGTTGTGAATAGGACCTTGTCAGGCTATCATCAAAAAGAACATCAAAACTTGGGAGGAAGAATGTTTACCACATGTTGAGTTTGCTTATAATCGATCTGTACATTCTGCTACTCAATTTTCACCGTTTAAAATTATTTATGGCTTTAATCCTTTAACCCCTTTGGATTTAATGCCATTACCTTTGTCTGCGCGTGTGAATTTAGATGGAAAAAGAAAGCTGAACTTGTTAAGCAGATACACGAGAAAGCAAGACTCAACATCGAGCGAAGGACCAAGCAATATGCCAAACAAGCCAATAAAGGGCGTCGCAAGCTCGTCTTCGAGCCCGGCGATTGGGTGTGGTTGCACTTACGCAAAGAACGGTTTCCGGAACAAAGGAAATCTAAGCTGTTGCCTAGAGGGGACGGTCCTTTCAAATTCTTGAAAGGATCAATGACAATGCGTACAAGTTAGACCTGCCAGGTGAGTATGGTGTAAGTGCCACCTTTAATGTTTCTGATCTAAGTCCTTTTGATGCAGGCGACGATTTGAGGACAACTCCTTCTCAAGAGGAGGGGAATGATGCGAACTTCGGTAGCATAAGCACGAGCACATGGGATGAGACATATTCAAACCCAATTCAAGTTCCCATTGGTCCGGTTATGAGGGCTCGAGCAAAGAAATTCAAAGACGCACTTATGGGGTTAATTCGAGCAACTTGGTCTCAAGCTATTGCGTGGAGGCCCATCGAGGGAATTACAAACGACAACCAGCTCAACAAATGCGTGATTCAACTACTAGAAGAGGCCGAGTAATCATATTTGCAAGATCACCAGCTGTCACTTTTCCGTTTTGAGAACTTTCCAGTTTTGAGGCAATAATTGGCGACAAGAATCAGTTATTGACTGAATTACTATTTAGTTTCCTTTTATTTTAGAATATTGTAAGGCTTTTCAGCCATTTAGGGAACTTACTTTATTTGTTTTATCTTTATTTGCTTCAGATTGGTTATTTCCCTTTTTGGCTTAGTTAATTGCCGAAATTTCTAGGGCAATTGGGGATTGAAAATCCACAAAGGGAAACACCTATATATATATACGAAATTCTTTGTTGAAGGCAGATCAGTTTTACACGAAATTTTGAGTCTAAATCTCTTTGGTTCTTAAACGAACTTCTTGAACTTATCGGAGAATTCCGTGGCGTTCATAAGACTTATCAATCAGTCCATCCATAACTGATTGTGGCGTCCTCGCATACCAAGGTTCGTGCTTTTTGTTAGGCATTGGGTCGCAGTTCCATACAAAGCCGTTTAGGATTTCGATCTTGGAGGCCAATTTGGTTAGGGTCGCGTCAGTTTCTTGGCGTGGTTCGTATCAGAAATTCAGTAAAAATTTAGGCGGGAAAAAAAAGTGAAAAAAAAAGTGGTGGTTTCGGAGCAAGAATATTGCTCACAGCCTGCAGTGCCAAATTGTTGTGAAAAATGGAGCATGTTTCTGCAATGTGTAAATCGTGCCCTAATTTTGGAGGAAAAACAATCAAAATTTTGGCTGGAAAAAAACTGAAAAAACGTTGTCATTGCGACTCAAGAATATTTTTTGTGGTATGCGGTTCCTAATCATTGGGAAAAATGGTTTATCTTTGCATTCCACGAAAAACGTGTCCTCATTTTGAAGGGAAAAAATTCAATGTTTTTTTGGGAAAAAAGTGAAAAACGTTGTCATTTTGGTGCATAAATACTGCTTACGGGCTATGGCGCTTGACGTTGTTGTTAAAAAAGGTAAACGTTCCCACAAGGCGTAAATCGTTCCCCTATTTCGGAGGGAAAGAAATTCAAAATTTTGGTGAGAAAAAAGGGGACATGTTTGCACTGTACGAAAAATGTGCCTCAATTTTGAAGGGGAAAAAATTCAAAATTTTTTCTGGAAGAAAAAAATCCAGAAAACGTGATCGTTACGACTCAGGAATATTGCCCGCGCCCTGTAGTGCCTAATTGTTGTGAGAAAAGGTACTCGGTTACGCAATGCGAAAGTCATGCACTTTTTTGGAGGGAAAATAATTTAAAATTTTTGAGGGAAAAAGCGAAAAACATGGTGGTTTCAGTGCATGAATATTGCTCGTGATATATGGTGACTAATCATTGTGGAAAAGTGTACACGGTTCCATGAAGCAAAAATTGTGCCCTAATTTTGGAGCAAAAAAAATTCAAAATTTTTTCAGGAAAAAATGTGAAAAACGTTTTTGTTTAGGCAAAGGAATATTGGATTTCAAGTATGAAATGGTTTTCAACTATGAAAAGGTTTCTCAAGTATGTTTCAAAGCAAGAAGAAGTTTTTAAGGATTTAAGACAAGTTTTCAAGTATGATGGCAAGCTGCCTTGTGTCGTACCGACCTGCCATTAGGACGGGTTTGGTCCATGGTTTGAGTTGGACTGGACCGGCCGCCTCAACCACTCCATGGCTGCGCGCCACGATACGTGCACTTATGTTATGTAAGGGGTCCAAAAATATGCTAACATAAGAAGGCATAATTGAATTAATAAAAAAGCATAATTGGTTCATGCATTTCTTTATCAAGATTGTTTTGCGGAATGATAAGTTGTACTTGCTGAGCGAAAGCTCGACTTACGTTTATGATGTAGGTAAGCCACCTACCAGTAATGTGATACAAGACTGTGGAGATGGCACTGCGGATAGTGAAATTTGGGTTGGACACCGCCACACCAGTAATGTATTATGTTATGTTGGTTTGAGGATATTGATGTCTAATAATTAGTACTATTTTTAAGATAAGTTGAGATGGTTTGAAACATAATAATCAATTATGTATATACTTATATGTATGTATCTAAGTATAAGGTTTTAAGGTTAAGTTAAAAAAAAAATTTGGTACTTTTGAAAGATAAGTATTTAAGTAAAGTAAGTATGGTAACGTCCTACGTAGCCGGGTCATTACATTAATGTTGACCAATTCAAGCTAATTTGTCCACTAAACCTAAGTGGCGAGAAATTAACAATCTTAAATCAAAGATTGAAGAAACAGAAATATTTATCTTCCCATTAAATATAGAAATCATAGAATTTGATTCCAAAGACTCTAATTTCATATGGGTAAAGCGATCTCTTAAAGAGAGATATGATATCTCAGATCCTAAAGTAGGACTTTTTGGACAAGATAATTAAAAATTCTAGTTTTTAGTGACTTATGGAACCAGTGACCCAAAATTCTTATACAAAAGAATTAAAAAACAAATTTTCGATCAAGATATTACACCTTAGGGTGATCAATCCATTGGATCTAAAAAGAAGATCCTTGAGCATTTTGAGGAAGTTTCCAACAAACTGACCTCCTTGAATGTTCACAGGATGATACAGAGAGCTTCTTCTTCCTCCTAAGTCAAAAGTTAGATCTATTGTTCTCCCTCTAAAATAAAGAAGGAAGTGATACAAGCAACGCCAACAACGTGACGAAACCCAATACCAAATCTGAAAACAGCAATCCAAGATCTTTTAAGTTTGATAGAAACCGCGACCCGTTGCTTAGCGAGCAACAACCTTGGTAAGGTGAAGACGCCACAAACGGTTATGGAAGTCCGTTTGATAAGTCGATTTGAACGCCACAAGGAATCCTTGATAAGTCGAATAAGTTTCTTCAAGAACTCAAGAAGAATAACTCACAATATGAATAAACATCAAAATCTTATTTCCATCATCTGAAATCAGCCTTATATAGGCAAAGTTACAATTTGTAAAATTCCTAACCTACCCTTATGGATAAACATACCTAAAAACCTAGGAATCAGATTTATTAAAAATAATAATTAAATTCGGAATTAATTCAAAATTTAAACTAAAACTTAAAACTAAAAATCAGATTATAAAGAAATCAAATCTTGATCAGATCTTGTTTTGAATTTTGAACTTTTTGAACTCATGAAAATGTAATCTTGACTTGATTCTTTGTTGGAAAATAACGTCCTCTTCATCTTTGGAAAATAAAAATGTCCACATCAGTCTTGGCTCTCTTCCGGGCCAAATTTGATGAGTAAAATCAATCTTTGTCCACCATCAATAGTGAACACACTCTCTTCTCGTTGTAGAACTCTCTGGACTAAGTTATTCAACTCTTCTTTGAATCTTTTAGCTCGAGCTCTCGTCACCAGACCAACTGGAACTTGAATCGGTTCGTGAGAATTCCATTGAGCCTTGATGTCCTCATCAGGAAGAATATCAGGTAACTGGGCAGAAGGCAATTGTCACTAGTGAAAAACAGGATCTAAACAGATCCCCTACTGAAGTAGCAGCCTCTTTCCTACCCGTCCATCTGCATCCTCTCACCCTTCCCTAAATCCAGGGAATGGTATGAAGCTGTCCTAACTGACACTGAGTCATCCATTTTTTCCAACAAGATGAGAAATGCTACACAAATAGCTTACTCCTCAATAAAAATCCAAAAAATCCTTTCTTATATGGATTGGGACAAAAGTCCGCACCAGAGAAATGTCTTTCAAAACAAAGTGATTCAACCTCGAACCTATAGTTACTTCAACTACATAGAAGCCTGGGAGCAAACTTTTTATTGTCAAAATTCCCAAAATTCTCATTCATGGTTTATTACCCTCAAAACAAGAGACAAGTACATCACTGAAGATATTCCAAACTGGTTCAAATACTAGTTTGAATACTTTGGCCCTATCCTAGAAATCTTTCCTAAAGAGGTAAAGAGAGGCTTTGATTATTTCGCTAAGGAAAACTGAGAAAAGGTCCCTAATATAGCAGAAAGGTTTCTTTTATTCATAACCTTATACGAGGTTCCGTGGATATTTAAATGGGAATACATAACCCATGGAGATATTATGCCAAAACTGGTAAAAAGATTTTTTTAGTAGATGGTGGGAAAAATATGATTTCAGTTATCTCTCAAAGAAAAAATATAAATCTTATCCTTGTTAAAGGAGATTTTCAAAAAGTTCCTAAACATGAATCTATCAATGTATCCAAATTAATCCATTCCTTATCTAAAGGAAAGGAAAAACTACTTCCTGAAGAAAAAGAAAAGCTTAAGCAGCTATTGAAAGACTCATCTGAGGAAGACAATGATATGCTAGACGTATCTCTGGTGTCAATGACGAAGATTACAAACCCGAATATGGCGGAGAGTTCTCTCAGATTCCTTATGTGGATAAATAATAATAATAATAGTAATATATATATATATCTCCTTAATCTTTGTCGGCAGATTCTTTGGTTGTGAGGATAAATCTCCCAAAGACGGCCACCCATATACTGTACAATCAAAGTAGTACTTTATCTCTTCTTTTCTATCAAACTTATCTCTTCCTTTCTCGTGAACCACTTAAAGATAGTGGACCACCTTTCTTTGTCCTCTTTTCACCTTGGATTCTCCACTTTACTAAAATAAGTGGACTATCACTTTTTCCACTTACCACCGTTTCTTGATCTCTTAAAAAAGCAAGTGGTCTTCCCCTCTTCTTTTCAAAAAGCAAACCTTGGATTCCTTCTTTTCCTCTCGTGATCCTTTAGCCTCTGCTTTTCGAAAAGCATAGGGACCACACCATTTGTCTTGCTAATTGGAGGAGCCCTATAAAAGGCGTCAAGTTAATCAGATGAAGGCAAGCTTGAAAAACAGAAAGAAGCTTCACAAGCGCAGAAAATAAAGCTTCAAAAAGAAGCATTGTAAATAAAAGTTTTACTTTTGAGTGTAAAAGTTTGTAAGATTGTAATTAAGTTTGAGTGTGCCTTAAGTCTGCTTTGAGAATGTTTTAAGTGTGCCTGTTCGCTGCAACAATTGGAACCTAAAGCAAAGGATTCCAACCCACTTCTTCCAACTGTCTACGTAAGTTAATTTCTTCAGTCTTAAATACTTTATCAAGTTTAGCTATTTCTATGGTTTTATTTATTTCTTGCTCTTCGTTATTTTCTATAATCATTGTTTCTTTGGCTTTTATATGTCCGACATACGAATATTGCCTGAGGCATGCTGTGCCCAATCATCACGAAAAAAAGGTACACATTTGTGCGACGTGAAAATCACGTCCTAATTTTTGTGGCTAAACGACATAAAAAAAATTGTCGTTTCAGCACACGAATATTGCTCGGGTCTTGCAATGCTTACTCATCATGAAAAGGGGTACACATTGTGCGACACAAAAATCACACCAGAATATTGGCAACAAAACGCCACAAAAAAAGTTGTTCGAGACACCAATATTGCTCGGCGCCTGTTGTGCCTAATCTTCATGAAAAGGGATACACGTGAAAATCACGCTCAACAAAGTGACGGGAAAAAAGTTGTCGTTCTGACAGAAGAATATTACTTAGGGCCTGTTGCGCCCAATCGTCATGAAAAGTACATGTTTGTGCGACGCGAAAATCATGCCCAAATATTGGCAAAAAAACAATGAGAAATAAATATATCGTTTTAGCATAAGAATATTACTCGGGGTATGCTGTGCCTAATCATCACGAAAAGGGGTACATGTTTGTGCGATGTGAAAATGACGCCCAAATTTTGAAGGCAAAACGACACGAAAAAAGTTGTCATTTTGGCACACAAATATTGCTCAAGACACGCTATGCCTAATCGTCATGAGAAAGGGAACATGCTTGTGCGACATGAAAATCACGCCCGAATTTTGGCGGAAAAATGACGTGAAATATGTAAAGATGTAATGAGTTCACGCTTAGAGGATTCCCAACATATATTATTAATCAGTTCAAAATAAATGAAATATAACTAAAATGTCTTTCACTCTTAGGGCATTCCCAACATAATCGTTAAAAAAAAAAAAGGTACATGTTTGTGCGACGCGAAAATCTCGCCCAATTTTGGCGGGAAAAAAATGTGAAACAATTAGTCGTTTCGACACAGGAATATTATTCACGACCTGTTGTGCCTAAAAATAAAAATAAAAATAATAATAATAAAAAACAAAGTACACGTTTGTGCGACAGGGAACTTGCCCCAATTTTGGCAAGAAAAAAATGCAAAAAATTTGTCGTTTCGACACAGGAATATTGCTCGCGGGCTGTTGTGTCTTATCGTACAAAAAAAGGGTACACGTTTGTGCAACATGAAAATCACGCCCCAATTTTGGTGGGAAAAAAATGCAAAAAAAGTTGGCCCCATCTATCTTATTTTATTTATCTAACATTGCATAATTACCTAATCATTCTTAACTTTTTTTAGAGTAGGTAAAAATTTATTTTTTATTCTAATAAAATAATATGTATCTTTTTTTATACAGTATTTTTATTTGACTTATTTCAATTCAAGTTTATATTAATTTTAATTTTCTTAAACAAATATAACTACTTTATAATTGTATTGTCCTATTATTACAACTTTTTAATTTAATTATGATTAATAACACTGGAATAAGATATGCCAACCAATCTTTTTTTAAAGTTAAAAATACAATTAGGAATGAGTATAGAAGTAAATTTGCAATAGCTCATTCTTATTATGAGTTTAAGTAAACACATCAATGAGATTCATAATCTCTGATTTCGAATTATGTAGCCCAAGTTAACAGTTAATTATCCAAATCCTCACTCTAAGTCTTACCAAATATGAGTACGCGTATGTAAACTCATAACCAAAGTAAAATAAAAAAATTACGTATGAAAAAAAAATACATATTATTTTATTAGAATAAAAAAATATTTTGTTTACCTATTCTCAAATAGTTAATAATTATTAGGTAATCTACAATGTTAAGATAAATAAAATAAGATAAAGAAGGTTAATTATTAATGTTATGATATATCATACAATGTTAATTATTAATAATTATTCTAATATTATTTTTTTAGAATAAAAAATATTTTGTTTACCTATTCTCAAATAGATAATAATTATTAGGTAATCATACAATGTTAAGATAAATAAGGCAATGGAAATTTGGCTAAACCATTCATAAAATATTATTCTCTCTAACTTTCTTACCAATCAGATCTCTTCAAAACATTTTAGATGATGAAATCAAGTCATATTTACCTCAGTCCGAGATCCCATTTTAGTTTTGTTATCTTTCTTTTTTCAAATTTTGATATTTTTTGTTTAGATTTGCAAGGAATTGTTTCTTTGTCCCTCCATTAATATATAGGTATAATTTTTAGATCCCACTGACAGAATATCTTACAAGGGGCAGAAGAAATAAAAGCATAATAAAAGTCTTGTTCTTGGAGAAAAAAAGTTGAGTATTTCTTGCTCGGCATCTATATATGATTTCACAATTTCACTGAACCTAATATACTTGTCACACATTAGAAAACAGTAACAAAACGAAATCAAAATTTAAAACCTGTAAAATGGGGACTAAATTACAGAGGTGAATATGGCACTTATTACGGGTCGATGGCAATAGGGGTAATGCGTCTCTTGCAAGGCTTATTCCCAACGGGAGGAGTACTAGTTGAGGATGTTGACGTTTGTTTTCCTTCGTTCTTTTCAGCTTCGATTTTCTCGTCATTTGCTTCAACCAGAGCATCTTTTGGTGTTTCTTCAATTTCCATGTCCTCTGGCTTCTCAACAGGACAACTACTCTCGTCACCTGCAATTTTCTTTTGTTCTACACACAAGATCGAGACAAGAATTTAAGAAAGGAAAGAAATTAAAAGGTGAGATGAGCAATCAGAAAGCGACAACAGTTTGCATGGGAAAGCCAACCTGATAAGATCGGTGCTCCCAGTTCGTCATTTTCAAATTCTACCAAGGTGCAGTAACCATCTTGAGAAGACAATGCCAAATAACGAGCATTTGACGACCTTTGAACAGCAAGTGTGACAGCCATTCAGGCGCCAAAACACATTCAGCTCTCATAATAGAAGTATGAAGAAACTAAAGTATCATTGTAACTACTCACAAGTTGTTTTTTCTTACCAAGCAATGTCAGTTATTGCCGCATAGTGAAGACCAGCCAATACTGCAATAGGAGGAATGCTCTCCGTATCGTAAACATACAAAGAATTCAAAGTAGCCAGCGCAAAGATGAGACGATAAGGGAGCTTAAAAAATCCAGCTGCACAACTCATCAAAGATTGTTAGAGTTTCTACAATCATAAATTAGTCAAGCTAGATCCTTGTCAGAAAAGAGTCTGGTATTGTTAGTACTTGGATTTGATCCCCGAAGGCTGAACTGCAGGGAGCAGAAGCGAACTGCTATTACAGGTTTACTGGCACCAGGAAGCTGTACAGCTGGCCTGAAATAGAATGAAATTTGGGAAAACGAACAAAAGAACAAAGAGACTTTCTAGCAATCTCTCTGTTTAACCATAAAGTCTCTTTTTTTTTTTTTTTGAAAGACAGAATATTACCTAATAAACAACATCAAAATGATTTTTTAACAAGTAGATGATCTTGTTTCCCAAATGTATTATGACGATAAAGAGGCAGCAAATATTTTTTTATTTATTTTAACATAAATATTATTATTATTCTTGTAATTTTGGTAGAACACACCAAGCTCTCGTTTTAGGACAAACAATAATTTAATGCTGAAAACGGATAGCTTTCTCTTGCCTTGAAAAGTCTCTTCTAGAAAAAATGTAAGCCGTGTTTATGGTTTCAGATGCAGGCGAAACTTTGTAAGATCCTGAAAGAGGAAAATAATCAAGAAAAAAGATTAACATACTCCAACTAAAAATAGAAAAAGATTAATATATAAACAGAATTGTGAAGACAGTACTCGGGGAATCAAGCTCAAGCATCAAATTGGTTTATGATCCGATAAGATAATCAAGTGAGAATTCTTCAAAGGAACAAAATTGATAAGAAAAGAAAATGCGGGGTTCCCCCCTTTATGTTCTTTCTCTCTCTTGCTCATCGGTTGTAAATATGGAAAGAACAAAAGATAGATCTGAGGCTGGCTATGACAGCAGTGCCTTTTCCATCTATAAGCATTTAAAAGCAAATTTTTTAGTAATGCATAATCATCATGAAAATTCCTGGAACACATTGTTAAGCATTGGGTTCCTAACGAATCAAATCAAGCGTTGTAGGTGCCATTTTCCCTTGATAGTATAGAAGGAAACATCAACTTACAAAAACAATTGTTAAATTATGCACATATTTTTCAGTACTTGTATGCCAATCAAACTCCACTTACTACTGCGTTGCTAGCCATTTTGAACGTAATAAAGGTTGAATTTAGAATACGGGAATTTTTCTGAGAAACCATATCACTGTTAAAATTTTAGAAAATGAACAGTTGCAGAGAGTACTTGATGTAGCGGAAACGTAATTAATTTTCTACCGGCATCAGTATTCGATGTACATAAATTTATTGTTCATACTAGTGTCAATACCTGCTGGTACGACTAAGAAGGATCCATCAGGTGACCAGGCTAGTCTTCGAAAAAAAGACGGCAGTGTCTCGTCATGAAAGAGATGGCTTTTTGTAGACTGCATGTCCAACCATATTGAAGGTTCAACAGCATGTGATACAACTCGTAAATGTAGTGAATAGACTGATCTATATGGTCTACTGACCTTAAAATTATCTGCTGATGGCTGTTCTGCCTTTGTAATTACATGCTGACAAACATAGTTTATCTTTTCAGTTCCTTTTGCTTTAGCTTGAGGCTTATTGATGTATATTCTGCAAGTTCTATCAGAACTAAGAGAAGCAACATACTTGGCCAACGGATCCCACGCAACACCTTGAACATAATGGAAGTGGGCATCCAAAATCTGATGGACAGAACCTGAAAAGTAGAAATAATAACAATTAAGGTGAAATTTCCAAGTCATTTTAACTGACATTTTCTATCATTACGTGTATCGTTCTGACCTTTGTTCGCATCCCATATAAGGCAAGAATTATCTACTGATCCCGAGATAAGAAACGCACCATCAGTTGACCATTGCAGGTCCAGCACATCCTTGCGATGGAATCTGGAACAAACAAGATCCAGTTAAGAGTGCAGTCTGCAAAGAATCATTCCAATATAATGACTAAAGGGTGGAAACTTGGGCCAAACAGGCCACGCAAAACCTAGATTCAACTTCACTATTTTAGAAGATAGTACAAACTACAATTTTACTTAACTTATTTTGTTCTTATCTTACTGATAGTAAATATATCTAAGCATTATCATATTTGCGTATTGGTTCAATTGAAACCCCAATAAACACATCCATACAACGGAAATGTAGTCAAAATATTTTCTATTCTTAACCAATCTGGGACTAATCTAAAAGCTGCATTCTTAAATAGATCAAAGACATACGCTAATGTCTTGAATAGCTTCCATGTTTGACCAGACTCTGTAGAATGTAGCTTCCATATTAGGAGCTCACCACCTGAAGAAAAAGAATACTAGGCTTAGGACAATATTTAATATATCATGAAGCTAAACAACATTTCCATCTGGTCCAGATCATATACGAATAATTTCACATTACAAGCCATACCATCTGCACCGGAGGCTAGTTGTTCTCCTGCATAGACAAAAGAGTAGTTCCATTTTCTACATCAGAATGAACATGAATGCAAATAAACAATATAAATAAGCAAAATTACCCAATAATGCTTATGAAACTGCAGCCACTAACTAGAACATGCGGTTTATAGTCTTCTCAAAAGAGTGAAATTTCAAAGAGAATAGAGAGATCAGAAAGAAAAATAACTTCTGATTTTTACAATCACTAAGGATAACATTTATAATACCCATTTAACTTCTTAATTAAGAGATTGACGTCAGGGAGTTTGGTTGCATGTATGAAGTCTGTGCCATAACTATGCTACATCTCAATTTTAATATATTTATTGACAAATCATAGCTATATCTGGACTTCTATCAAGGCTTCTGAAATGTTTACTCTCTCATAGCAAAACCGTTCACATGCAGATAATGCCATCCAACTGCATGAGAATAAAATCCAACGATTTTTTTTTTTTTTTTAAAAGAAACTTTCGTTGAAAACTCTAATTAACATCTATACTACTATAGTATATATTATTTCTAGAAAAAGAAATGCTATATATTGTTGGCGGATATGACTTTACCGGATGGAGAGAAGCGAAGGGCATTCACAGCGGAACTATGATGAGAAAGGCTACTTTGATATGAAGCAGTTGGTAGTTTCTTCTCTGTATCATCTGAATTTATAGTCCAAAGCTGTTAAAAATGGAGGATTTCGACACAATTAGCCCAAATTTCTCACTTAAAAATCTCAATAACATCATCAATTCTACATACAAACTAGTTTCATTTGGCCACAGTCAAATCCCAGAAACAGACTAAAGCAAATTATAATTTTTCTTTTTACCTATTTTTAATTATTAAATGGGCGTTACCATTTCTTTTCTTTTTATGAATTTAAGTACCTACTGAAGTTATTTAAAAAAATAAAAAATAAAACCAAAAAACCTAAAAAAACGAACAAACAAACAAACAAACAAACTACTAACTAACATAAAAAATGTCTCAAGTTGGGAAAATTTCGAACGAGTACCTCATTTCGCCCATTAATGCCTCCCTATCCATTTATAGTTCAATTAGAGTTTCTCAGCAGCCAAACAGAGGGGAAAAAAAATTTCGATCAAAGCAAACTAAAATTTGACGAGAACAACTCGAAACCAGACTCAAAGCAGCAGATAACCAAATGAAGTGAAGCAAAGATTGAATGAAATAGTGTAAAATTTCCGATGGAGGAAGGAAAAGGAAACCTTGATGTCGAAATCGGCGCCACCGGTGGCAAGAGTAGAGGAGATGGGGTTAAAATCGAGGGTTAAGACTGGTTTCGTCAGGTGCCAGTTGATCTGAACCGTCCCTCCCTTCATTCTCTTCTTCCTAATGTGATTTTTTTTTTTTTTTTTTTGATTTGGGATTTAGGGTTTTTTTTTTTTTTTTTGTCAGAAGAAGAATCACAAGAAGGAAGGAAGGAGCTTTTATCTTTTGGCGCCATAGTTTTCTATTTGGCGGGAAATATAGATTTTCCCCCCCTTTTTTTTATTGTTTTGCTAAAGGTTTTTTGTTTTAGTAAGGCAGATTGTATTTTTTTTCCTCTGAACTTTAGGTCTTATTATAAGTTGTTTAATAAATTTTAATTTGTAACATTTTTTTTTTATGATTTTTGTAAAATTTAAGAATTTCTCTCCATAATTAAATTTTTGACAAAAAAAAAATATACATAACACTCGTTAGAAGTGTGAGTTGTGGATATTTTTTATCAAAAATTTAATTAAGGGGCAAATTAATAAACTTTTTCAAAGTTTAGGGAGAAAAGAATAAAAATCATAATTTAGGAAAAAATTTTGTAATTTAATAGTATTGTTTAAAAACAGGGACTAGAGTTCTAAGTCCTACTATACTTCAATACAATATATATATATATATATATATATATATTTGAATTTTGGTGTGGAAGGATTATAACTATTCATCTTATGATTGAGTTATGTATAGTTTCACTATTTTATTTTATTTGTATTTTATATTTATTTATTTTTGCTGAACTAGTTTCACTAATCAAGAAAAACTAGATGACATACATTAATTTTAGGAGAATATGATAGATTTAGAATTTCATTTTGTTCTATTCTTTTATGGAGTCCATTGATAGTGATGCAGGACAATTCATGGTCAATGGTTTTCTATACTAGATTTTTCTATTTCTATTTTGAAGTTTTATTAATTTTTAGAGTTGTTTGTTTACAACTTAGTATTTTCTTTGTAATTTGCTAAGTTTCATATTCATCCCCAAGTTCTCTAGTTCGAGACAAGTTATCAAATTATGAATAATGTTATCACAGTTTTATACTCTTTTTTTTTTTTTTTTTTTTTGTGTTCTTTTTTCTATTTCGCTGCACCAAAATTGGCATCAAAGAAATTATTTTAACCAAAATAGCGACGACTCGAGGTAGCAACATGGCTGCCCGGAGAAAATCATGTAGATCCAAAAGACGTTGTTGCGCATGTTAAGAGGAACTATATATGGACAAAATAATAATAACAACAACAACAACAAAATAATAATAATAATAATAACAACAACAACAACTTCTAGTTGGATTAACTCGAGGACAATATATTCTTGAAGTGGAGGAGTTAGATCTAGTACAAGCCATGTTTGTTTCTTACTCTTTTCTATTTTGGAGTTTCATAATGTATAGAAGTATGTGTCATGTCCTACTTATTTTAGATTTTAGATTTTATTTTTTGTAATTTGCTACGTTTCCCATTTGATTTAGCTTCCTATTTCTAGGCTAAATTGTCTATTTGAACCCCAACTTCTTTAGTTTGAGACATGTTAAAAAATTTTTGATAAGGTTATCACAGCTATGTATTATCTCTTTTGGGATAAATTGCTAGAATGATTCCTAAATTTTTAAGTTTGTACAATTTTGGTCCGTATTCTTTTTTTCGTAGCTGGAATAACCCTAAATTATTAAAAACGTAGCTACAATAGTCCTTTCATTTTTAGACGGAATCCATTAGTTAACATCACTTTTTCACCAAATTACTAACGGATGCCATGTAAAAATTAATGAAAATGACCATTATAGCAACATTTACTAATTTAAGGACATTCCAGCTATCAAAAAAAAAAAATTTTAAAAACATGGACCAAAATTACACAAACTTAAAAAAATTAGGGACTAAATGAGCAACTTACTCTATTTCTTTGAGTTTTCTTCTTTTTCCTGTTTTGCTGCACCTGCATGATATATTGCTTCTTAGTAGTATGTCTTCTCTTTTTTACTAGTATGTGAATTTAGGCACATTATTAAACCATGTAAAATCTTTGTGTTCTTTTCTCTCTTGTAGTTTTCTTCTTTAATTTTTAATATGGCATCAAAGCAAATTAATAATCTAGCAAGTTCTTGATCTTCCATGACTAACGTCTCCACTTTCTCTCTTATGCTAAACATGGTATTAAAGCAATAAATAATCTAGCAAGTCTTTGATCTTCCACGACAAACATCTTTGCTTTCTCTCACATTCTTATAGCATGATATTAAAGCGATTAATAATTTAGCAAGTCCTTGAGCGCCTCTTCGTTAATGATTTCTGTCCATTTGCTCACTTTTGAAAATTTTCATGCCAATGCCTTATGTACTCTTGATGACTATTGATTCTTCCCTACGCTTAACATGTGCCGTCTCGCCACTAGTAAAAATTGTGGATTACATGATGGTTATTAATCGTTATGTAAAGTTTACATGACAGTTAGACAACCGTCGTGTAATCCAACATCGTGAAAGATACCACGACGGTTATATTACCGTCGTGCTATCTCAATATTACATGACCGTTCACACCGTCGTCAAATCAAGAAATACAATAGCAAACGTCGCAAAAGTATGAACTTTACACGACGGTTTGGCTCAAAACCATCGTGTAATGGCTGCATTACACGACGGTTTTGAGCCAAACCCGTCGTGTAATGTGTGCAATCACAAAAAAAAAAAAAGCCAAAATTTTCTTTGAATCCAAGCCCAATTACACGACGGTTTTGAGCAAAACCATCGTGTAATGGCACACATTACACGACGGTTTTGAGCCAAAACCGTCGTATAATGGCACACATTACACGACGGTTTCGAAGCAAAACCATCGTGTAATGGCATACATTACCGTCGTGTAATGGTATACATTACACAACGGTTTTGGCTCAAACCGTCATGTAATGTGTGTCCTTACACGACAGAACAAGAACAACAACTACTAATTCATCTGCTAATATATTTTCGAAAAGCCGAAAACTAACCGATAAGGGTTTTCGAGAAAAAGTATTTCTTGGTTTTCATTTCCATTCACATAAGAATGAATACTGTGATTTGCATTTCGAATAGGCATGATTACAGCAAAATCGTGGTGTAACATGTGTCCCCCCTGTTCAGCAGCTGATTCAGTAGCATAAGCTGGAATAAAGTCTCAGTGTCATTATGTTAATAAAAAATGGCTTGGTGGTATGTTAACGAATTGGTATTCTACAGAAACGAAATTCTATTTTCTCTCCTATTTACTACGGTGACGAAGAATCAAATCATCACTATATTTATTCCTTTTTCTACTTCTTCTTCCAAGTGCAGGATAATACCAAATACCAGTATTTGATTGATTTAAGTTCATTTAAATTATTAGTTATTAAATTTTTTGGTCAATCGGTGAAAACTTGGACAAAAAGAGAAGAAACTTAGACAAAAAGAAAGGAAGTGACTTAGCCAAATCTTTTTTGTCGAATGAGAATGGATAAGAGGCACGTGGGATTGACGTGAGGGGGTAGGGATGGTCCTTATATATCCTATTAACAATCGAAAGATGGTCGAAAGAAAAAATCTCTATTTGACAGGGCTTCTTCCTATACCTATGAATTTCATTGGACCTAGAAATGATACATTGGAAGAATCTTTGGGTCTTCCAATATCAATAGGTTGATTGTTTCACTCCTATATCTTCCAAAAGGAAAAAAGATCTCTGAGAGCTGTATCCTGGATCCAAAAGAGAGTACTTGGGTTCTCCCAATAACTAAAAAGTGTATCGGATTAATGGATCGTCCAATTGGAAATGATAACCGAATGCATAGGTTGTTAAAAGAAGTTCGATTATACATATACAAAGAGTATACCACCCATTCACCTATGTGAATATGATAGACCCTATAATTTCTAAAACAAGGATCGGTTTTTTAGCAAGGTACGGGATGTATCGTCAAATATTCAATATGATTCCACAAGATCTAGTTTCATTCAAGTAATGGATTTTAGCCAATTGAACGAGTCACACACTAAGCATAGCAATTATAATTATATTGAATCAAATAATTAATGGAATCTTTATTCAACCTTATAGAATTATTTGTTTTTGTTTTGATTTAACAGACCCAATTCCTACAGTGATGAATATCAACACAATTGAAATATTTGGGGAGTTATACATTTGTGTATTGATAAGACCATTCACTATTTCTTGAAGCTCGATCTCTCCCCTGGATGAACCATATGACCCCAAAAAAGAAACGGTAGGTACAGCTAGTCCATGAACAGCTAACCATCACATAGAATGATGCATAATTATTTTCGTATCAGAGGAGTAGCGGCATATTTACCTCATGGCTGGATAGATAAATGTTTAGATTTTTGCGATTATTTTTTAATAGGAGTTACTGAATATCAAAAACTTATTACCCCGAAATCCTACTTTTTAAGAAATCGGGTTCATTGATATTCCTAGTGTCGAACTTCGTTAATCGCTCTTTGTTGTTCAAAATGAATGGTTTCATTTTTGTAATTTTCTAATTGTCTTCCTTTTTTATGAACTTCTTCAATCTATGGATAAAATATGATAAATAAAAAAAAGATGTAATGGCTTGGATCGTGTATGAACGACCAATCTCCGTTAGAAGAGAAGGTTCCGTGGGAACAATTATTTATTCCTCTTACTTTATACATAACATAGGTCATCGATTTAGCATTGGATAAAAGAAAAATAAGGGAGGTTTACTGTAACTGGTATTCTTGTGATCGGTTTAATCGGTATTTTCTTTTATGGTTCTTGTTCTGGATTAGGTTCATCCCTTTAGTAATTGGGTGAACTGGGTCGACCAACCCTCGCATGAATTGATAAGGATCCAATAAGTTCAACATTGATTCCTTCGGAGGTATCTATAGGGCAAATGCGTCCATAATGACTAGGATGGATATCTCGTATCCGAAAACTAGCAGTTCGACCTGTCAATCCTCCAGGGCCCAGATAACTCACTTTTAAGGGGTCCCTCAGTTTGATTAATAACCCATTCTGATCAAAACAAAAACTTGAAAATCACACGTTTGATCGAGTATGCTACCAATCAATTTTTACCTCTTATTCTAGTATGTGCTTCCGGAGGAGCACGCATGCAAGAAGGAAGTTCCATGTTTCAGAATATGGTTAACCAACATGTTAACTAATCGATTACGATAAATTGGATCGGATTTTGCAGTTTTTTATTCTGTAGTACCTCGACGTGACATGAGCGTGAAAGGGGTTCAATAATCAGTTATAGAGGACCCCTTTACCATATCTGTACAAATAGGATAGATCAATCGTTTATTTCCAGATGCGTTGATATCAAGTTATCTTCTTGTTAGCATTCCAACAAAGAAGTAATTAATTGACCAGTTGACAAATTATAAAAATTTCCAATTATAAACAAATAAGATTGACTACTTTTCGAGTCAGAACAACTCAGATTATTCCAATCTTTGATTATTTATTTGTTGCATAAAAAAAACTTTTTGAATTTCTTGTAGAAAGAGATTTCCCCACACTAGTTCGTCTTGAACCAGATCTAGAACTACTCTCAACGGTTTGTCTAGCCATAAATCCTATTTTATATTCATTGAGATCTGGTACTTAAGGGTCGAGATAGTGTTGGTCAACAAATTAATGTGACTTGTGAAGTACAGCAATTATTAGGAAATAATCGAGTTAGAGCTGTAGCTAAGAGTTCTACAGATGGTCTAATGCACAAAATGTACTTCTAAATAATTGCTCCATAGATCCTATATCTATCTATATGAAGAAGAAATTATGTACCGAAGGGGATTATTTCTATTTTCAGGGTACCTCATCTCTTTTTTTTTTTTTTCAAAGAAAAAAAAAAGAGAATGAAGTGTGGGGAGACATCGATAAAATTTTTAGCTCGGTCACGAAATGGAATGCTTTTCCTAAGGATTCTAGGAAATAGAAATTAGACAATGCAGTAACTAGAAAAAACTTTATCTCGTAAAAAGGATTTAAGCCTTTACCTTTTAATGAAAAATTCGAGGAAGAATATACATTCTCGTGAATTAACTGATAGACCTAAAGATAAGTTTAAATAAAGGTTTTATTATTACTCGTCTACAAATATCCAAATTTTGATACCTAAAGCCCCATAGATAGTTCGAACTATAATTTATTATAGAATTATAAAATATAATTATTAAGTTAATATAATTATAGTAATATCTTATCCATCTCTACGGGAAAATGGATATCTCCAGAAAAGATTTTAAGTTCAATCCTTTTTGTTTTTTTTCTCCACTCAGACCAATCTGCCTACTCGGCTTCTTGTAACTCCCCAGAAATTTCAATTGCGCTGATATTCATCACTGTAGGAATTGGGTTCAAGCTTTCCCTAGCCCCTTCTCATCAATGGACTCTTGACGTATACGAAGGAGTGTGGTTCGATCGATAAATTCCTACCTCTCTTAAGTTGAAGAAACTTATTCAATGGTTACCGCTAACCGCTTTTGGTCCCAAATCTTTGGGGTTGCTTTTTCCAATAAACGTTGGTTACATTTTTATGGAATATATATATATATATATATATATATCAATATTCATGGATTATAGCTTTAATCTCACTTCTGGTATAACCATAATAAATCGAGATCACGACATTTCACTTCCTTATTCTGACTTTTTCCAGTAAGTGTTTACATAATCTTCTTCATCCAAAGAAATGATTCATCGAAATAATGAGTCACCATTGATATCGACACATCTGAGATCGCTAAATTTGCTCAAAACCGTCGTGTAATTGGGCTTGTATTAAAAAAAAAATTTGGCGTTTTTTGGTGATTTCCCACGGGTGGCCTAACCTGTGTGTTATCCAATACACGATCCAAGATATTAGCTACATTGTATCAAAGTAAAAATACGTATCATATATTACATTACAAGTTTACATATCATAATTAATGAATTGCCTACATGGCTAGCCCATTCTCCCCATCTTGAGAGTAAGCTACAATTGTGCCTCGTTAAAAACCCTCAAGTCAAAACCCAGTGGGAAAAAGACTAATCGGAAAAAAGAGTACATAATTACCACAAGCGGTAGGTTATCCCGAAAACCTATAACAGGGAAAACCTACTATATCACGACTGACAACATTTGAGCAAATATCTGGGCAATTGAACCACCAAAACTGTATCATGAAGCCTAACCGCATAAGCTGCAACTCTATCAGCAACTCTATCAGCAACATAATTTCCCTCTCGGTATATATGAGAGACACAATAGAGAATTTTGGAAAGGTAATTTAAGGCCCAGATCCATCTTGAATGCTACTTCCAACGGACAGATTTGCTTTGACTTCTTAGTAGCTGAACAACGTAAGAAGAGTCACATTAATACCATAATCTGGACCAATTACATTGTTGAGCATACTCCAATGCAGTAATAACACCAAGCAATTCAGCCTCAAAAGCGTTCATGATGCCAAGGGGCTTGGAAAAACATCCCTTACAGAATCCTCTGTATATTCTAAAAATACCGCCATAGCCTGCCAAGCCTGGAGAACCATTTACAGCACCATTTGTGTTAAATCTTTATCCAAACCGCCATAGGAGCTTTCCACCAGAGCACATTTAACCTTATTGGCAATTTTGAACTGCTTTAAAATCATCAAGTCAGTTATCGAATTATTCATGGTGCCAGAATCAAGAACATCAGATTTCTGAATACAGCTACATATAACCATAATGGCACGCGTAAAATAGGAACTTTTCCCTAAAAAATTACCAAGTTCCTAAGTTTCCACACAAGCCAAATAGCGGAAATAACGCCAGAAATCCATAAATTATAGACTTGTTTGCTCATCTTCTTTTTAAAAGCAGAACTAAAAGGACCCTTCATGCCGTTATTTTTATCAAGAATAACCTGAAAAACCCCCTCGAGCTTAGCCCATATTGTCTTGACGAAGTCGCAGTGAATGAAGATATGATCAAGATCCTTTTCAGCCTTATAACAAAACCGGCAGAAGAAGCAAGTGAGAAGCCTTTCCTCTGCAGTGTATTTTCTGTAGCCAATTTCCCATGAAACGCCTTCCAAACTGCAAGAGATCTTCTTGGTTGAATCGATTTTCTTCAAATTTTCTCACCCCAATTCACCTTCTGAGATTTATTCCGTGCAGCTTCATAGAAATCCCCAAGCCGAGGTTTGCCATTGAACACGGTTTCCATCGAAGTTCATCATTAGTTCCGTCAGCAATAATTACTGTGTGAATGTCCTTGGTAATATTATTTTGGAAGAAATCAGATAGCCAATCCAATTGTGATGCCGAAAATTAACTGCCGGGTTGTTGGCAACAATCCAGATACACTCTCCGAGAAGTTCAGAGTAGCAATCACGCAAAGCAGGCCAGAATGATGAAGTAACATACCCACTCCTAATTTTCCTGAAGTTAATCAAATACCGAGCTCTCATGAGTTCACTCATCATGCACTTTTCACCCATAATTCGCCAAGCATCTTCTTCAGAAAAGCACGATTAGTAGCTTCCAACGATCGAATCCCAAGCCCCCCTTCCCTCTTAGGGTGACACAATTTATCCCAAGCAACAGTGAGAACGTTTTTCTTGTTGATTTTCCCTGACCATAAAAAATTCCTTATTGCCGTGTTCATCTTTTTCAGCAGATTTTTAGGCCATTTATACACCATAAAACTGGATTCAAGGAGCTACTTGTCACCAAATTAATAAGAGTAAGTCTTCCAGCCATCGAAAGATTAGCACCTTTCCAATTAGAAAATTTGGCAATGGTCTTAATCGCAATCTTCTGAAGGTGTTTACATTTAGGAGTACCTCTGAATAAAGGAACACCCAAGTAGCGAAAAGGAAGTTGACCTCGCCTCATAGAAAACTTTTGCACTATCTCATTAGCTCTTATGCTAGTGTCAGTCTTGCCCAAAAAGACATCTGATTTCTCCACATTAATGAATTGCCCAGATATATTCCCATAGCATGTAAAGATATCCTTCAGGCAATTGATATTTTTATCGGTAGCCCTGCAAAAAAGAACATCTGCAAAGAAAAGATAAAAGGGAATGGTACCTCCTCTGTGAGCGGTGATCAGGGATAATTGGCCTTCATTTACTTTTGTTGAATTAGACGGCTTAAAAAGTCTTCAGCAATACCGAAAAGAAGCGATGATAATGGATCTCCTTGTCCGACTCCTCTTCCACAATTGAAAAAGCCCTCTGGTGTGCCATTAATCAAAACTGATTACTTTGCAGAGTGGAAAATATTCCCAATCCAAGCGCAAAATCTTGTAGAAAAGCCGAACGCTTGCAAGACTTTAATAATAAATTGCCAATTAATAGTGTCAAAGGCTTTCCGAATGTCAATTTTAAGAGTCATGTTGCTTCCAAAAGCTTTTTTATCAAGAGAATTAACTCCTTTAAACGACAAAGCAATGCAGTCATGAATTTGTCTGCCAGGGATAAAGCCGAGCTAATTTTTTGAAATAATTCGTTGGGAAATCTTCCCAAGTCTATCTGCATTGATCTTGGTAATTATTTTAAATAAAAAATTACCAAGAACAATAGGACGAAAAGCATCAATAGACAGAGCATCATTCACCTTAGGAATCAAAACAATGAAGTTAGAACTCAGATTTTGAGGTACATAACCTGTGATAAAGAAGCTCCTGACAGTTTGAATGACATTATTAGCAATAATACTCCAGCAATTCTAATAAAATCTTCCATTGTAACCATCCGGACCTGGGGTGCTTGAAGGGTCAAGAGCAAAGACAGTATCACGTATAACCTCATCGGAAGGAACAGCAAGTAGAAATCTGTTTTCCTCTTCAGTTACATGTTTAGGAACCACGGAATCCACCTCATCAAGATCACCATTAATTTGTCTCTCTGCAAATAAGTCTTGTAGAAGCTAATAATGTGATTATTTATCACGCTTTGGTCTTCAACAAGATCATCACCAATGATATTGGAAATTGGAAACAAGAGTTTTGTTCCTCTACAAGTTATTATAGTCCTCGTGAATCCGTGCATAACAATCTATGTAGTCTCGTCTTCAAGCCCATGGTGATCAAGCGATTGGGGTGCATAAAAAAAAATAAAAAATAAAAAATAAATAAAAAACCTTGCCTGCCTCATCATTTTTGTACGTGCACCGCTATGCATTATCAATCATGCATGAATGGTTCTTGATATGTGTTCATCTTTTTTAGCTTAAAAAGTTATTAAGTTACTATACTTTACACGACGGTTGGTAAACCGTCGTGTAATCCAGTGTCGTGGTAGATAACACGACGGTTCCATTACCGTCGTGGTATCTCAACATTACACCACGGTGTAACGTCATCATATTTACATTACACGACGGTTCATCTCCGAACCGTCGTGTAATGCGGACATTACACGACGGTTCTTGGCCGAACCGTCGTGTAACGCAGACATTACACGACGGTTCTTGGCCGAACCGTCGTGTAACGCGGACATTATACGACGGTTCTTATCCGAACCATAGTGTAACGCGGACATTACACGACTGTTCTTGGCCGAACCGTCGTGTAACGCGGACATTACACGACGGTTCTTATCCGAACTGTGGTGTAATGCGGACATTACATGACGGTTCTTGGCCGAACCGTCGTGTAATGCGGACTTTACACGACGGTTTATTGAAACCGTGGTGTAATGCGGACATTACACGACGGTTCTTCTCCGAACCGTCGTGTAATGCGGATATTACACGACGGTTGTTGGCCGAATCGTCGTGTAACGCGGACATTACACGACGGTTCTTCTCCGAACCGTCGTGTAATGCGGACATTACACGACGGTTCTTGTCCGAACCGTCATGTAATATACGCATTACACGACGATTCAAGAACCGTCGTGTAATATATGCATTACACGACGGTTCAAGAACCGTCGTGTAATCTTATTTTATTTAAAAAAATTTGGATTTTTAGTGATTCCTGTTCTAGCCTAAACTGTATGTTATCCGATACACGATCCAATTGATCAAATTACAAATGCATACCAATATTTTACATTACAAGTTCACGTATCGTAATTAATGAATTGCATTACATGGCTAGCCCATTCTCCCCTAATTAAATCCAAATCCTCAGAAGTAAAAAATTCTTTACTTTCAAGGACGTCAATTCCATTCAACACTATGTCCCTCATAAAACCTAAAATAAAATAACCACATTCAACACTTCCCTCTTGAAGAGGACAAGGACGGTTCGAGATTTTGGTTTTACAATCTTGTCTCCTTCTAATCCCTTCTCCGGCCATAATCTTCCAATCCGATAGGGCCCTAGCAAATTGGTTAAATTCAAACTAATTAATTAGGATACATATAATAATTAAGATTAAAAAAAATTAACCGATTAAAATTGACTTACATGTTCATTAGCCCCGTAAAATCATCCCGTTTCTTCTCTCGAAGAGGATCAAAATAAAGGACGAGGTCCTCCCATGGGTCAATGACTCCCAAAACCCAATGTCTCCCTCTGTTATGTGGCACCAGAAAAAGCCGGCCTTTTGGTGCGTCACGCAAAAAGCTGATAAGATTGTCGGCTCGGTCTCTCATGCCAGCATCTTTAGTATCTGTTCTCACCGGTGAGATCAAGGTTGGAGATACAAACACAAACTTGTCAGCTTGCCCGTTAATCCTACATAGTTCCTCCAAATATCTGCACATAAGCGTATCAAAAGTGTTACTGTACCTGACATATAGAAGAATTTCTAGATTAAACAAATTTTAGAGATAGAATGTCGTACCTCATGTAGACTAATATACAATTTGCACTGATTTCTTGTAAATTAATGAACTCATAAATATCTTCAAAGCTCAGAAAGACAGGCATCTCAAAAGTCATGATCGTGTATGGTATTAGGACCTCAATCTGATTATCTTGACGCATGGAACTATGGGCATAATAAGCCAAAGGCCTCATCGCCATGTTCATGTTATTAAAGTCGAACAAAGGTTGTTGTTGTTGCTGTTGCACGCCTTGTTGTATCTCTGTCCGAGAGTCGATGGTTTACTTCCAAGCTTTCTTTGGCGTTTTTTTTTTCCAGATGCTGGGTCAGGAAATTGACTAGGCCCTCGACTCGCCTTGTTCAATATCGTGTCGAGCTCAACTAATGTTTTAGGCCAAGCAACAAACCCATTAATAGCATCCTCCACAGTTGTTGCCTCGTACGTCGGTATAGGTAATTGTGCTTTTTTTAATTTTGGCACATTGATTGACACTCGCACGTTCCCTTCTCCAAGTGGAATCCCATGCACCGTATCGGTGGGAAGGCTCTCCAGCCATGCTCTTCCAAACGCGACAAGCACCTGTCCACCCTGCACTTCATTGAAAATATAAAGCTTACACTCCTGACTGTCGACCCGCCATGGTTGGCAGATCAGAAACTCCATGTTGTTTTCCTTGGGCAAAGCAACTAGCCTTAAAACTGTTGTGTTGGTCCACAGTTGGCACATTGTTGGGATCAACCGACGGCGGCACATCTTTGTTCGCACATAAACCACGCACCACCTTTAATTCTTCTATTTCATGTCTCATTGACTGTACTTCATTGTCTTTACTCGAACTTCGATTTAGGTTAAAGTACTGAGACGGCTTTACCAACTTTGATTGTCTACGAACACGCCCTTTGTGTTCGGGTCTAGATAATGCATGCGACAATACATCACTAGTGCCAACTGATTCGAAAGTGCCTTGGCTCTCCTGTGTGTTGTACTCCATCTACAAGATAATTAACATAACTCATTTAAGACATAAAATGTTGTAAGTACATATACTAGTGATGAAAATGTTCATTGTTAGTTAGCGAACTTACTATCAACTCGGTAGCTTTTTTATATGCTGGATCTTTCAACTCTCCATCAAGTCCCATCTGTTGCTCAAGCCACAAACTATCTCTTCTTTCCCATTTCCCAGTCTTCTTAAACTGCATGTAATTGAACATTGTTAGTATAAATGAGGGCATAATGTTCTATAAATTAAATGACATATGATTTAGTTTGAACAAAATGTATTGACATACCTTTTCCTGGTCGAGCTTCCTATATCCGTCTCGACCTCCTCTTGATGAGTATTCGTTGTTTGTCCTTATTCCGCTTCCACGATCAGATAGTTGTTGGAACTGTGAGGATGTTCTATACTGAACGAATTTCACCCAATCCTCTTCTTCTATATTAGGATAGTTGTCAATAACTTTTTGCGGCCGTGTCCAAACACTTTCTTCTGTTAAAAATCCCTCGACAAACGTCTTGTACATATCATGCCGGAAATTCCGTGCAGCTTCACCACATGATTTTATACACGCAGTCCGAAAGCTTTCATCAACGGTGAAAGAAGTAACGGTTTCTTTCCAAATAATATCTTTCAATCCGTCTAAATCACGAGATCTCCAATCTTGTATCCATATTGGAATGTGCTCCCGAGCTAGCACACCAATCCAACTCATCAATTCGTCAACGTGCTTTCCTTCCGGTTGTCCTTTCTCGTCAAACGTGACAGGAATTCGTTCACCCCTTTTCCTTGCCATATGGACGCGTTTCATTATAGTTGCCCTTCGACATTCGGCTCCGACGAGATTTTCCTTCGTGCTCGTCCCTTTTTGGAATGTTCCATTGTATTCGTTCACCTATTATTGTAAAAAAAAAAAAAGCCAAACAAAAAATTATGTCATACCAATATAATAGAAGCAATTTAACTTTAACTACTAAGCACACAATACATTAATTTTTTAAAACAACCGCAAAGGTTCACAAACTTATGTAGTTGGAATTTCGTCCAAAAAAATGCGGACCCCACCCCACGAACCCCAGGCCCCCAGGCGCCCCCCACCCCACGGACCCCAGGCGCCCCCACCCCACGGGCGCCCAGGCGCCCACCACCCCACGGTCGCCCAGGCGCCCCCCACTCCACAACGCCCGGGCGCCCCCACGCCCCCACCCCACGGTCCCCAGGCGCCCCCCACCCCACGGGCGCCCAGGTGCCCCCAACCCCACGGTCCCCAGGCGCCCCCCACCCCACGGGGACCATGGGCCGCCCACCACCCCACGGTCATAGGCCGTTTTGAGCCATTATTTTTGTATTTTCATGCTAGAGGAAGTCATGTAAAGTTGTATTAGTTATGCTATAAAAATTTATCAAACTCTATTATGTTTTTCGAAAAGAGAAACTCATTATGGCATTCCGTCGAGCATGTTGTGTGCGAGAAAAAAACATGCTCATAAATGTGTGTAAAGTGCCAAATTTAACGATCCACAAACCAATTTCTTATCCAAAAAGAGAAACATCAAAAACAAAACCACTAATTTTGAACAATAGATCTTTAGTGACAAACCACTATACAAAGAAGCAAATGGGTTTTAGTTACAAAACGAAGTCACCTTGCTTGTGCTTGAAGAAGAATATACGACCACACCGAGATGGAGGCGACGGCGGCAATGACGGCACGGCGACTTTGACCGGATGTTAAAATAGTGGCGGCGGCATGTTGGTGAAGGATATGGGTACTTAAGAAATTTAGAGAATGTGAAGAAGAATAAAGAAATTCGCGCTCAAATATGAGGAGATATGAAAAGGCTATTGTTTATAAGTAATGGGTTTTCGCGCGGATTTCGAGACATAAAATTTGAAAATTTTCAAATTTTTTTAACAATTACACGACGGGTCGGAATTACCCCGTCGTGTAAGCACGAAAAAACTGAAGGGGGAAACGACGACGGTTCCCCTTGGACCGTCGTCGTTTCCAATGAAACGACGACGGTCCCAGGGGAACCGTCGTCGTTTCCCCCAATTTCCAATGGAAACGATGACGGTTCCCATGGGACCCGTCGTCGTTTCCTCTGTTTGGGAAACGACGACGGTTCCCAGGGGCCGTCGTCGTTTCCACCGGTTTCCAAAGGAAACGACGACGGTCCCCAGAGGAATCGTCGTCGTTTCCACCAGTCTCCAAAGGAAACAACGGCGGTTCCCCTGGGACCGTCGTCGTATCTCGAAACGACGACGGTTCCTATTGGACCGTCGTCGTTTCTCCAGAAACGACGACGGTTCCTATGGGAACCGTCGTCAAATCCACCTTCAGTTTTTCGTGCATACACGACGGTGTAATTCCGACCCGTCGTGTAACCCTTGTAATTCTGTTTGGGATCACAACAAATTAATACACGGCCTAATAACCCTGTGTACGTTGTTTACAAAAATTACTGATACTGTATTATTTATCTTTATGCAAAATTAATTTTGAAAATATATATAGCAATGAACATGTAAAGAAAATAAATTATACATCTTGAATTATAAAAAAAAATAAAATAACTCATGTACAGAATAAATGGCATAATGTTCAAGTTTTTTTCTTTTTTCGCTTTGCTTTCTCAACACGTGTCCATTCAATATCTGGTCGAACCAAATGGGAAACATCATCATCGAATTCGTCGATATCCTCTACCAGTGGCAAGCCCAGTGTGAAAGATGGAATGTCGGAGCAATCTTCCTCATCTTCTTGACCACGGATCAATTTTGGCTTCATCGGCACTACTAAGGACAACTCTACATTGCTAGGGTCCGTCGTGTAAAATACTTGAATTGCTTGTGATGCCATAATGAATGGATCATATTTGTACCCTAATCGTCTAAAGTCCACCACTGTTATCCCATCACTGTCAATCCTCACGTAATTATTGTCGGCCCATTTGCACTTAAATAATGCGACGTGTAAACCACAGTAATCGAGTTCCCAAATATCTTCAATGAAGCCGAAGTAGTTCATTGTTCCATAAACTGGATTCTTGTCCTTTGCAGATGAAACATGCATGGCCTTAGCTTGAATACTAACATCACTATTTTGAACAGGATGCTTCTCATCTCTTTCGCGAGTGTAGAATGTAAAACCATTGACGAAGTATGATGTATACCATGTAACAATCGTCGACGGACCTCTGGCGAGGTTCATTAACTCATTCGAAAAGCCGTCCTTCTGAAAGAGTACATGTCTTCGTAGCCACTGACGTAAAGTCCGATTGTGTTCATCTTGTAGCAACCTCTCATTTCTTCCTCTTCTTGGATTTCTATCTCTCAATTCCTGTAGATGAACCTCAATAAAAGGCTCAACTTCAACCCTATTATGTAAAGTATAGAGACAAGTTTTCTCCCATTCACATCGATCTACCGGCGATGGAGTGCCGATGGATAGTCATTTCCAGTCAATGTTTGTAGTTTTTGGCAACCCAATCGCTTCCGCGGTGGACAAATATTCGGAGCAAAATTCGACCGATTCCTCCGCAATGTAGCTTTCTACTATACATCCTTCCGGCCTATTTCGGTTCTTCACATAACCCTTCAAAACCTTCATGTACCTTTCAAAAGGATACATCCATCTCAAGTACACCGGTCCACATAGCTTCACTTCTCGGACTAAGTGAACCGTTAGATGAATCATTATGTCAAAAAACGAGGGTGGAAAGTACTTTTCAAGCAAGCACAAAGTCTGAACCAACTCTGATTGTAGCGAGTCTAGTGTCAATGGATCAATTATCTTGGAGCATATCGAGTTGAAAAATGAGTATAACTTGGTAATTGCTAATCTCACATCTTTCGTTAAAACTCCTCGCAAGGCCAAAGGTAAAAGCTGTTGCATCAAGATATGACAATCATGTGTTTTCATTCTAATTAACCTCAGATCCTTCATAGACACCAACCTTTTGAAGTTATAAGAATACCCGTTGGGGACTTTCACAGAAGCGAGCCACTCACAGAGCTTTCTTTTTTCCAATCTTTGATAATGTGTACTTTGCCAGAGGTAAATATGTTGCATTCCCTTTTTTTGTAGGGATCAAGTTAGGTCTAATCTTCAATTCCTTAAGATCAAGCCGTGCTTTTTCACCATCTTTGCTCTTATTAGGAATGTCTAGCAACGTGCCAACTATTGATTCACAGACGTTTTTCTCAATATGCATCACATCCAGGCAATGGCGAACAAAAAGTGTCCTCTAATATGGAAGTTCGTAGAAGATTGACCGCTTTTTTCCAAGGTCCATCAACCACGGGAGTATTATTGCTCCGTTTTCTTTTCCCGAGCACCACGTTCAAATCCTTAACCATCTCATAAACGTCTTCGCCCGTCAAAACCCGGGGAGGGGTTCTTTCTTCCGTGTTACCATCAAACGCCTTTTTCTGTTTGCGGTATTGATGATTTTGTGGTAAGATTCTCCTATGACCAAGGAAGACAGTTTTCTTACCATTCTTCAATCGGATGGAAGATGTTTCTTTCATACAAACGGGACAACCAATAGCACTCTTGACTGAATAATCAGATAGATTTCCATAAGCAGGAAAGTCATTAATTGTCCACATCAACATTGCACGGAGTGTGAATGTCTCCTCATGGTAAGCATCTCTAACTTCGATCCCCTTTTCCCATAAGCTCTTTAGATCATCGATTAGTGGTGCTAAGTACACATCAATGTCATTCCCTGGTTGTTGAGGACCAGATATCAATAAGGTCAACATCAAAAACTTTCGCTTCATGCTCAACTTCGGAGGGAGATTGTAGTTGACAAGTATGACGGGCCAAGTACTATGCCTACTACTCATATTACCATGTGGGTTCATTCCGTCCGCTGACAAACCAAGACGTAGATTCCGCGGTTCCGCACAAAATTCAGGATGATCGTCATCAAAGGTCTTCCATTGTGGTGCATCGGCTGGATGTCTAAGCATAACATCTTCAACACGTTTATCATGGTGCCAAGTCAAATTCTTGGCATGCTCGGCATTACGAAATAAACGCCGTAGCCGCGGTGCCGAAGGAATGTACCATAACACCTTTGCCGGCACACCTTTGCTGCAATTCGTTGGATTCTTGCCCTTCTTCCATCTTGACTCCTGACAAACCGGACATTCATCCAAATCCTCATACGCATTTCGGTAAAGGGCACAATCATTTGGACATGCATGAATTTTTTCATATTCCATTCCCAGAGTGCTCAACGTCTTCTTAGCTTCGTACATACTAGCGGGTATTTTATTATCAACCGGTAGAACCTCTCTTAGAAATTCTAAAAGAGCCGTGAAACTAGAATTTATCCACCCTTTCGATGCCTTCATGTTCCATAATTTGACCAATGCGGACAATTTCGTATATTTACTACACCCGTCATACAAGGGCATCTCGACATCATTCATCATTGCTTCAAATAACTCCGGACGATGCACAAACTGTTCTTCCAAATCATTAACCATATCAAACAAATTATCTCCTACATCTTCCTCAACAATAGGTTCTTTCGCTTTGTTGTTTGATGATGGATTAAAACACATTTCACCATGCAAATACCATGTTTGGTATGAACAAATTATCCCACGCGCAAGCAAGTGTCTTCTAACTTCATCAACTGAATGAGATCTATGATTTCCACAATCCACATAAGGACATCGAATTTTATCATTCTTTATGTGAGTTTCCGCAAATGACAAAAATTCTTCAACACCATCTCGATATTTTCTAGTCAATCTATTAGCCCACATCCATTTTCGATCCATTTCCAAGAACCCGACCTAAATCGATATTAAATTTATCATACAATTTATTCAATAATCAAGTTTTTGCATTTCAAAACACAACATATACATATATTAAGCTATTGAAAAAAATCAACAACTAATCATACTTTAAAAGAAAAAGAAAAAAAAGAGAATATATACCATTTTTAACATATACAATAAATCGTCAATAAAAATCAAATAAATAAAAAAAAGAGTAAGTAATAATCACTATACTTACAAATATTCAGTATACGCGAGTGTTGGTTTCGCAGTGGAGCAGACGTGGATTCACGGGTCACTGTGATGTTTTTCGCGACTGCGCGATAGATCTGTAATGAGATAAAATAAGGGCTGTTGTTAGGGAAAAAAAGTTAGGAATACACGACGGGTTTTAGAAACCCGTCTTGTAAAATCGGACTTTACATGACGGTTCCAAGAAACCGTCGTTTAAAGTGTCACTTTACACGACGGTTCCTTGGAACCGTCGTGTAAAGTGCACCCGAAATCGTACTTTACACGACGGTTTCAATAAACCGTCGTTTAAAGTGTCACTTTACACGACGGTTCCTTGGAACCGTCGTGTAAAGTCCGATTTTACACGACGGTTTATTGAAACCGTCGTGTAAAGTATGAAACTTTACACGAAGGTTCCAAGAAACCGTCGTGTAAAGTGGCTCCGGAGAGCACTTTACACGACGGTTTCAAGGAACCGTCGTGTAAAATCGGACTTTACACGACGGTTCCAAGAAACCGTCGTGTAAACCTCACTTTACACGAAATCGTTGTGTAAAGTCCGATTTTGGAGAGCACTTTACACGACGGTTTCTTAAAACCGTCGTGTAAAGTGAGGTTTACACGACGGTTCCAAGGAACCGTCATGTAATCTCCGTTGTGTAATCTACTTTTTGTAGTAGTGAACCATAAAATGGGGTTAGTGACCTTCTAGTTTATTTGAATTACATAGTAAATTTACTGGATAAATGATAAATTTACTAATAGTAAATAAATTATTAGTTTTTAACTTTAATATATAGATTATTTTTTACATAGTAAATTTAATATTTATTACCATATTTACTATCATTTACTTCAAATATTTTAAAAACATACTATTTACTTCTATTATTTACTTAAAAATGTTATTTACTTCTCTGCCCCTTGATTATTTTCGTAAAAATGATATTTTACTCCAATTTCCGAAGCCAATAAGTAACTACCCGCCGTTAAACCACTTCAGCCTCCATGTACAATAGGTGGTCCTGATTTTAATTTTTCCCAAATTACCTTTTTGCAAAACCAAACAACCCCATCCGCAAATTATTAAGCCGCCTACCTATGCACCCCTACCTACACCCATGCCCTAAGAGTTGACGTCCTTTCTTGCGCCGCTGCGTCCTTGACGATCATCGTCTGCACAACTTGATGACTATTGTCCTTACTGCATTGTCACCCTCGAACTTTATTTTCTGGGAACATCAAAAGAAAATACAAAAAAAAAAAAAATCTTAAATCTTAAATCTTAAATCTTAAGGACGTGTTTGGTGTGTAAGTTTAAGTTAAGATTTGTAAGTTTAAATAATAAATTTTTTTGAATTTTTAAAAAAGACAAACAACTTTTTGAGGAAAAAGACAAAAAACATAATGAAAAAAATACAGTTTAGTTTAAACAGAGTTTTTTACCAAATAAGGCCTAAATCTTTAGACTCACCCATTCTGGTTTACAAGATAAGAATATAGTATTTTGTTATCATTAGCAATTAGAATTTGAATTTATTGAAAGTAAACCTAATTTATTCTGTTCTCAAATTTACGAGATTATTTATTTATTTATTTAAAGTAAACCTAAAATATTAAGAAATTTTCTATTATTTTTTACTAATTTGTAAAGTGAGAAACTTGAGACGTAAAAAATAATAAAATATTCTCTTAATTTGTGACAAACTATAGTGGTCTCTATATGTGTTTTCCTAGGATGGCAATTTTGGGGCGTTAAATTTTCATTTAAGGATCTGCAGTAACTCTTAAATTGGTTACAATGATAGATCGGTGCTTTTAAAGATATATTTGTAAATATTATTTTGATGTAATAACATTACTTAAATAAATTTTATAATCTTTTATTAATATATTCGCATGTGTTTGCATATCATTCATTGTAATAATAAGTTGTTTACCAGGGTTGTGATCATGGTGTTTCTTATTTACTTCAATTATAAAGGCTGCATAAACACGTATTAAAAATCCTAAAAAAGAAAAAGAAAAGCGTGATCATATAGGCGTGATCATATACTCTTTTGTATATTAATAATCAATTTTATTCATTACTGATTTGAATCTTGATTTTATAATAATGTTACATAACTTCACAAAAACAAAAAAAAACAAAAACGAAAAAAACAAAAACAAAAAAAAAAAAAAAAAAAAACAAAGAAACAAAAAATGATGTTCATTTTGAAGATTGGGACAAATGTCGGCAGTGGCGGATTTAAGGGGTGGCCAGTGAGGACTTGTATTTCAAATAAACCCAATATTTTTTTATTAGTTTTAATTGTTTTTTTTTTTTTTTATATATATATGCCCACACTTAATGTTTATATTATTCTTAATGTTTTAAAACCATAACTAAACTTAGACTATGTTTTTATATTTGAGTACCATAACCAATATTTGATTCTTTTTTTTCCTCCCAACTCCTTAATCTACATTTTTTTTTCTTGATAGACATTCATGACTTTTATAATTATCAATATCCCGAATATCGATGTGTATAAGTGTTTATTATTTAGTAAAAGTATTTATCTTAAAAGAAAAAAGAATGACGCTGTGAAAAAAATGAGAGTGAAACTTATTTTTTAGTTAAAAAAATTACAAACTATAATAGATCCTGAACTTAAAAACTCTTATGGGTTATAATTATGATATTTGAGATAAAGTTCAAAAACAAATTTTGGAATGATTTCAAAATTTAAGAACTATATCTACTAATTAAAAGGGAAATTGTAGCAAATAATATTTTTTCAAAAATTTGAAGTAAAAAGGCAAGATTTCAAAATAGTTGAAATAAATAACAAATTTATCAGGTAAATGAAAATTTTACTAGATAAATAGTAAATTTACTAGGTAAATAATATATTTACAAGACTTAAATAAATCATTTACTTGATAAATCTGTTATTTAGTACTATTTACTACTCTATTTACTTCAATTATTTTATAAAAAATGCTATTTACTTCTTTCTCCCTAATTAAAATATCTTGATCAATATTCTGAAAAAAAAAAATAGTTGATCAAATTAAATAAAAATTATTAAACTGTTTATCTATATGAAGTCATCTTTTTTTTTTTTAAGATATAAAGTCATCTTTTTATTATAACATTTTTTTTTATCTTTTTATGCGTCTCACTGAGAAAAATTTCTAAATCTATCACTGCAAATGTGAAAATATTTGAAATTTTTTTGACGAAACCTGAATATTGGTTTCCACAGGTAAAATTCTAAGTTGAATGACCAGTGGAGACATGATTTAGGTTTGGGTACAAATTCCATAAATAAACACATGTTTAACTTGAAATCAAGATTCCGGAATGATTGCCACATGTTGACTTAAAAATTGGATTGGTTATGTCCTTTTGATTTTATTGAAAGAATTGGTTATGTACTCTTAATTTGATGATCAATGTTATAATATTCAAACTTTGTTAGGACGTTGCATTTTAGGAGTTTATTTTGTTTTTTTATTGGTCTGTATGTAACAATTATAACAAGGATTAATTATGTGAAATTTGGATATTTGAGTTGATAACACAAGGAATAGACTAGTCAGATAAAAACTGAAAACTCAAAAAATTGTTTTTTTTTTTTTCCCCTTCACAGAATCACTTTCTACGAGGGAAAATCATTATAGAAATGAAATATTTCATGACAGTTTTCTGAAAGACCATCGTGAAAAATACCGCGTCAACCAATGAAGACCTGATACTTTCAATATACCATGATGGATAAAAAAAACCATTGTGAATTATGGTGATCTACTGTGATGATGGATTTTAAGACAGTTTTAAACCATCGTGAAACTCATAATTTATACTATGCTCTTTCTATGCCGATAGGTCCCGACTCCCTCGCTCCCTTCCTCCCTCCCTTCTTGATTTTGGTGTTTTTTTTAATTAGTTTTTGGATTTTTAAAGTGTTGCTTTTCTAATTTTATATTATTCAATAAACATGGTTTAGGATTTTGTTGGTACAAAATTTGACTACCTCATGGGTTTGCTTTTATTGCACTAACACAAAATCTTCAAATAATCTAGCTAGTGCTTTACATGCTGAAGTTTTCTAATGGTGTATTAATACCAAAACAATTCAAAAACGGCAGGACATATGAACATAGTCTCTCACTACGACAATATCTAGATTATACGACGGAAATTACACGACCGTTTTTAAAAAACCATCATGTAAGAAACTTAAAAAACATGACACAAACTGTTTTTTCAAAAAACGACCGTAAAAACTAAAGATTTCATGACTATTTTTGAAAACAGTCGTGGAAACTCAATATTGCACAACGGTTTTCGAAAACAGTCTCCAGTTTCCACGACCGTTTATAGGTAAAAATTAAAAAAACAAAATTTTGATTTCAATTTTAAAACCCCTCCCCTTGCGAACTCCCTCTCTCTCTCTAAGCCCTCGCGTCCCCTCCCTCTCCTCCATTGCCCCTCCACCTTCCGTCACCTTCCCTTTGCCGTCGCCGCTGCCCCCTCCTCTCTCTTTCTTCCGCACTTCGCCTCTCCCTCTCTCTCTCTTTGTCTTCTTCGCGACGCAGCCGTCGTGTAAGAAAGTTTGCCTCTTTTAATACACGGAGATGAAGGTCTTGGCGGAGAGAGTCACGGGGCTGCCTGATGCCCTTTTGCTTCGTTTTATCACTTGGGGGTGACGATTTCTTTATCAAAAATAGTTAGTGGAAATAGCTAGATTTGGGTTTGGAATTCCATGATTTTCCCCAATTTCTCTCCAATCAAGTTTGTCATTGCCCTTGCTCTCACAACAATTTCCCCCAATTTTTTTCGTTGCTGATATTGCTTTTAAATCAGTGCTGAAGATCTTGTAGAAACACTCCAATCAGCACATTAAATCCATTCACTGTCCTTTTCTTTAATAATTTCTTTTTGGAGGGGGAATACGCTGATTTAAGTTATTTTTTCTATTGAAATTCTCTGATGTCAAAAGTTTGACTGTCACAAATTTATTTGGTGTTAGTTTTTTTTACCATTGGTTAATTTTCTGATTTATGTAGTCACAAGTATGATTTCTGTGAGTTTTCTCTACTAAAATCTATTTCATTTTGTTGAATGGTCATTTTGTTGTTCACTGGTATTGGTTATTACAGCTAAACTAGGAACTCGTAAGTAATTATTTTTTTTAGGGTTAATTTCACTTTTAGCACATGTGAAATAAATTATATTAAAACCAGCACCACTTTTTTTTCCTTCACTTCTAGCACTGCCACGTCATTTTTCAATCTGATATATGGGGCCCAGAAGGATTAATTGTATGTCAAATTACTGGTTTATCATCATCTCCCTCGCATGGCCCCAAAATAATGTGCCAAACCAGCATCTACAGTTTTTAAGAGAGAGAAAACGAAATCTAGAGAGAGAAACAGTTGCAATCGGCCGGAACCGCTCGGAAACCGTCCAAAACCACCACGAAAGGCATCTATAAACAGCTTCGTGATATAGAAGGCCACCTACTTAGAATAGTTTAAAAACTAATTAAAGATATCGAGAGAATGGTGGTCGATGAAGGGTTTAGGGGAAATCGAAGTTAACGAATCAAAGAAGTCGAAAGTTAAAAAAATTACAAAATCTGGTTTCAATGTCTAAAAAGTTTGCGTTTAACGATTTGTTTGCAAAGGGGAAAAAAATTTTATTATTTTGAATTTGTTTAACAGTTAGTCTTCTTAGAGGGACGGTCATTATCATAATGACCGCCTGGTAATTTTCGTTGTGACCCCTGTAACTGTTAAATTTTAGCATATAATTTTGGTCACAACGATATTGACCAGGTGGTCATTATAAAAATGACCAGTTTTTGGTCAGACGTCCTTCCACAGGATCAGTCATTTTCATAATGACCCCATGGTCATTATCGTTGTGACCCCTGTAAATGCACAATACGGTGACATATTGGTCAAAGTGTTAGACCATCGGTCATAATGGTTATGACCAGACGGTCAAAACCGTTATGACCTCTTGTTAGACCAGCGGTCATAACAGTTATGACCGTCTGGTCATAACCGTTATGACCGCTGCGTTACACTATCGGTCATAACCGTTATGACCAATCGTATAACATAGCGGTCATAACGGTTATGACCGCCTGGTCATAACCGTTATGACCGATGTGTTACACTATCGGTCATAACGGTTATGACCGTCTGGTCATAACCGTTGTGACCGATAAACTATTGGTCAATACGGTGACGTATTGGTCGAACCCTAACAAAATTTTTCGTTAGCTCTCCCGCCCATTTCAATCGCGACATTATATACAATAACCCAAATTTTGAAAACTTTTTCTTTTCTTTTTTCATCATTTTTCTCTCAATGAAGCCTCACGATTCCTCTCTGCACCATTACCCACTGATCGAAACTCACTCTAAGTCCAACAAATCTGAACACATCTTTGTGCACTCTGTTAATTCGACATCTGACCATCCTCGTCATAGTTATCGGCAGAATCTGCCAGATCTACTTCTACTCCATTTGAATAAAGATCTTCACACTTCCAATCAGCCAATCTGAGGTAATGGTGCTTCTTATTTGGTTTTATTTGTTAATTTACGATTTAATGGGCGTGCATTTTGAAATATATTGTATAAACAAAATCTCTGTTACCAGTTTTGGGATATAATGGTGCTTGTTATTCGGTCTCCTGTAACATATAACATAATCTTTCCTTCCTTTGTAAAGCAAATTATTGGATAACTTGATGCTGTTTCATTCAGGAATGGATGCGGTTTGTGTTTTCGTAAAGTATAATGGTCAATGGGACTGCACAATGAGATATGTTGGTGGCGAAATGAAGGGAATATTGGTGCCTGAGAACTCAACATATGTTAGTCTTGTTGAGTTGGTGAGAAGTGTGCTTGGAATTAGGGGCCCAGACAAGAATATAGTCATGAGATACGGTGTTGAACCTGGATTGCCTCTTGTGAGGATACAGTGTGATGCTGACGTTAAATTCTACATACAACTAAAGAAGAAGGATGTTTATGTGCTTAGCAAATTTCCAGTTACAATCGATGTATTGGATGAGTCCGCTGCAGAAGCCATGGCACCAGAGGTAGGGGCAAGCAACCACATAGACATTCAACGTTCTAGGGAGGGGGGGACAGAGTGATGAAGCCATGCAACATGTAAATAACAGTAATATGATCCTAAACCCTCCTCCTCCTCCTCCTCCTCATATCACTTCTCCTACAGTAGGTCTGGATTTGCACACTGACTATGGAATTGAAAATCAACATCAAATATTGAACAATTACTTAGGCACGGATCACAATGATTGTAATGCCGGGAAATTTAATGTTTCGACTGATACTCATCGTTCAAACGAGAAGAGTATCGCAGCAAGCATTGGAGGCCATTCTATTGTCAATAATACTGGATCTCAATATGACAAAGTATCAAGTAGTGACAGTGTATCCGACGGAGTCGTTGTTGCTGATTATACACCTATCACGCTGCGCATAAACTGTATTTTTGAGAACAAAAAGTTACTGCAATGTCATCTTCATCACGATGCCATAAGTAAACACTACCAATTCAAGGTGAAGAGGTCGAACTCTACTCTATTACACGTTATATGTATAGATAATGAGGGATGTCCATGGCAATTGCGTGCGACTAGGATGAAAGGTAATGAACTGTTTGTTGTGAAGAGGTTCGACGACGTCCATACTTATTCAATTGAAATCATTCAAGGACATCATCGTCAAGTGAAGAGTTGGATGATTGGGGAGTGTGTTAAGGCAAAATACTTGGATCCGACCAATTCCTTATATAGACCATCTGAAATAATTCGAGACATGCAGGCCGAATTTGGAGTGTCTTTCAACTATCTTAGAGCATGGCGAGAGAAGGAAGCTGCACTGACAAGCCTGAGGAGCGATAATGCTGAGTCATACAAAGGTAATTTCCCTTGTCTGGTTATACGTTCATGACTGGCCTTATAACTATTATACTTAAAACATGGTGTTGATAATTTAATAATTACAGTTCTGCCAGCGTGGGCTGAAATGGTTAAGCAGAAAAATCCTGGATCCGACATTGACATTGAGACAGACTCAGCAAATTGTTTCAAATACTTATACATGTGCTTAGCTGCTTCGAAGCATGGTTGACCTTATTGTCGTCCAGTAATTGTGGTTGATGGATCAGCACTAAAGGCCAGGTTTGGAGGTATGTTGCTTGTAGCCTGCGAACACGACGCAAATGGCTCCATATTTCCCCTTGCATTTGGTATTGTTCCGTCGGAGAGTAATGAATCATGGAAATGGTTCTTCGAGAAACTAAGGGATTCAATCGACACGCGAGAGTCTCTTGCTATTGTGGCCGATAGGCATAAGGGTATCGAATATGCAGCCAACCTTGTGTATCCAGATGCTGCATTCGGGATATGCGTCCAACACTTGGCTGCAAACTTGAAGACTAGATACAAAGATTTCAAATGCCCTTTGAAGACCTATTTTGACGGTGCCTCGAGAACGTATCTTTTAAGTGAGTACCATCGTCATATGGAATCCATCCGTGGCCGTAACCCCGACATGCATCGTTACCTTTTTCAGGCCGATCATATAAAGTGGTTGCGAGCATACTTCAACGGTCGGAGATATGCAATCATGACAACCAACATTACAGAGTCATTAAACAATGTGGATCGGAAAGCCATGTTAATGCCAGTTAGATTCTGGGTGAAATAGCTTAGGGGACTACTACAATGATGGTTTGTCGAGAGACGTGAAGAGGCCCTTAAAATAATATCTAAACTGGCCCCGAAGGCAGAGAAATTGATTCGCACAAACTTCGCTTTAGGCCTAACAGTAACGGTTTGTGATAACGACCCCATTTTTAAATTTTATTCTGGCTTCGCCTTAATGCGATCGCTTAAACTAATGTCTTAAAATTACATTTGTTACAGCCTCGGCTAGCTGATCAGTTTGAGTACGCCGTCACCAACAATACTGCCCAAATATGGATTGTCGATATGAGCGAAAGGACATGTACTTGCAGACGATTTCAGGTTGATCAAATTCCTTGCCCTCATGCAATGGCCGTATGTAACCACCGTCGAATTGATCCTTATAATTATTGCTATAATTACTACACGAAAGACTATATGTATGCTTGCTATGCACATGTAGTCCACCCTATTGGCAGCCCTGAGGGCTGGGACGTATCTGAAGAAGTAAGATTGCGAATTGTTAATCCTCCCACTACAAAGCGTGGGCCCGGAAGGCCACGGGTTTATAGGATTCCATCCTAAGGTGAAGAACATGAGCCTAATCAGTGTGGTAGATGTAATGGTTACGGACACAACCGTCAAACATGTACCAACTCAGTACCCTTACGAAAACGTCCAACCACAAGGCTAGATACAGAGTTCATAACACCAATTTCATAAATGTGATGAATGTGTATGGTCATTTTACTTTACTTTTTTATCATTGTTGTATAACAATTTAGCACAATTTATCACACTTCACATTAAACATGACCAAGATTTTTATGATAAGTACAAAGTGTATTTTATAGTACAATAGATTACTATAACACGCTTTGATTATATAAAAAAACATTAACTGTTAAGCCAAACATTTTTTATGGGGATTTAAGACCAGCGGTCATAACAGTTATGACCACCTGGTCATAACCGTTATGACCTCTGTAACTGGCCCAGAGGTAATAACAGTTATGACCGACCGTCTGGTCATAACCGTTATGACCGTTGCGTTATACTATCGGTCATAACGATTATGACCGTCTGGTCATAACCGTTATGACCTCTGTGTAAGATCAGCGGTCATAACAGTTATGACCGTCTGGTCATAACCGTTATGACATCTGTATTAGCATTGAAAGAAAGAAAGCTTTTTATTATCATGTACAAAAGAAAGCTTTTTATTATCATGTACAAAGATACATTCCATTGATAATGAAACGTTTTATTCCCACCTGGTCATCAATACGATTAATGTGTAATGTTACAATTCAAATTTTACAACAATATACCATATACAAAAAATCAATGGGGTTTAGCAAGAATTAAATAATGGTACTATTAGCAGTCTGGTTAAGTTAGATAACAAGATTGAAATAGTTAGTATAAATGTTAAACGTCCTCCTCCTCATCAGCATCACTTTTATAAGTTTCAGCGAGCTTATTTTTGGCATGGGACCACATGTAACAGGCAAAATACTCCCCTGAAGATTTGCATGCGTGCAGCAATTTCCCAATATCTGACATCCCTCCCTTCTATCAAGCACTCAGCATACTTGATTGTAAACATTCCACAGTCACCCCTGTTGCACGAAAGATGGAAAAAAAATTTATTAAATAAACAACACACTCCGCACAGTTCATTTTATGAAATAATTTGTAATGCTTGTACTAACCCATTGGCTTGTTTAGGGATATCTTTCATTATGGTGACTGGTATTGGGTAATTTCTTGGAGGAACTTGTGGTTTGAACTCGAACAAACTGTTTTTTTTCAGCTAGAAATGGAATGAACTTTGACAGACCTTCCATTCCTGCGCGGACCTTAGAGTTATGAGGTCCTTCATGCTGAAGAGAGTCATATACCTCAAGGGTCCAGTTTGTTAGGTCGAGCTTTACTAATGCCCAATGTTTCTGATCGCCAAAGTGAATTGGCATTAGCACCGTGTTAACGTCAAACCACGAGGCCCCACTCTGGGCACGCACGCTAAGCATTATCCTGAACACAGAATCACAGCAGCCCCAATCGAACTTATCGGGTGCTGCCTGGTAGACGGTCCACAACGAACGGACTTTTGCAGCAAAAAACATGTCTACCGTTGTCACCTTTCGTTGTTCCATTTCAGGGTACTGCCTGATCTTCTTCCTCAGGTAATAGAATGCAACGTCAATGTGCTGCACAAACAAAAAAGATGCAAATAAATTGGAAAAAAATACAGTATAACAAACAATGTATCATTGTGACCTTAGTATTTACGAAATTTATAGAACATTGAGTATAAAATATTGAAGAAAGGTACTTACTTCATCCCATAGCCAAACAGGAGAGGTAGCTAATTCATAATACCAACTCTTTTTTTCCACCAACATGCATCCGAGGTCATGTGGTTTGTCAAAATATCATGCTTTGCAGTGTATCGGGGAGGCCGTTTACTAAACATAATGTACTGTCTGGTTAATTGGTGATGACGTTGTTAATATATTGTAAATTTCAAATCGAACATAATCTGTATTATAAAAAAAAATTATCCTGCAGGAGTCCTCTTCAATAATCCTTTTGGGAATCACTCCCTGAACTCCTCTAGCGCCTCTTTCGGAGGTTCATCTGCGAGACCCGGAGGGAGGGGAGTAAGCAGCTTAGTCGGAGGCTTCGACGGAGTGGCAACATCAGTGATTGATCCAGAGGGCCGCTGGCCAATCATTGATAGTCTGGCCCTCTTCTTCTTACGGATCTATAAGTGACATATGTCAAACGAGTTAACATTGTACACAATGACCATAATGACTATATAACTAAGTTACAGAGATTCGTAACAACCACGTCACTGATGCTCTCATCGTCGTCTGGCTCTTCAAGCTTCACGATATCCATCCCTATGTTTTTTTCTTGACTATCCTTCTCCGGGTCTTGCACTATCTCCTCCTTTATTCCAACACATTGATCTGATTTTGCCTTCGCTTCTAGATCGGTTGCTGGTAAATCCGAGGGCAAAATACTTTCCTGTGTGGTTTCACAACATGGCATAATAATAAATACAATGTTCTAGTTGTGAAATACAGTTGAGATAATCTACATTTAATGTAATACTCGACTAACAGCTAAATGAGTACCTTATTCTCGTCAGCCTTGACGTCTTCCCGAGCAACAATCACCTTTTCGGCAGTGAGGAACTCCATGGCTGCTTGAACACCTATATCAGCAGTGGCTCCGATGTCAGAGTCGAATATCACATCATCTTATGAGTCAGTATCGATGTGAGGTGAGGTAGGTTTCAACTCATAATTCTCAGCTGTGTGAACTTGAGGCTTCTGGCGGCTGCTGACAAATTCCTTGGTGTGTGCCTTCCCCTGCCCCTTCTCAGAAAAGTTGGCGGCCAACATTTTTATTACAGTTCTCATGAGTTTGTTAGCCTTCTTCTGGCCATTTTCAAGATCTACCAACTTTTTTTTAATGGAGACAACTTCTCCTCGGATTTCTTTTTGAAACTCCCGCCAATCTGAGTTTGTATCGGAGCTCGGTCGGGGTGCATAAGGCTTGGGAGGCTTGGGAGGTAATTTAGGCACAACACTTGGGTTCTTCAAAAATAGCCGCACAACCCATGGGTCCTTCAACTCATCTTCGGTTGGCATCATGACAAAACACTTACTCTGAACACATTTGATATTAATAAAAAAAATCAGTAGGGGTTACGGATTGTATCAATATGCTAGTATAACCACTGTTATGGTAACAGGCTTGTGAAAATGTTAAATTGACCAACAATTATAATTGACACTGCATACATAATAAATATACGTAAGACATCCTATACAATAATACATGATTTTCGCCAACCACGGTAAAAGAAGATATAACATCATCGAACTTGACATTATTCTCGGTGGTCCACGACAGCATATGCGGAAAGGCATGATCGTACTTTTTGCTGAATTTCAATGCTATCGATGGGAGGGTCTCATAGGCCCAGACGAGTAAGGCATGAGGAAAGCCCGATACACTGTAATGCACTTTGTCGGGCCTTTTTGGAGCTCTTCTCTTCGTAGACAGCCTGTTCTCAACTGCATTACATATTGCAGACCGGGTTACCTCCCATGAGAGAACGCCTCAAGGAAAATCATTGAAATCAGCAATGTTATCGGCCAGGGAAAAAAACTTAGAGTCTATCTTAACGGAGTTGCATTTGATAAGGGAATGCAGAACATCAAGTATAGTAAACTAAGCTTCACAGCGTCGTCGTCGTTGTCAAATGTCGCATTCGACATCTGCAGCTCCAGATTTTCTCTCGACACGCCTCTGAAGGGCGAAAAATATCTTGTCATTAATCGGCTTTCGACCACTGGGAGATGGGTAGACCCTGCACATTTCATGCCGGTAATGAGGCAGAACTCGTGGATGGAAAATCTGTCAAGTTCACCTCCGATCTCGAACCAAAGAGCATCACCCATTGCTGAGTGATCCGTCAATCTCATCACAATGTTGTGGAAGACCTGACCAGCCCAACCAAGATTGGTTAATCTTAGAAAATGCTTAATGCATGGCTGCTTGAGAACGGCCTCGTACTGTTAGGAAGACAACCACTGTCTCAGTTTCTTACAACTATCTGGAATGTTAATAAAAGTGTTTATTTTTGCCCTGGTAATTTCAGAATCCGGTACCCGTCGATTATATTGAACCTGCGGTAATGTTAATCGTAACATAAAAGAGTAAGTATACTTATGACAGTGAAGTAATAATAAAAATTACTAGGTATAAAATAACAGCATTATGAAAACTAAAAAATTGATAACCATCAATTAAACAAAAATTGTCGGCCTAAAATGACCAAGTCATTATGAAAATGACAGTCCGGAACAAACAAAAAACCTGGTAATTTTTGGGACCAATAAGCCATAACAACAGGAAAAAGAGAAAACACTGAGTAATTATTATTATGACCAAGTCATAATGAAAATGATCATCCTAAAATAAGTTAAAACTCATAGTAATCATTATTATGACCAACAAGTCATAATAAAAATGACCACCGGACATAACAGAAAACTGAAACTGAGTAATAATTATTATGACCAGAGAGTCATAAAAAAAATGACCATTCCATTTTGTTTCAAATAGCCGATATCATCTACATTTAAACACAAATATCGACGAAAACCCTAATATAAAATACAAACCAAAACACATACTTGAGTTAACAGATGTTTTATGGTACAGAAACAAATAAAAATCTTAACTTTATGTACAATATGATAACATTTTTCAGTAAATCAATTGGAAAGTGGAATATCATCAAAAACGCATATAAAAATGGAAACTTTGTTTTCAAAAAATCAATAAATACTGCATATTCTTACTGAAAAATATTAAAAGTGTAAACTTTTTAAACACAAAGACCAAAACAACTTTTTAATCGATCCAGCTTCCGATATATTTTATTATACGGTACTTATATATAATAACAATGAAAATATTTTTCAATATAAAAACAACAATAAATTTCATTACCTTTTTAGAGTCGGATATATTATCGTTTAGTTCACTCATGAACTTCTGTGAGTCTTTTAATTCGACTTCCCCCTGCGTACCCTTCGGCGATGTTTCGGGAGTAGTGTTTTTCTCTGACATTTTTGTTGGCGTCGACATGGGTATTTTTTAAAGATTTTTCAACGTTAGCAGACGTCCAACCAGTATATAAAGGGCTCTCGTGGTGGTTTAGGACGGTTTCCGAGCGGTTTTAGAGCGGTTGCAAAGCTTTCTCTCTCTAGAATCGGAGTTTCTCTCTCTAAAACACTGTAGACGCTGGTTGGAAATTTTTGTGAGCTTATTCGAGAGAGAATGCCTTTTGGGCGGGTGAAAGATGAGGGTAAATCTGTAATTCGACATTTCAATGACTCTTGGTATTTCTATTATTTTAAATGCATATTATAGGACGGTCAACTTCATAATGACCGCCTGGTAATTTTCATTGTGACCTCTTTCTGCCTAAGGTTTTTCACCAATACGTCACCGTATCGTGTAACACATAGGTCATAACGGTTATGACCAGGCGGTCATAACCGTTATGACCTATCGTATAACACAGAGGTCATAACGGTTATGACCGTCTGGTCATAACAGTTATGACCGATAGTGTAAAACAAAGGTCATAACGGTTATGATCGTCTGGTCAGAACAGTTATGACCGATAGTGTAAAGCAGAGGTCATAACGGTTATGACCGTCTGATCATAACGGTTATGACCGTCGTATAACACAGAAGTCATAACGGTTATGACTGTCTGGTCATAACGGTTATGACCAATCGTATAACACGGAGGTCATAACGGTTATGACCTCCTATTCATAACGGTTATGACCGATAGTGTAACGCAGCGGTCATAACGGTTATGACCGTCTGGTCATAACGGTTATGACCGATCGTATAATACTGCGGTCATAACGGTTATGACCAGACGGTCATAACTGTTATGACCGCTGGTCTAACAAGAGGTCATAACGGTTATGACTGTCTGGTCATAACCGTTATGACCGATGGTCTAACACTTTGATCAATACGTCACCGTATTGAGCATTTACAGGGGTCACAACGATAATGACCATGGGGTCATTATGAAAATGATCGATCATGTGGAAGGACGTCAGACCAAAAACTGGTCATTTTTATAATGACAACCTGGTCAATATCGTTGTGATCAAAATTATATGCTAAAATTTAACAGTTACAGGGATCACAACGAAAATTACCAGGCGGTCATTATGATAATGACCGTCCCTGTAAGAAGACCAACTGTTAAACAAATTCAAAATAATGAAATTTTTTTCCCCTTTGCAAACAAATCGATAAACGCAAACTTTTTAGACATTGAAACCAGATTTTGTAATTTTTTTAACTTTCGACTTCTTTGATTCGTTAACTTCGATTTCCCCTAAACCCTTCATTGGCCACCATTCTCTCGATATCTTTAATTAGTTTTTAAACTATTCTAAGTAGGTGGCCTTCTATATCACGAAGCTGTTTATAGATGCCTTTCGTGGTGGTTTCGGACGGTTTCCGAGCGGTTCCGGCCGATTGCAACTGTTTCTCTCTCTAGATTTTGTTTTCTCTCTCTAAAAAACTGTAGATGCTGGTTTGGCACATTATTTTGGGGCCATGCGAGTGAGATGGGGATAAACCAGTAATTTGACATACAATTAATCATTCTGGGCCCCACATATCAGATTGAAAAATGACGTGGCAGTGCTAGAAGTGAAGGGGAAAAAAAGTGGTGCTGGTTTTAATATAATTTATTCCACATGTGCTAAAAGTGAAATTAATCCTTTTTTTTTATTCATATTAAGGAGCTACCGATCACTTGCTATGCTACTAGAGGTGGCAATTCATGTCACGTATCGGATTCGTGTCGTGTTAAAGCCGTGTCAAAGTTTTTCTTCCCCAACCAGAACATGACCCGTGACACGAAAATGACTCGAAACCGCGACACGAATACGACACGAACCCGTAACGGGTTGACACGACACGAACTGAACTTGACCCGTGACACGAAATTGACATGAATTTGACACGAAATTCAGGTTGGACCCGAAATTGACACGAAATTTAGGTTGGACCCGAAATTGACACGACATTTGACCCGAAATTGACACGGAAAAATTCGTGTCGTGTTCCGGTTGGACCCGAAGAACCCGAACACGACCACTATTTTTCCTAACCCGAACCTGCGAAATTCGTGTCGTTTTCGATTCGTGTCGTCGTGTCGCGACCCGTATTGCCACCCCTATATGCTACCATCCTTTTTTTGTTCCTCTTCTTAGTCTTGGATTGGTACTGATATAGGTATCTTGTTTTCATTATTTGATTTTTAGTATCTACGAGTTTAATACTCGTTAGCACGGGGATGTAACAAAAAATAAATAAAGGGAAAAAATTGAATATTATACACTAAAAGTATACTTTGTTAAATATGTTTAATGAATTTATGTTTTTATATAATAAATTATTTTAATTTGAATTCATATATTTTTGTCTAATTTATATATAATATTTCTATATCTATATTTGTTGTTAAGTTTATTTTATTACGTATATTGTATTATTGAAGGCAAAAATTTTAGAAACCTTAAATAGACATATAAACAAATATCAAATTTATATAAAAGCTTATGTCGTCAAATTTATTTCTTTATAATTCATAATACCTAACAAAGATGTTGTTTGGCACTTAAATTTTTCTCTTTCAATAAAAACTTATATTTGTTAAATTAAATGATAAGTAAGCTAAGTCATTTGCATTTTTCATAAACGGTTATTTTTTATAACATAAATTTAAACAAAATAGAAATCCATATAAAGTAAAAATTTGATATTACATTATAAAATTGCACGATATAAAAAATTTAAATCAAACAATTTAAATTCCTAATAATGAAGACATTTATATACAAATATTATGATGATAAATCTAAACACTTCAACAATTTAATAAGAAAAAAAAAAAAAAAAACCCCCGGGTAATAAAAATGGTACAAAAAGAAAAAACTATATCAAATTACAAAAAAAAAAAAAAAAAAAAACATAAACAATACCATGACAGGGAAAAAAGAAATGAACCTATAACATATTCAATCATGTCCACCAATCTAAATATATAATCTAATATATATATATATATATATATATACACATACTATGAAAAACATAATAAAAATTTTAATTAACTCTTTTGTACAAAAATAAAAAGAAATTAAATATTATTAAAGCAAGCTCAGATCTCTTGTACTATAAGAATATTTATGAAAAATAACTAAAACATAATTCGACTTCGTCTTCAATATTTGGAAATGTCTACCAAAAAATTTTTTTGGAAATGTTTGGAAATGTCTACCAAAAAAAATAATAAGAAGAAGAAAAACAGAGTAAGTAAACAATAAAAAGGAGAAGTAAAAAATGAGGGATAACCAGTTGACATACTAAAAAAATTCAAAGAGTAGAATTTGTAAAGCATAACTTCAAACTTAGGATTTGGAAAGGAGATATTGGAAAAAAAAAAAAAAAGAAAGAAAGAGGGAGAACGGTAGAGAAAGATAAAATGAGAAGAAAATAAATATCAAACAAATCAAAGTAAACAATAATATATGGGTAGATTTATATATATATTTTTTGTCATTTATGTATAATATTTTTCCATCTAAATTTCTTATTGAATTTACTCTATTACACATATTATATAATTAAAACTAAGAATTCTAGGAATTTTAAAGATATATATATAAAGAAATATAAAATTTTATTTGTCTGAATGTATTTATTTACAATTCATAATAATTGATAAAAATGTTATTTTCCAATCCTTTTTTTCCCACAAAAAGTTAAATTTATTAATTTAAACAATCAAAAAATCAAGTCATATTATTTTTTTTTTTATAAAATATCATTTTCTTCAATATAAATTTAAACAAAGTACAAACCCATATGAAGTAAAAATGTAATGTTGCGCAATCGAATTACATAATATAAAAAATTAATTGATACAATAAAAATTACAACAGTTGCTAATAGTAAAAATATTCACATACAAAAATTGTTGTCATAACTCTAAAAATTTCAGCAACTTGCTGAGAAAGAAAAAACCCCTGGACAATAAAAAAGCCGCAAAATATTATATCAAGTTACAGAACAAAAAAAAAGAGCGAAAATAATAATAAAACAGTAACATAATATAAAAACCAAAAATAAACATATAGCATAATAAACCACATATACTAATCTAAGTAAACAACTTGATATATATATATATATATATGGTATGAAAAATATTATAAAAATTTTAACTAAATGTTTTCTACAAAAATACAACAAAACTAAAAATTATTAAAACAGTCTCAGATCTCTCATATTATAACAATATTTATGAAGAATAACTAAAATATAATTCAACGTAGTCCTTTAGTAACTACCAGGTAAAATGTCTAGGAATTTATACTACAGAAAAAAAAAATAGACAGAAACAAAGAATGGCAAAGAGAGAAAGAGAAAAAATTAGAAAAGAGTCAATAATACACAAAAATAGTAAAAAGTGAGGGAAAACCGACATAAAGAAAGAAAGAAAGAAAAAAAAAAACAAAAACAAAAACCTAGGATTTAGAAACCATAAATCCAAAAAATAAAAAGACATAAAGAGCGGCAAAGAGGAAGAGAATGAAAATAACCAAAACATCATATAATTCCCAAACATTCACGGCAACGATAAAGATTGTCAAATAATACCTATTAGTTATTCAACATATGCTATCAATAATATGATATTCATCAACATATATCAAATTAAGTAATATATCTGATATATGCATTATAACATATCTAAATAGAATCATCATAGCATGTTAAAATTTTTTTACAAAAATTCTCCAAAAAAACATTTATAGTATTAAGGGGAAAAAAAAAACCCCCCTGTAACAGAGAAGACCCAAAAAAAAAAAAAAAAACACAACAAAAACAACAAATTATTATTATACTAATATACTAAAGGAAAGGAACCTTTTCACTGTTCTTTCTACAGTGTTGTACAGTGAATTTTTTTTTCCTTCACTTCTTCGTTTCAGCTACTACAGTTTAGCACAGAAATGCACAGTAATTTTGGTGTGAAATGACGGTTTTGCCCCTAATTTCATCCAACCGGTTGAGCTTCCCCTCATTTTATTGTAATGCCGGTTTTGCCTTTGGGTTTTGGCTGTTGGCTTCCCATCTCCACAGTGCATGGACAATGTTACCCTCCATACCCTAATTTTTTCTTTCCTTTCTTTCTTTCGCCGCCCCCTTTCCCTATTGATTTTCTCTCTCTATCTTTTCTCTCTTGACTTTCTCTCTCTATACCGCTCTACCTCTCTCTGTTCATCTACTTTGGATTTTTGGGTTTTGAATCTTAGATTTTTGGGTTTTTTTGTTCCTTTGCCTACTCATTCTTTCTTTTTTGGTTTTGGTTTTTAGTGTTGATGATTTTGTCGCCGGTGTGGTTGTTTTCTCCTGTTGTAGAAGCTTGGTTTTTGTTCTTCATTTTCGGAAATTTTTTTTCGCTTTTTGATATTGTTGGGTTATTGTGTTGAAGGTTTAGATATGTTTTTGTGTTGGAAGTTTTAGTTTTGATTTTTGTGTTGTTGTTTTGTTCTTCGTTACTGTATCTGGGGGTTTTGTTTTTTTTTTTTTTTTCCGCGTTCCTCTCTCTCTCTCCGGTTCTTTTGTTATTTTTTAACTTAGTTGTGTATATTTGTTTCATTGGTCTTCGTTTTTTTTTCTTTTCTGCCCGAATGTTGAGTTTTGATCTTTGGAATTTTTTTGTTAAAAATTTTTATTTTTTATTTTTTTTTGTGGTTGTTTTCGAAGGCTGTAAAATGTTTTTTTTTTTTTTGGTATTTTTTGTTCTTTTCAATGTTGTTTTCGTTTCAGTTTTTTTAATTGTAAATATATTATATTCCTTAATTAACTGCATGTAAGGTATATTATTTATTTTCATATTTTTATTTTTAATTTTTTCCTCCTACCACCGTGCATCGCACGGGTATGAAGCTAGTATATACTAAAAGGGTGGGGAATCTTACTATTCAGTGAATAATAATTATTATACAGTGAATTTACGTTTTCGCCCTCCAAAAATGAGCCTTTTATTTGGACCAGTACAGTGAAATGCCCATTTTGCCCCTCCTAGGACCTCTACCACTCCGCACATTGTTCATTGCACAGTGAAATTCACTGTTCATTGCACCGTGTACATTAAATTCACTGTTCATTTTGCTACATTAGAATTACGTTTTGCTCTTTAATTCTCTTGCATTTTTCTGGCTACATAGTGACTTGCCGGTTTTATCGGTTTGGCATTATCCGGCTATTAGAGAGAGAGAAAGAGACCGGCCATTGGAGAGAGTGAGAGAGAAAGAGAGATAGAGATATAGAGAGCGTAAAATATATATATCTATATTAAAATAAATTAAAAAATAAAAATAGAAAAAAAAAATCAGAAGATAAAAAATATAATTATATCCGTTAAATAATTTTTGAAAAATTTAAATTATTGAATTAATAAAAATTTAACCAAAAAAAGAATAATACATTTAAAGAATAAATTCATACAATTAAATTATAATATTCACAATAAACAAACAAACTAAAAAATATGAAATTAAATAATAATTTATAGAAATTTTAAAATATAAAAAAGATCTATAAAATTATAATAAAATTAAAAATCAATAAATAATTTTTCTACTATAATGAAACATAATTATCAAAAATGTATATTTATAATTATTATAGCTAAATTATTATTTATATTATGTACTAATATTATTCTTTAAAATTAATTTTTTTTAAATATTTATTCTATTACTAGGTTTATTTATTGATTTAATGAATTTTTGTTTAAATTTAATAAATTTACTTAAGTTAATAAATTTTTTTAACTATTTAAGTTTAAAAGTTTTTAATTTTATTTATTCTTTCTGATTTTTTAATAACAATATATTATTTTATTTTATTCTATTAACAATATTTCTTATACTTAATATTTAATTTGAATATTTGATATTATTATTTTTTATTCTTTGACTTCTGTTATTTTTTTTTAAGCAAAATGTTCAATAAGTTTCTTTTATATTTATATCTATAATCTTTAGAAATAAAATTTTTAAAAATTTTATTCATGTTTTTGTTTATTTGTTAATTTAATTGATTTTTATTTTATTAAATTTACATCGCAACTTTGTTATCCCTTTGATTTTTCAAAATTTTTTTTTAATTTTATTTATTATTTGAACTTTTTTATTTCAAGAAAATTACGCTTATAAATACGAATGTATGTACTTTAATATTATAATAGTAAATACTAAAAATATATATATTTACTGTAATTATAATCTATATTTTAATTAACTACTTTTATTATATAATACTTTTTTTTTTCATTTTTGTTTTTTCTTCCTTCCACGTATAATCTATATCTTATTTAACTGATTTTATTATATAATACTCATTTTTTTCATTTTTGTTTTTTCTTCCTTTCTCGTGCGACGCACGGGTATTAAACTCGTACTTACTACAACAACAGTAATAAAAAAACATCACACAAATATAAATACTAAAGTTTATAAATCATATAAAAACATATACATAATTAACATGATCATATGAACAAATATAAATAAACAAAAAACGATCAAAGTCACAAATAATCACAACAATTATCAAAAATTACTAAATCATATAACATAATTATCTAACTTATAATAAGAATAATAGTCATAAAACATCCAGATAGAAAAAAAAAATCATGTATATTCTGTGGAAAAAAAAAAAACCAGAAATATTAAAGAAATATTAAAGAAATAATAAAACTAAATCCTCTACAACATGATTATAATAGTAATAACGATAATAATATATAAATAAGATGAAAAGTACAGAAATATTAAAGAAACAGATTAAAGAAAAAGAAAGAGGCAATATTAAATCAATGGAGAAAGCAATCATCATAATAAAAATAGAACATTAAATATAGTACCTGAATAAAAATAGGAGCTTTGCACAGAAATAAATATCTCAAAATGATCAGTCTTTAGAAGATAACAAATAGCAGGATAAAATATTTCAACTAAGAATTAAAGGAGGTTCAAAATAGAGCAATTAAGAGGGTATTACATAGGCACTAATGGTAAGGTATGAGAAAGAAGTAATAAATAAGGGAAAAAAACAGCTTAAAAAATTTCAGAAAAGTTTCTTCAAAAGAGTCGGTGAAGAAGAGCAGTAACAAAATGTTTACACGTATACGGATAAAAATACATTTACTCACAACAGATAATAGGCTTAAAGCAGATTAGAAACATTAATGACAGATATACACATGCTAAAAATCTCAGTCAAGGCAATCATCACACTGCAAATTACAGAGTTATAACAAATAACACAATCACAACTAAAGAAAATTAATCTAAAAGCTTTAAATATATAGGACAAATCAACAGAAGCACATGAAAAAATCTGACCATAGAAACAACCTGAATAATCCAGAAATCCAAATAATAGAAAAGCCTAACAATTCATTCAATTCTAACTAAATCATAGAATACAACCATAAAACATGACAGAAAATTACAAAGACCAAAAATAAATAAATAAAAATTCAGATATAAAATGAAGAAAATAATACCCGGGGGAAAGAAACCAAAAAATTTAAAATACAAACATCACAGATAAAAAGTCTTCAATATGTTCGTCAATAGTCCCAATCGGCCACCTTAGAATCACAAGCACTGCAATCTACAAATACAAATTAACAAAAAACCAAATCAAAATTAATTTATATAAAACCAAAAAAAAAAAAAGGACAAAAAACCCACTGAAATAAATACAACAAAAACCAAAACATACCCCATGCTTTTATCTATTTCTTTACATTTGCTTGCAAAGTATCCTCAATAATATAAATGCAAATATGAAAAAAATAATAATACGGAAAAAATGAAACAAAAAAATGAAAAATACTCTTATTTTATTCTACACATACACGGCAGAAAGAATGAGAAAACAAAAAAACATAACCCAAAAAAAAAAGATCAAAACCTAACCGAACACGAACAACCAAAAAAAAAAAACTAAATGACTAATAAAATATTAAAAACCCCCAAAATCAAAACTTAGGGTTCGAACAAAAACAAAAAAACCGGGGGAGAAAAAAAAAAGCAGAGAAAGCAGAGAAAGACAATGGAAAAAAATACAAAACCTACATAACCAATAAGGAAAAAAAAAAAAAAAAAAAAAAAAAAACCTGGAGACCCAAAACTTAGGGTTCGGACAAAACAAAAAGAAGACCCAAAAAAATTGTTTGAACATAGAACAACGCTACTAAAAGAAGAGATGAACGACGGAGATGACCAAAATACCCACAACTACGGTTTCAACAACATAGATCCGAAAAATGAGAAACAAATAAGCCGGCACAACAAAATGCAAAACCCAAAAAAAAAAAAACTAAAAAAAAAAAAAACAGAACGGGGAAAAAAATTATCCAAAAATTCTTCTTAAATTATACCCAAACACTGGAGGTAAAAAAAAAAAAAAAAAAAAAAAAAAAAAAAAAACAAAACCCTAAAAGGGGGGGGGGGGGATGGGGAAAAAATTCAAACAACACAATAAAGAACAAAATCTAAAACAGTAAAGAGACAAAGGGAAAAATGGAGGAGGATCGGCAAACACAACAAGAGGAAGCAAAAGGTATAGTTTGGACAACCAAAAACGTAAAAAATGAGAAGAAAAGAGAGAGAACAACAGAGAGAGAGAGAGAGAGGAAGAGGGAAATGAACAGTAAAAAGAGAGAGTGGGAAATGAGAGGGAGGCGGCAGAGAGGAGAAGATAAAGGGCAAAGTTAGGGTTTGGGAGGGCAAAAAAGTCACGCTAACTGTAGACTATGAAACCGGTAGACACAATTAGAGGGGCAATAGCGTCCGCACAGTTGGAGGAGGGTAAAACTGGTAGTTTATTGTGCGTGAAGGGGTAGAAAGCACGAATTTAAGGGGGCAAAAGCGTCAATTTACTGTACAAAAAACAGTAAAAGTTTGCATCCTTTTAGTATTTACGAGTTTAATGTCTTGCGTTGCACAGAAGAGGAAAATAATAGATAAATAAATAAGAAAATTAATTAACAGTTAATAATGACAGTTGGTTATGATAAATAATATAATTACAATAAGTTTCGAAAAATATAAATAAAAAAAAGGGTCTTCAATAGTTTTCTTTGCATTCCCATTCCAAACCATCATCACCGTAAGCTAGAAAAACAAATTAACATAAATCAAAAAGCAAAAAACAAAATATATAAATCTAGGGGAAAAAAAAAGCTAGAAATAACTTATAAAAATCAAAAACAAAAACAAAAGAAAGCAGACCATACCTATATTTTACTCCATTTTTTGTCTATAATTTTTTTTTTCACGATCTCTCTCAATCATAAAAATGTAAATTAATATAATAATAATAACATAAAAAAAACTTTTCTCCGGTGATGCAGAGATAAATATAGAGAAATAAAAATGATCACGATAATTAAAAATAAAAATAGGAAAAAAAAAACAAAAGGAGAAAAAAACTCAATAGGGGAAAAAAAGATTGACGAAAAACAACAAAACCAAAAACATATTCTATTATTTTTTATTTACTGTTTTTTACAAAAAATAAAATAAAATAAATAAATTTCAATTAGATTATATACATAAAAAACACTAATATTAACTATAACATCTATAAAAAAAAAACCCAACAAATGAAAAAGCCAAAAAAACCAAGCACAAATCGAAAAAAAAGAGAATAAAAAAAAAATTTGAAAATCAGAAATGTAGAAACAAAATTCATTAAAAATTATAAAATAACAAAAATACGAAGAAAAGATCAATAAAAAAATAAACTTTAAAATTTAAATCTTAGAAAGCAGAAAAAAAAAACAGAAAAAAAATAAATGGAAAAAAAATAAAAAGGGGAAAAAAAGATTAAAGAAAAACAACAAAATAAAAAACATATTATATTATTTTTTTGTTTATTGTTTTTTACAAAAAAAAAAAAAGAAAAGAAATGAAAATAAATAAATTTCAGTTAGATTATATACATGTAAACATTGCACTTTAACACATCTTCAATGGGCAAAATCAAAAATGCACATTAAAAGGGTAACAATGTCCAGTTATTGTAGCTATCAGAAAAAGCAACTACAAACGAAGGGTAAAATCATCCATAAATAATTTTAGAAGGACAAAGTTGTCCCAATACTGTAGCAAGCTGTAAAAGTAACTAAAGCCCAAGGGTAAAATTGCCAATTGGAGAAAAAAAAAAAGAAATGGTAAAATCGGAATAACACTGTATCAAAGGAAAAAAACAACTACAAACAAAGGGCAAAATCGTCCATTAATAATTTTAGAAGGACAAAGTTGTCCCAACATTGTATCAAACAGTAAAACTAAGTAAAACCCAATGGCAAAATTGCCAATTGACCAAAAAAATAAAGGGTAAAACCGGCATAACACTGTAGCGAAGGAAAAAATAATTAGTGATAAAGGGCAAAAAAGTCAATACACTGTAGAAAAAGTAAAAGTTACTGTACATACTGTACATTATTGTAGCAATTTACTGTATATTACTGTAGCTAAAGCAGTGAAAATGGGGGGAAAAAAAAAAAAAGCAAACTGTACTGTATATCACTATAGAAAGAACAGTGAAATCCTTGCTCTCCTTTAGAATATTAGTATAATATGTCTGATTTATTTTTTCCAATTTTTTACTAGCTGAGAGTTGATTTCAAGACCAAAAGATTTGGTCATGCTTTTAAGTTTTTCAGCTTTAGTTAGTTGGAGTTTTGGCTACATGAAGTAGCATGAAAGGAGAAAACGCATTCTGATCACTTGGACTCTAATATGATGTACGTAGGAATTTTTTACATGTTTTTCCTTTTCCCCATGTACACGTTGATAGTTCACGTAATTGCTATTTCAGTTCAAACACAGAGATTAAGAGGAAGCCAAAGCAACAAGTAATGTTAATTTCATGATTTTCCTTCTTCCATATATTTTAGCTTGAGTGAGTACAAATCTTCATGTAACTTTGTATATTATCTGCATGTTTTTCATGTTGTTAATTTTGTCCCTATTTTTTCAAGATTTTAAGTATATGATGAAAGTTTCCATAGAGGCATACAAAACTGAAGAGAAGTTGAATGATCATAAGGATTTTGAGCTTCTTGCTGTGATACCAAAATGCGATTTTACTTAATTTTTGTGTTTTGATTTGTCCAAGCATTTGATTTTCTACCCTTTATGTTCTTAAAGGAGTAAATCTGATAGTTTTTAACCCTTACTATTTGATGTGTATTGTGCCAGCTAAGTCAGTCACAACTTACCCTTTGTTGTCCTATGTTTTGCAGGGACATCTGCTACTAATTAGTATGGAAGTGGAGCTATTTCAGGTTTCTTTAGTAAAGACAATGTTAAGTAGGTGACCTAGTTGTGAAGAATCAGGTAATTTTCCTCTTTTAGTGGTTAAATTTTCATCGATGTTCGACATTGTGCTATACTTGACACATTACATGTTACCCATTGCTTTCATTTTTTGTTGTTTACGAGAGCTGATGGCTAAGCTTTTTGTAACTTAAGTATTACGCTCCTATTTTTAAGGTTCACCTACACCCTCTTTTATTCGTTTGAAAGTTTCACCATATAATTTGAAAAAAAAAAAGTACTATTATTTATGACACCCATGTATTCTAATATTATACACGACTCAATTTAACTTGGTAGCTTAACCTTCTTGCTATTCATATGCTTAGGCTTCATATTTAAGGTTCTCTCTCTCTTGCAGACTGTGATTGCCATGATAAATCGTGCCATTGGAGCCTCTCAAGTTGTTAGCAAGGAGTGCAAATCAGTGGTTCAACAGTACGGACAGAAATTGGAGCCTCTCAGTCAGTGGTTGTAGGCTTTGTGGGTTGTGGATTGATAGAAATTGGACTCACTCTTCAGGATCACCCTTTGACTATTTAACTTTGTTATTGGTTATTGGTAGTATGATAAGTGGATTAAAGTGGGTGTAAAATAGGAATGACAAACTCTTTTGCTGTTTGAAATTAGTATTTTGCCTTTGCCTTACTTTAAATGACTTTTTTTTTCCTCAAAATTAACCTTGTAAATAAGAAACTTAATTTCATTTCGGCATTTTAGTACAATTCGGAAGATATGCACCCAAGGGAAAGCACAAAGAAAACCAATTTTTTATTTTTTATTTTTCCTTTTTAAGCAGATCTTCCACAATGGTTTCTGGTGGAACTGTCATGGCAGAGCAACTTTATCGTGTAAAGTCTATGTTCCACGATGGTTTCCATTAGAAACCGTTGTGGAAACTTCCTCAATAGCACCACATTGGTGCCATTTTTGTGGATTTCACAACGGTTTTTTAACCGTTATAGAATTCATAAAGATTTCATGACTGTGGATTTCATGATGGTTTTTTAACTGTCGTGGTATTTTTTTCACGATGGTTAAAAACCATTGTTGAATCTACTTTTTATACTAGTGTCGCCTAATTGATTGATTTGTATAGTCAAATTTTTAGTCAACCTAAGTGTCGCCTAATTTGATTTTCTATAGTCAAATATTTTGTCAACGAAATGGAAATGATAAGACAATCACTTTTGTTAGTGGGAATTGTTATTAAGTCATAATCCTTGACCTACTTTTGTCTCTTCAATATATATTTGTACCTAACTAAGTGGGCATAATAGGCTTCTATATAGCTGAGCATAAATAAATAAATATATATATATATATATATATATATATAATAGACAAATTGCACCTATCAATCGAAAAGACCATGAAGTCAGCCATTGCATTCAGTATTCACACCTATTCCCTTTAAAAAAATAATAAAAAGTGGAAAAAATATTAATAAACAGAGAGAGAGAGAACATAATTGAGTACTTCAAAAGGTCACGTTAAATTCCCAGTCCTTCCTCAACTCCTTATTGTGAGGTCAAATTTGGTTTTCAAGTCTTACTTTGAAAGAAAGACATTGTATAAACAACAAGGGGGAAAAAAAAACTTTTCTTATCAACATAAATTTTATACAATTATATAGAAATTTGAAAGAAGAACAATTAGTAAAAAATTCCTATTTTTTTTTTTTTTTTTAAGAAGATAAGCAGTAAGCAAATTATACAATCATAATTTTTTTAAAACTATCATTAAGAAATTGAAGGTGTCCAGAATTCAAATCATACACACTCACACTCAGGGCCCGTTTGGGGGACATCTGGAGATGATGTTTTGAAAATTAGATTGGAAATGTGTGTTTGAAGGGAAAACCTTTGGAAAAGTTTTGTTATATAGAAAATAGTGCAAAAATTTGAGATGTGTTTGGAAAAAAAAATGCAAAATGGATCTTGTTCTGTTCGTCTCGTTATTACGAGTATTTGATGTAAAAATCATCTTGTTTCAATTTAAAATGTGAAAATTATGGACTTATAAAGTTTGAGTATTGTAAAAATAAAAGAGAGAAAATTTAATGTAAAGTTGAAGTTTTGAAATTCAGATTGTGTTTTACCAACTGGAGATATCGCCCCAAACGGGGCCTCATGCTCACAAAACCTTTGAGTTGTAAACCATACTTCATAATATCAACAACACTACACACATTTTGCCAAAAAAAAAAAAAAAAAAGTAATTCAATCTGACATCCACTAATTATTCCATTAATTACCTTAATTAGTCCCACAATCTGCCATGCAAAAGCACTAAAACATGAAAGTTAATTTGATTCTACTCAGTTTCACATGCAACTACATTGTTTGATACACATAGGTGCTCAACAACATTTGTAGATATACACACACATATATATATATGTGTGTGTGTGTATGTATATATATAAAATCTGATCACCAACCAAAATTATCAATAATTCCCAACACCACATCACAGATACGCTTCAAACCATCCTCTCTGAGCGCAATCTCAGGCGGGTAAGGGAACCCCGGGTACCTCCTGAAGGCGTTGTGGCAAGAATTCGGATAATCCGCAGCCGCAGTGACGTGCATGGAGGCGTCGTCAAAGCTCTCCTCCGCCAAATCCTGTTCGGAAGCCTGCAGTGCTTCGGCGGCATAGCCGTACTTAGCTGCACACTCTTTCAGCACCGCCTTCTTTGCTGCAGCAGCTTCTGCGGCGGAGGCAGCTGTAGTACTGGTGCTCCTCGGCAGTTGGGACGAGAGGTAAGCGGAGGGTAGCGGTGGAGTTGGCGACTCCGATGGCGATCATGATGGCAGCGAGGCCTTTGGCGTCGGAGGCCTGCTGGCTGGTGGGGTCAGAGATGAGGGAGGAGACGCAGAGGTCGTAGTGTTTGGTGGCTTTGCAGGTTTGCTGGATTAAGGCAGTGTCGGCAGCCACCGCCGCGAGGAGATGGCGGTGGTGGTGGGGGAATGAGAGGAGAAAGAGAAGGAAGAAGAGGAGAGTTGTGGAGGAAAACATATTTGAGAGATTTGTGTGAGTGAATTTGGTGCGTTTTTGGACTTTTTGAGGAGAAACGATATTATTTTGTTATTATAGAAAGAAGAATGGTGAAGGTAATGAAGAGAATGGATACAAGTTGTGTTTTTTTGACTCTCAGTTAAATTCCTTTATTTATTTATTTACTTTTGTTGTTTTGGGGTCTTGGATTTTGACTTCATGTGTTTCATGGAGACTAATTATGTAGTATTTTAGAGAATGGACAAGTAATATTATACATTGGAGAGAAGGTTCTAAAGAATTCTATTAATCAATATAGGAGCATCTTTTATTATTTGACAACCACACATTCTAATATATATATATATATATATACACACTTTTGACATCTTAAAGTTTGTATTTCTTGAATATTTCCAAATTTTAGCTTTAGAACAACGCTATAACAATACAAAGGTTTTTTAAACTAAATTTCGAATTGAAAAAAGTAATAATGTAAGTAAATTATCATTTTTCAAATGTATCTCTTTTTACAATAGAGAGAATTAACAACTTGTTTGCAATATTAACCCAATAGAAAAGTTGCATCTAAAAGTTTGTATTTGCTAGACGCAAAAAAAAAAAAAAAAAAAAAAAAAAAAGAAACGGTGACTTGAAAATAAAGCATTAGTTTGAACACAATATAATATAGTGACCTAGGTTGTTGACACACTAGATTCTTAGGGATTTTAAATACTAAACATTATTATTGTTGATATAAAATTTTAAAAAAATTATTTCTCATGATTTAACACAAGTCAACTAAGGACAAACCGACCGAAACAAAAATAATAAATTATGCGGAAATAATAATGGTTTGGCTAAATGCAAATGCTAAAAATAAAAAAGGGATAGGTGCATGCTACTCATAAAGTATCACTTGGAAGCTATATGTATAATATATATATATATATATACATACATACATATAGGATATATACACATATATATATATATATATAGAAAGGAGCCAAAACATGAGTCACGGGGTCACAACAAAGAAGAGACAAGACACTCAATCCAATGTCTTTTGATTTCTGAAACTGCTGTGGTTTTCACAAGAGTAGGAGACCATGATATCTTCATGGTCCAACGTGTAGGATATCTTGAACCCCCAAATTATTGGTCGGCTCTGCCATAAGTTTATTAGTTAACATTTCTGCCAACTTGATGATTGGACATTTTCACCTCGCTAGTAGTTTCGCCATGTGACTACTATAGTTGCCCCATCTTGTTGGGGGGGGGGGGGGGGGGGGGGGGGGTGGGGGGGGGGGGGGGGAAGAGTAAGAGTAAACATTACGCGGGGGGGAGGGGAAAGATATAAACATTACATCTCAACATAAATTTCAGTTCACACACTACCGACATCAATAGAAGGGTTTAGTATTTTTACAGAAAAATTTTCGAAAGTTTTTCTCGAACCTATAAACCAAACGGCCTGCATATATATGTGTATTTGTAATTTTTTTTTAAATATTATTTAAGAATTTATTTAATTTTTATTTACAATTTTTATATGTTTTTCACATTATATAAGAAGATGAATTAATTGTCCTTGACTTCAAAATGGACATTTCTATCTCATAACAACTCCTTTTGGTATCAATAATTTCAATTTTTTACATAAAGCTGTAGATGTACATTACCTTGTTAGGTTAAAGAAACAACTTTTAATCAAACTGACTTTAACTGTCTAAAATCAACACACTTTTTTGTATTGGGCTCCTTCCTAATTTCAATATAACTATTTTTTAATTATTCTAATTGCTTTTGAAATATGTGAATATAATTTATTGAATTATAATCACTTCTTAATTACAGCTTATTGATTTATAATTTCACTATTTTGTGCATTACTAATTATTGTCTATTGTTTCTCCTCTAGTTTGATTTTCTAACACTTTTTTTTTTTTTTTTTAAAACCACACACTAATTAGTGTTGGGTTCAAACTTCATCTCTCCGTTGCGTAATACCTAAGTCACAATGACCAACGAACCAACAACCAATGGACATTGAACCATAGTCCATTCACCATTCACCATGCATTTAATAGCCCGGATGTCATCTAGAAACTTGGGTCTAGCCCAATGTTCAATTCTACATTCCCCATTAATGGAGAGATGGACATCGAACCATGGTCCATTGACCGTTCACTATGCTGTCAATAGCCTGGATGCTATCCGGAGACTTGGGCTCAACCTAACGTCTGATTCTTTATCCTTACATGAAAGACTAACAAACGTCGAATCGCGGTCCATCGACCACACAATATGGGTCTCATTGACCTAAACCCATGAAATTGCTAAGTGTTACGTTCAACTCGTCAACTAACTCTATTCAACGAACATCGAACGATGAAGTTCGATTGCCCGACCTATGATCAGTGATAACCGTAGATGGCACTCGATTCATTGTCCGACGCTCACCTGGAGCGAACAGTGAACAATGGAAGATCGACTTCCATTACCTTCAAGCCCACGATCAATCCTGACCCACGTTCTTACACACATTTCGAATTACCAAGGTAGTGGGGAACCACCCACTACTATCCTGAAAATCTGGACCCGCTACTTACTCTCTATAAATAGGAGAAGACCCCTCTCATTTAAGGATCTTCCTCCTTTCCTTTTTCGAAATTCTGTCAAATTTTTCCTAGAAAATTGTGGCCTTGTACTTAGATTCATAAAAAACTCCAGACCTGAGAGGATGTAGTATGATTATGGCAAACCTCTCTAAATTTCAATGGTGTTCTTTTTGCATTATGATTGCTTTATGATACTCACTAATGATGTCTAAGGACCCTAATATTTCATATATGTAAATTTCTGTTCATTTAACTTGATTTGAAACTTGGCTGTAGATCCCAGCTTCTACAATTGGATCTTAAATTTTAATTACTACTAACCCCTCTACTAAATTGTATTTACCTTTTTTGCCCCTTAAGCAACAGGTAAACCCTTTTTTTAATATACAACTATTAAATTAAAAATTAAAAAAAAAAACTTGTAATTTCGTTTTCATCAGAAATCGCCATCTTTTTTTTTCCCCCTTCTCTTATCATTACTAATTATGATTGAGTGTTTAATAAGAATTTTTATTAATAATGGTGTATTAATATTCTTCGATTATTAAGGTTGGCTCTGTGGAGAATATTTATAGAATCCGTCTTTTTTATTAAGGGTGGGGAGAATAGACCCCCCAATGATTAATTGATGTATTAAAGGATATAAGAAAGCCATGCTATCCAATAAATTGAATAACTTTTCTTTTCTTTTTTTTTTTTCTCATTTTTTTTTTCCAATTACCAAAGGGAGACAAGGATCTAAAACTTCCCCATAAAGCATTTTTTAATAATAATAGAAACACGGATTTCTTCCAATCGAATGATAGAAAATACACTTTAGGCATTATTATTTAAAAAGAAAAAGAAAAAAGTAAGCAAGAAAGAAGCTTTATTATTATTATTATTAGTGGATGAGAAGAAACTGGTTTCCTAACATAATCATGCAGATTTTGGACATTTGAGAGAGCTTTTAAACGGTACTAATCATAGACAAGGACTGAGAGAGAAACATTTGGAATTGAAGGGGCTTGGAATGGAATCGACACCCGTAAGAAAAGGCTCAAAAAGCCTCGAATCGAACTAGTTCGTAAAAGTGCGGTGAATATAACAACTAAAACGATTCGCACTAAAAATAAGCAGTTAATTAGCATCTATTCTTTTTTATTCATTCAGGAGTTAAGTGAAGGAATCGGTATAACGACTACAGCAGGCACCCTCCTCATTTCTACTTCAAACACCTATCTGTATATTTGCAAAAACACCCAAGTTATAAAGAAAATGGGTGCGAATACGCTGCCGGGTGATACCAGTCAAAATATAAGCAACTCACAGAAAGACAGGAGCCATAACGAGGGTTATTGTCGCAAGCATTTTTTATAAGAACATGAAGAGAAGGACCGGCTGTGTCTTTAATGGATCTCCAACGCTGCAGGACCCAAGGGTGGAAAATCAATCAGTGAAAGGAACAATTAGTCAAAAGTCAAAGTTGAGAAATAAGATTAACAAAATAAATAAAATAAACTATAAAGACAGCAATTTGAAGGTGAAATAGCTGAAAGGAATTTCCTCGTTCACGCTAGCATATATTAAGGAAACATTGTTGCCTACATCTTAATTTACTCAAACAGCCGTTGTGGTTTAGTGAAAAGATAGAAATTGTAGATGCAAACTGTAAAATAACTCAAAACTCAAGTGGTCCACCAGCTAGGTTGTATACCCTGATATGTTACTGGCTAAGAACGTAGGATATGCATAGACCACAAACACGCATTTAGACCTTTTTTTTTTTGGGGGTGTGTGTGTGCGCTCGTACGCGTGCGCACGCGTGTTTGGTGGGGGGGTCGCTCCAGTTCATGGAAAAAGTGACTGAAACTCTAGAGACCTCGACAAGTTAAAATATAGCGGACTAAAAGAAATAAACGTGCACAAAACAGATAAATCACTTTCCGATATAAAGTGACTCCAAGCTCTAGAGATTTTGGGATATAAATTAGATAATATTTTCCAACTCCTACCGTAGCAGCAGACAAAGGGGACAAAGAAGGCTTACGTATCTCCCGTTACTGCAGCTTTATGAGAGTCGCTTCCTTACCACCAAGAGCACCAGTCTCGATGTACTTCTTTGCATTGTCCCAGGCACCACCTGCTGTGTTAAAGAAAAGAGCCATAAGAATACCAGAAACAGTTGCAAACATTAGCATTGCCGCGACAACTTTAGCCCCAAGTAGAGGATGTCCAGTATAATATCCCAAAATCCGGAACAGAAATCCTGCAAGTAAAATGAGCAACATAATTATATCCTCCATGATATGAGCAACTTTTTAACCTTGTACAGAGAAGAATAAAAAAGTAAGAGACAGAGAGCGCAAGAGGGGAGTTAAAATTTCCTGCAAGTGATAAAATGTTAAGATCCCAAGATGAACACCAGAATTGAGAAATTAACTTCAACTAAAGTTTAAAGTTTCAATGAAAACATTGTTAGCTGAAGGACAAAATTGGGTGCATAAACCAAATATGTATGTGCTCAAGTTCAATGAACTTAAACTAAGTTTAACGTTTCATGAACACTGAGTGCTCAAGTTTCATTACTTACGAAATCAACAAGTATGTGCATAAACCCACTCATATGAAAATTATTTCTAAAACAATATGATCAACTTACCAACTACTATAGGTGAAACAATAGCCAAGGCACCAGGTTTTATCATTTCTCTCAAGGATGCGGATGCTACAATAGCAACACAACGACCATAATCAGGCTTCTCCTTGTAGTCCTGCAACAATAAGCCATTAGAAATTCCATATTACGAGAAGATAATGAACCAAAAAGTAAAATCAAACTATGATTTAGGAATTACTATAATACTTACCATTATACCAGGCCTCTCAATAAACTGGTCTCCTAACTTCGTTAACAACTTCTTGAGCAGTTCGACCAACAGCTGAACAAGCCCAAGCACTAAATAGAAATATAAGCATAGAGCCCAATAACCCTCCAATGAAGACTTCTGGAATGGCAATATCAACCTGGAAATCAAATGAAAGGTTTCAAATCAAGAAACAGGCTCCAAAAAAAAAAAAAAAAAAAAAAAAAACTAAAAACTAAAAACTAAAAACTCGGTGCAAGTACGGTTCTCTTACCTGTTTAAAAGGTTCACGAGCAAATGTAGAAACCTCATCCATATAAGCACTAAACAGAAGAAAAGACGCAAGTGCAGCAGATCCAATTGGCAAACCCTTTAGTTGTCGCCTTTGTAGTGTTCCCTACTGCATCCAAGATATCTGTAATCTCTCGAACACTTTCTGACTGAAAAGACGTATTTGCTCAAAGTTATATAAGCTCAAAAAAAAGGCCACTAAAATTCTCGAAAGTTGTTAATCACTGAAATAATAAATCCAGAGAATTCAGTGATTCATGGGTCACCTGCTGGCTCATCTCTACAATTCCACCAGCATTATCAGCTATAGGACCAAACATATCCATAGTGAGAACATAGGCAGCAGTGCTGAGCATTCCCATTGTCGCTACAGCTGTACCAAAGAGCCCACCGGTTGGATTTCCGGCTTCATCTACCAGTCCAGAGGTTTGACCAAGCCAAAAGGCGGGAGATAATAGATACACTAATAACGAGGACAGGAAGAGCAGTTGACTCAAGGCCCAAACTCACTCCAGCAATTATATTTGTCCCATGACCTGTGGAGCTAGAAAGAGCTAATGTGCGTACAGGTTCATGCTTGTAGTCGGTGTAGTACTTGGTAATCCAGACAAAAATATAGGCTGTGATGATACCAAACTAGCCCACATAAAGCAAAATTGAACCACGCGGAAGGTGCTTGTTCAGTGTAAAGCAACCAACGGGTAGACTTTAGAGTGATTCCAAAAACCACACCATTTACAAAGCATTAGAATAAAAATAAAAATAAAAATAAAAAGTGACAAGAAACTACGTTAGGCTTCCATCACCGGAATAACTAAGATGTAAAAGTCCAATTGTTTCCGGATGAATAAAAATAAATATAAAACAAAGCAGATAAGCAGCTGCAATTTTAAAGAAATTAAACAAGCTCGCGTTGGAGTCATAGATGAAGGATTACCAGACCAAACGTCAGTACAGCCAACACAATAGTTACAGAATATCCTTTTTGGAGAATGGCCATTGGATCCTCTATTGGGGCCTTCACACCAGAATCACGTGTACTCCTTATTGATAGAATTCCAACAGATGATATGACCAGATCAAACGAGTGAACAACAAGAGGGAACAATATGAATCCCGATGGATCTGCACAAACAGAATACAGAGCTGAATCTTCCAAAGTAATGATGATCCTACGTGAACCATACTAGTGACGACTCTAAGAAAAAGGTCAAAAGGCTCAAAGTCTAATAGAACTTATCTGTGTGACAATATCAAACAAAATTTAAATTAAAATAAAAATGCCTACCTTCAATTTTACAACGTTGAGCCATAGTTCCCCCAAGAATCATAGCACTGATTATTTCAGCCGCAATACTTTCAAAGAGATCAGCACCTCTAGCTGCACAGTCGCCTACATTGTCTCCAACCTTAATGTGATTTTCAAGGATCAAAGTTAAATCAGCAGTTTGGGAACAACAAAACCATCAAAGAAAAATAGTGGAAAAGTAGCAGAATCTGTTGAGAAAAGTTTTCATCTACGGCAAAAAGGATTAAACCACATTTTACGATTCTGGTATGCCCATACAATTATACAACATAGTTTATGTGTACAATTATGCAAACTTAATTTAAATACTATATACATAAATAAATAAATAAACCAACAACAACAACAACAACAACACAAACAAAACAATAAAAACTAATTCATGGTTTTATGATTTATTTCACTCCTTTCTCTTTCCTTTCGTCTAAAATCAAATTCAAAAGACACCAATCTACGAGATGAGCCAGCGACTTGCCCCAAGGAAGAAAAAAGGGCCGTATCTGTCACCTTCTTCAAAGCAAATAAAAAATTAAAATACCTAAAACCTCACAATAGGGGATAAAATTCATAGTATATGCCACAGAACAAAGTACAGCGTAGACCAGTTTCATGTCTCCTTTTCCATTTAATCTAAAGCCTAACTTGACGAATAAAGACATCCAAGAAAATACACGAGTCACAACTTTGTAAGAATCATAACAAAGCTGCAATAATTAAGGCAATGGCTCATGAATAAAGTCAAAATGACATGAATAATTACCAGATCTGCAATCACCGCAGGATTCCTAGGGTCATCTTCAGGAATTCCCTGCTCTACTTTTCCAACAAGATCCGCTCCTACATCTGCTGCTTTTGTGTATATTCCACCACCCAACTGTGCAAACAGGGCAACAAAAGAAGCTCCAAAACCGTATCCAACAAGAAGAAGAGGCACTGGAAGACAAGTACATTAAAAGATCAAGCACCAGCTAGTGGAAAAAAAAGACATAAGTAAACAAATCCTAGAACAAAAGCAATACAAAGGAAACAAGCATTTAAATAAAAAAAAAAAAAAAAAAAAGGCTTAATAATGGAAATATCTCATCTAAAATACAAAGAAGCACAAATCAACACATCTTTGCATTGGAAGCCAAAATAGCAGCAACTCATTAAATCCTAATGGTTTGATAAAATAAATAAAAATAAAAATTAATAACCACAATGGTTATAGAACATTAAATACTAGGATGATAAAAGGACTCAAGAAACATAAGGAGGAAAATATTAAGTTCTCAGGAGTCTATATGTTTAAGATTCAAATCACACTTTGTCATGACTACAGACACAGAGACCTTCCAAATGGCTGCCCTTAAGAGTGTATTAGTTTGGCAGGTTTTTTGTTTACTCAGTCTGCAAGTTACCTTCTTTACAGCTGCTCCACTATCTGTACAGGTATTCGGTTTAGCATCACATGTCAAACTTGAAAGAAATAGGAACAATGAAAACCAAAACACCTTAACCTATTACACTGCTAACCTAGTACACAAATAGGAATTAAATAATCAACAACACAAAAAACAAAAAAAATAAAATTCGAAGCAACACAAAAAATCAAAGTGCAGTTTAAAATTGTAGCACAATTCGCAAAATTGAATACCATGATCAGATGTAGTAGTAAATGGGATGGGGATTCCAACCCACATAACAGAATAGGAATGAGACAAAACTAAAACGATGTCAAGTAACAAGGAAAGTTGACACCTACAATCGGTAACCTTCATTGAACCAGATGAGTCCACCCCCAGCCAAACATACAATGTAGAATACAAAATGGCTATGCCAATTACAGCCATACCAACAACAACCATAGCAGAAAAACCACCAGCCCGAACAGCTACCTGCACATAATGTTTTCTCTTAAAATACAACTTCGAAACTGTTGTAGAGAAGTAACTAAATGAGACACAAACCTGCAATGCCTCTCTTGCAGATCTTCTCGCAGCACTAGAGACACGAACATTTGCACGAACTGACACCCACATCCCCACATACCCTGCAATCCCTGAACACAGAGCTCCCAAAAGAAATGAAGCTACGGTGATATAGGCAGAAGTATACCTACATCAGCAAGTTATAACTGTAATTATGTATTGACCAAAAGTTTGGGTGGCAGAGGTGGAGAAGGGTGCAAAGAAGAATTATGCTATCACCTCCCAATACCAGAAGCTTCTTGTTGAGGAGTTGTACTGCGAAACAAGTATATGCAAAGGATGACAAAAGCTAGCAAAAAGGCCATCTTAGAGATAGTCCCGTACTGGGTCCTGAAGAAACCTTCAGCTCCATCTCGTATGGCCTCTGAAATCTGAAAGAGAGCACAAGGAGGCACTTGAAAAAAATATTGATTATCATGAAGAATGATTTCAAGAACACCCAGCCCATTGTGATTCAAAACATTAACTCATTCATAAACTAAGTCTTTAAGCAAAAAATATTTGAAGTAGATGCACCTGAACCATCTCAGGAGGCCCCTCATCCTTTGAAAGTACCCACTTGGTAAGGTATACTGAGAAAAGAAAGCTGACAATACAAACTGAGAATACAAACACGATGATGGGAGAAGTTTTTGCTCCAATGAAAAAGACCACCCCAAATCCCAAGAACAAAAGTAGTAAAAGAACCCGGAAATTTATCCCAAGTAAGATTCGAAAAATCTGCAAAAACAAACAAGTTTCTATTGTCAGCATTCAGCACTTAGAAATCAGCGAAAGAGAATTAGAGTTAGAGACCAAAACAAAGGTGCTAAGCATTTCCAAATTGAAAAGAAATCAAATAAAAAGCACACAATTAGACTCTAGAAGCATCCTGAAGATAAAAAAAAAAATGCACCAAAACAACAAAGGTGCCACCAAAAAGACCAAATATCTTAATGGCAGAACTTTTAATCACATTGGCCCAGCTTAGAACATGAAAACAGAATAAGAAAACTAGAACTTTGCAACAATGACAACAACAAATGAAAACACAGCTTGCATTTAGAAAAGAAAAAAGAGAAAAAGAATGAGTTTTCACCAAAATAACAACATGAAACAAAATTGTAGCTACGATCCATACCAATGGGGTGTAAGCTTTGCTCCGCATATTGGGAAAGGTCCTCGGCCTGTCCTGGTAAGGCCCCAAATTACCATCCTCCAAATCCCCATCCATGAGCATTGTATGGGCGGAATTGACCCTCCGAGCTACAGGAAAAGGGTTGTACTCGCCACCTTGGGGCAAGTCACCCCCTGAACCTGGTCGCTGAATTTTGAAGATTCTTCTTTAGCCAACAAAAAACTATGAGTGCAAGTTCACCTCATGCAAGTGTCAAAGCACTAAACGTCACCTACGGACAACCTGCTTTCCAACAACTCTTTTTAGAGTCTAAACTTTATCCTCTCTGAAAACCCAATTCCTAGAAAATCGAAAAAAAAAAAAAAAAAAAAACAAAGCCGCTGTTTGTTAACTTCAACTTTCAGATGAAATGTAGCAGAGGCAGAGGCAGAGGCAAATGGATTTCTTGTAATCATATTGATCGGGCAACAAACAGAAAAACAACAACAGTATATTTATATAGAAATAAGTCTGTAGATCTTCACACCCAAATGCTTGAAATACATAAGGAAAAGCTTCTTCCTTTGGATAATTAACACACATAAAATTCATGGAAAATCAATTACGAAGAATTCAGTAATTCCAACATTTGTACAAATTTCAGCAATACAACTAACAGATTACCGATTTACAAATCCGAAATTCCAAAATGAAACCTCACGAAAAACAGAATTCCAAATACCGGATTTGAATTCGAAGAAAATGCGAGAGCAGAAAAAGAACGAAAACAACGGAGAGCTCTGAGCAAGTGTATCAAATTCAGATGCAAAAAATCGAAGCAAATCGAAGTGAAAGCAATAAAAAACCAGTCGAGATCCGGGAACAAAAAACCCTAGAAGTTCAATCATAGCAAAAAAAAAAACAAAAAACAAAAAAACAAAAAAAAAAAAAAAAAGGAAAATGAAAGACGAGAATCACACAGAGATCAAGAGAAAGAAGGAAATCTGAGGGGATGGGGCAAAGAGTGACATTATTACCGGCGAAAGTGGGAGAGGAGCGAGATCTTGCTCTTTCTCTCTCTAAAACTCTTTTGTCTTTGTCCAAAAGGATGTTGAAGCAGCAGAACGAACACACAAGAGAAGGTGTTCTCACTATAGAAAGAGAGAGGAGGGAGGGGAGGGAGGGAGAGGGGGGGGGGGGGGGGGGGGGGTGGTGTTGAAAAAAAAAGACAATGACTTGTTTACACCTACACGATGACAGAAAGCGGAATATGCCAAAATGCTAGGGAGAGAACTTTAGAGAGAGAAAAGATTATCGTAGAAATGTACACAGAAAAAATAAATAAATAGAAAGTTTTGATAAACGTGGATTTCTTACCAAAAATCAAAATCAAAAGTATAGAGAGAGAGAGAGAGAGAGAGAGAGAGAGCGTAGGAGCTTTCAACACTGACTTGACAGTATTAACAAAAAATAAAAAAATAAAAAAACTATTTCTCCGTTCATTATTTATTACGTAATTATAACTGATAGTCAATTAAAAGGTCACTTTTGTTTATTTTACCACAAGTTTATTGATATTAAAATCTTTAATTAAGTTTTAGGAGTAGATTACTATATATTTGTAAATTTAAAGTGTAGATAAGCAATATTAAAAATTTAGAGTGTAAATAATAATTGTGTGATAAGTTTAGTATGCATTAATGTAAAAAAAAAAAAAAAAAAAAAAAAAAAGCAGAAAAAAGCACTTGTAAAATTGTCAAGTGATTTTTTTTTAATTTTAAGAGTGAATTTTTAGGGTTTTTTTTCACTATTTTTTTTAATTTAAAAATAGAGTATTCGAACTCTACATCTTTTAAAATTTAATTAATAAATGATTGTTTTGATCCTTTAGAGCAATTTGATGAATTTAGTAGACGTAAAGTCATGGGTAAAATTACTTATAAATTATACCTATAATTACTTTTTTCACATTTCTTTACCCACCAGCAAAAGGGGAAAAAAAAAAAACAAAGATTACTACAATTGGCAAAGTTGATAATCATATTTTAAAACATTGATTGATAATAATAATAATAGTAACAATAAATGTTATTAATATTAATTACCAAATAACAATATACTATTAAACTATTTTACAATCAGAAAATAGTGACTTTAATGAGGTTATCGTAATATTCTTTGTTTAACAAATCAAGATGGTAAATTCTTCCATATTGTTTTTTTTTTTTTTAGGTATCGTTTTCATAACTCTTTTTTTTTTTTTTTTAAATCAGAAGGGTCTGTTTTTATTTTATAATAGAATCAACAAACACAGCTCTAGATATACACTTGGGAGTTTCATTAACCCAAATAACCACATAACAAAAATTAAAAACAAAATGGGACAACAAATGTGCCACATGATTAGCAGACCTTCTAATATTAGAGAGGTTAGGACCATTAAGGAAGGCTAGTAGCTCACGAACATCATCCAACACAACGCTCGTATCATCTAAGGAAGGAACACTTTGGATAGCCGTTATAATATTAAGGGCATCGCTTTCCACTGCATGGAGCAGCAACCCAGGATCGTAAACAAAAGTTAAGCCTTCTCGAAGAGCAATGCATTCCGCTGTGAATGAGCCGAAGGAACTAGGAATCGCATTAGTAAACGTGGCACAAACACACCCGTTGTGATCCCGCACAACCCCACACACGCCGACGAAATTAGCGGAACTAATCACGACAGCATCTACATTAAGTTTCATAACTCATTTTATTTTTGTATCATATTTCACTATTTTTCATTATGATGCCAAAGTTTTTTTATGCTAATGAATTAAAGACAATAAGTTTTTTTCTTAGAAAAAAAAAAAAAAAAAAACGGTCGGATGGGGCTTTTAAAAACAAATCAAATAGTCAACATGACAACCTAAACAACATTAAGGGGAATTTGCCAGCACAACTTCTCCAATCAAGAATGACCACGTCATTCTATTATTGCACAATAATTGTCAAATAGTTTGGGTCATTCTTTTGTTACTAATTTTCTAGCTTTAAACACTACAAAAAAAATTTCAAGCTTTAAATTAAATTAAATACTCAAGCCAAAATTTATGTGCCCACCCTTTTAATGGTTGTATCTACACCCAACAAATTTAAATTACCTATAGTTTAATAGATATTATTGATTCAATTCTAGATTTTACACACTCGCATACCCTACTACATTATTTTATTTTATTTTTTTTGAACATGAAGATGTAACAATCAGAAAATTCACGGCATTAATTTCTGAATTGAACAGAAATTAAACCGTGATTTTTCTGTATTAAAGATGTAAATTCTTGTATTTTTATGATACAATATGTCTCTATGTCACTAGTTATTTTTCATTATGCAAGGAATTTAGGAATTTACGAAATTTCCATGAAGATCATAAATAGATAAAAGTGATCATGAAAATCCCAATAAAGAATGACAAGTCCATTATACAACTTTATTATGTAAAGAAGTGGAATTTACAAGTATTTCTGAATCAAATTTCAATAGTCAGAATTTAATTCTGAACTGTAAAATTTTTTTTAACAGTTCAAATATATATATTTTTAAATATCAAAAGTTGTTTGAACAGTAAAAAAAAATTTAGTGTAAAATTTATCATGTTGAATCATAACATACTATAAATAACTGTTGAATAGGATTTGAATTAAAGTAGAAGTATCTTCAACGATCGAGGGCTAAAATTATATGGATTTTAATATAATGGCCCATATCTAGATAAGTATGGCTTAGTAGATAAGGATAAAAAAAAAATGGAAAAGAGACCGGATGCAATGGATAGTAGAAAAGCAGGAAAAGATCTTTAACTTATCCTATTCCAAACTAGAGGAAGGGTGAGTGGGAGATTAAAAAAAAAAATGTTTGTTTGTCTTCCACATAAGTTAAACACAAGGAGAGAGAGAGAGAAGCAATTTTCTCTTGATTCTTGCCAAAGAAAGAAACGATGGGAGACAGAGAAAAAGAAGAAGAAAAAAAAAATTCTCCCCCCAAATCTTCAAGCTTGGTTCTATAGCAAGTTTTTATTCAAGAAATCAAAGTGTCCTAGCAGTCATAAAAGGTAATAAATTTGTAAAATTTTATGTTTTTTTTTAGTCTTATCTTGCGAGATTTCTGTTCTAAGAAATAGAAATTATGTTGTCTAGTCACTACCAAGAAACCAAAAGATTTTCAAGGAGGTGCAACTACGCTAAATATAAATTTGAAGGAAGCTAGGTAAGATATTCAAAAAAAAAAAAATTTAAGTTTGATTTTGTGATTTAAAAAAAATAAAGGGATGAATATATATAAATATATATATATATATATATATTATTTCATTGATGGACTTGGTTTAATGAATTATTTGGGAATCATGAATATGTACATGTTATGAAATCTCTCCATGCTTGTATGATTAATTGATGTTGTGGGTTGAATTTTTTTTTTTCGTCAATAGTAATGAAACTAATGATGTATTAGGTGATTGAAATGGTCATGGTAAAAGAAACAAACTTTTTAAATAAAGTTTGTAGTTTAATAAATAAAAAGTTGACAACTTTTATTGGTGTGTTGCTCATTAATGGATTTTAGTGGGAAAGTTTGATGTATGTGTATAAATATGAAAGTCTATTTTTATTTTAGACTCTGGAATTCTTGCAAAAGATGCATATGATAGGAAAATGATTAGTGCAAGTTTTATGTGGAAAAAGTGTTAGATGAGCACTTTTCGAAAAAAAAAAAATTATAAAATGAAGTTCAAAGAAAAAGGTACACAAACAAGTTGTGGTTTTATTTTTCAATAAATGGAGGGCAGTAAATTGCCATTGTTTTTTTCAAAGAAACCCTAAAATATGTAATCCAAATTGGTATAAGGGACTATATTGATAGGATTTTCAGTTTTGGGGCCAAAATGCTTTTTAGGAGTTGGAAAAGGTCCCTCGAATGGCTCAACATCATCCTACTCCAAGTGATTGCAACCACATAGTTTGCAGTCGATTTTCTAGATCAGAACATGAACTATGAGAATAGGGGTATACAAGTTAACCACCTAGAATCGATCGATGACCGCTAAACAAAAGGAGTCCTTTACCAAGTAAGCTAGGCCACCGTCTTTAACTGCCTCAACCGATCTTAGCTTGGACATGCCAACAGCCAATACTTACTCCTTTCCCTGGGACAGCTAATCACAACGAATACGGCTTGAATCCCTTATCTTTGAGACTACCTTTAGGACTCTATAAAGTCATTTAACAGCAGATAGACAGAAGTTATGACAACCCTCACACAAGAGCCAAAAAGAAGGCTTTCATTAAGATAATTCGCCCATACAATAGAAGAGGGAGAGCAATCAATGCTATGGCTACTTTAGGACAATTCCCGCCTTAGGACCCCTACTGTGACAACAGCTACTACGCATCCTACATCAGAAAATGCTATCGACGAAACAAACCTTTATCAAGCATATCACCATGACTTGGTACAGAACCAATCTTCACTTTTCTTAATCCGTAATGGATTAACAAAAGCATTCTAACAGCAGTTACACAGCCCCTGAATGTCTTAGATAGCTGTAAGTGAAATAAGGCTACTAAATAGCTGGGAATGCGGCTAGCTAGTTTACTTACTTGTTTGTACTCCCATCTGAAATACTACTTGAAAGTCCATATTCAACTCAAAGAAGAAGCAAGCTACCTAGCTCGTTTAACCTAACTACTTAAATGAATCAATCTCCCACTTCTCCTACGAACTACCATGCTCTAACTCCAGTTTACAGAAAGCTAAGCTTGCTTGTTTCACATACACATAACTTTTCCCCTAACGGCCGTAGCTCCGTCTGCCGGCTCATCTGTTTACCCGAGCTTGCTTATACCACTAGCAAGAAGCAATCCTTACCTTACTTATAGTGAAAGAAGGCTACATAGTAGGCTAAGCGAAGCGAAGCAACTAGTTTACTTGCTTGAAAAGGTGCGGCTAGTTAGGAGTCGAACAGAAGCATGAGTTGAGTGGTGAGCTAAAGCAGGGTAGCGAAACTAGGAACGAAGTTGGCTTGTTAGAGCTAGGCTGTTGAGTTAAAGTAAGCAAGCTAGTCATACGAGCCAGTGAGCTAGGCAGCTTGCTGTAGTTGCTACTGTAAACTGGAGTGAAACGAGTTGGCAGTAGAGACTGAGGGCTAAACATGTCGTTGGAATGCTTTAACAAGGCCATTACGGAGATGCGAACAAAGCAAGCCGCAGCTCACGATCATAGGAGCTATGGACTTCGGCACTTAGAGCTAATCGTCTCCTAGCTATTCTTTCCGAGTAGCATTAGCAAAAGCGAGCGTAAGGGAAATAGAACCACAAAGACTGATTTGGAATTCACTTCAGAGATATCAAATAGTGGCTTTTGAGATAAGTGGTGAGTGGACAGGACGGATGGAAACTAGAGCGAAAGCAAATCTTTAGTTTGAAGTTCCCTACTACTAATTAGTATTAGTAGCTAGGAAGCAAATCCTGTAGTTAGCTCGAAACCTTGCAACCGGGAAAGCAAGAAACGCTGCTAGGGAAAAAAGAACTACAAGAAGTCTACTCAGTCCCAGTACTCCTTCTCGATAAGTAAGGTAGAAGCAGCTTGTTGTTTAGTTCCAGTAATCAAGCTAGGCTTTTTGTTGGCTATTCATAGATCTGGAGTTGTCCTCTATTGCTGATTTAGCTGCCTTCTTTCAGAACCTTAGTAACGAGTATCTTATAAGGGGAGCAGGCGGTGAGATTCCTGTTATAATCTGAGGCTTGACTTTTATGGCAGCTGCAAAGAAAAAAGAAAGGAGACCAAGATGGGCACACTCACTTCAGGTACGTAGTAACTTGCTCGGGACAATGGGAAATTAGTCTCATAGTTGCCTGTTCAGATTCCCGATTATTAGTAAGGCACTACTAAAAATTGTGGATTACACGACGGTTATTTACCGTCGTGTAAAGTTTACACGACGGTTAGACAACCGTCGTGTAATCCAACGTCGTGGAAGATACCACGACGGTTCCAAAACCGTCGTGGTATCTCAATATTACACGACGGTTCACACTGTCGTCGAATCAAGAAATATTGTAGCAAACGCCGCAAATTGAGAACTTTACACGACGGTTTTCCTCAAAAACCGTCATGTAATGTGTACCATTACACGACGGTTTTGCTCAAAACCGTCGTGTAATTAGGCTTGAATTTAAAAAAAAATAGGCTTTTTTTTTGACAATGGCACACATTACACGACGGTTTCGGAGCAAAACCGTCGTGTAATGTGTGCCATCACCAAAAAAAAGCCTATTTTTTTTTTTTAATTTAAGCCCAATTACACTAGAATCAAATTCCATATGATTATCCAAAACAAAAATCCATTTTGGCATTTCATCGAGCATGTGATGAGCGGATAAAAACCATGTTAAAAAATGTGTGTAGAGTGCCAAAACCGTGCACAAAACATTCATCTCCAAAGAGCAACAATTTAAAAAAAAAAAATTCAAACAACACTACAAATTACACTCCACGCAAATTATTAAAGCATTGTGCGTTCGTAGTTTTGTTAGAAAACAAGAAATTGAGCAATATGAAAGTTACCTTGCTTTTCTTTAAAGAAGAATAGTCATGGTCTTGATGGGAACACCGGGAGAGAGAGGTGGTGACGACGGCGGCGACGGAAAAAAAACCGGGGCTATGGCAGCGATTTGGGAAAAGTTTGAAGTGGCGGCGGCGTGACCGGATTTTAAGTTAGGGGGGGATGGGCGAAGGAGGTGGGGAGGAGAAAAGTTTGAGTTGTCTAGAGGGTTGAAGATGAAAATGATGATAAATGAAGAGGAAAGTGTATTTAAGTAATGGGTTTTCATGCGAATTCTAAAGCATAAAATCCGAAAATTTTCAAAATTTTCAGAGGATTACACGACGGTTTTGCTCAAAACCGTCGTGTAATCCTCGGATTACACAACGGTTTTTGTAACCGTCGTGTAATCCTTTTTTTTGAAAATTTGAAAATTTTGAAATTTTCGGAGGATTATTACACGACGGTTTTGAAACCGTCGTGTAATAATCCTCCGAAAATTTTCAAACTTTCAAAATTTCAAAATTTAAAATTTTCAAAAAAAAAAAAAAAAAAGAGAAGGATTACACGACGGTTCTTAGAACCGTCGTGTAATCCCGAGATTACACGACGGTTTTTCTTAGAACCGTCGTGTAATCCTTCTCTTTTTTTTTTTTTTTAATTTTAAATTTTGAAATTTTGAAAATTTTCGGAGGATTATTACACGACGGTTATATAAAACCGTCGTGTAATCCTTCTCTTTTTTTTTTTTTTAATTTTAAATTTTGAAATTTTGAAAATTTTCGGAGGATTATTACACGACGGTTATATAAAACCGTCGTGTAATTCGAGGGTTACACGACGGTTCTAAAAACCGTCGTGTAATCCTTCCTTTTTTTTTTCAAATGTTGCCGGATTACACGACGGTTCCAACAAAACCGTCGTGTAATCTGGCGGATTACACGACGGTTCATCAAAACCGTCGTGTAATTCTTTGTTTACACGACTGTTTTGTCAAACCGTCGTGTAATCTTGTTTAAGACGACAGTTTTACAAAAACCATCGTGTATTTTCCGTCGTGTAAGCCAACTTTTGTAGTAGTGAGGCAAGCAGTAAACGTTCTATGCTAAGGCCGATTTCACTACAGAATGCGTTTCGTACTAAGAAAAGACTTTTTTCATCCTGCGTACTCATAGGCCATTGGTCCATCTCCTGGTTCTTCCCATGGATTGCCTACCAATTTGAGTAAATAAGTAAGGTTCCAAGAAGCCCGCCCTGGTTCAAATACCTTTCTTTTTAACTTTTTCCTACCCCACTCACTGCCCCTCAGGCTTAAAAGCCAAGATTTAAGCCATCAATTTCCAGTTCATAACTATGTAGTATAAAATGTAGGTTATATCAAATTTGTGTATCAAATGAACCAAAAATGAAGTAAAAACGCTAGAAGGAATTAAATGTCAAAATTATGTTTTTGGAAAAAAAAAAAAAAAGGAGACATATTTGTAAACTGGATGTTTTAGTGTGAGAAACTGTTCCATTTGTCTTAAATTACTTATAGGCCAAGGGGTATAACAATAAAAACAAAGGAAAGCCCAATAGGAGTTAAAATGAAAATTTTGTCAAAAATGTAAAATGGGAATTTCTTAAAACTATCTGAAGATTTAAATCGGATAGTTTATAAAACTGTTTTAGATCTATTTTTATACTGAAAAGGTGATTTTTCTGTGTTGTTCAAGTAGAAAGCAAGATATAGAGAATTTAAAGCAAACAACGTGCAAAACAGTAAGGATTAAAAAAAAAAAATCTTTTACAAGCGGTGAATGGGGTTAAGAAAAGATTTTCAAGATATCGTTCATGAGATGATCGTAATGGGTCTGAAACCTTAAGAAATTGTAATGTGGACCAAGTCCGTTACATAAAATCTAAACGAGCCATAGGAGGCCTAACACAACCTCATAAAAGTGTATAATAGGCCAATTTAAATTGTGATATGTTACAAACAAGCAATTAAAAATTTAAAAAAAAAAGAGAGAAAGAAATTGAAGTTGTAGTCAACGAAATTAATTATTTAACAAAATAAATATTCAGAAGAAAAATGGTCAGTTTAAAATACTGTTCTAACTGTCGGGTGTCGCTTAAATCAGGACACGGTGCCGATGGTGTACTAGAGCAAGGCCGACTAACAAAAAAATCTCAGATTATCGAATTCCTGTAAGTACAGATCTCACCTACAACATAAAACTATGAATGCTTGTTGTATTGGTGTGCATATGTGGTGATTTATGTTGCAATCACTTGAATATGATTACGATGCCTCAATGTTTATGTTATTCAAATATATTTTTTATGATTGCATGATCACTCACCTAATTACATGAGGCTAATGAAAGTGAAATGTTAGAAGTCGTACCAACCTCCACTCACATGAGGTAAAATTCATGAACGATTTATGTATAACCTTGGGTACAACTTGAGGGTCGCTCCCCCAACTCCCCAATGGTCGCGCACACCTAGTATGTACACAACGGGGCCCAATAAGTTTTGAAGCAAAAGGCTTAAGAATTTCATAAAATGTCATGCTAATTATTCATGCATTGTGAGATTTATATTTGTACTTGTTGGGCGAAAGCTCATTTAAGAAATTTATGTTGTAGGTAATATGGGTAAGAAACCCGTTCGCCAAAACTATGCATGCAAATATGCTACGCAAGTATACGTAATCAAACAAGTAATACAATAATGAGTAAAGTATCGTCTCCACAGGGATTGAATTATCAAAAACTAATTATGGAAACCAATTGTTCTAAAGTAAATTTGAGAATAAATTAAGCACTAAAATTGTAGAAAATGATGTAAATGAATGGGTATGTTTAAAATGCAAACTAAAGGTAAAATGTGGCTATATCTAAAGCTTAGGTTGTGAATCAATGATGGGTAATGGCTAGAATTACTGATTTTCCCTCGGTTGCAAATCTGACCGCGAATGCTGTAGTAATGCTATAGCAAAGTTAATCCAGTCAACCTAAAATTCTACAAAATCCTCTTCCGAATGAATTAAGCCTTCAATTCCTTAAACCAAAATTAACATACTCTTATGCATTCCAGTTTTCAGAACCTAAAATTTAATCACCAATTTTAATCGGTTGTACAAGAGAACAATATATTCCTATACCATCCACCTGTATTATCCAAGTTAGTTCCAACTAAAACCAACATTCTCAGAATTAATTTTAGTTTGCTTCCCCCATAAATTGATGGCCAATAAATCAATAGAGATTACACACTTAACATACTTGAATAAATCGAATGGAAAATTACTAAGCATTTAACATAACAAGCAAATCTTCATTACAACCTCAGTTCCAACAATAATCCTAGCTAAAGAAATTAGTTCATACTTAATTCAACGAAATTAAAATCAACAAACACAACCAATGAATTCATGATTCACAGAAAGAAAAACAAGAAAATATAATAAGCTCTGGGTAAACTAAAATCGGAGAAATTGGGAGGTGAACATGTGTGATGTGGTATATTCTCCTCTCCAACCAATAGACCAAGGGTGGATTTTGACTGCTTCCTCTGGAATTTTCAGATCTCTACCTAGTGCCCTCTTTTTCTTTTTCTCTTCTCTGTTTTTCTCCCAGCTTCCACTTTTCCACAAATGGTGAGTCTCGCCTCCTCCTCTTGCACAGTTATTTTCTCTTCCTTTTATACTAGGGTAATTTGAGGTACCTTAGGCACACGTGTCCCTCTGAAGTTGGTGATACCATAAATACATCTGTTTGATTTTTATAAAATAGGCAAGTGGACCAGCTTCCAGCTGTAGAGAGATAATTCCGTTGCTTCACTTTTAAATTGTTTCTACACTACTGCAACATTGCTAGAGCATTAGTGCAGCATCAATAGCCTTTTAGTTCTCCATTTTATCATCTCCTCTTTTCCTATGGGCCTTCAATTATTTTGCAGTGTGAGCTCCAGCTGTAAGGAAAAACACAGAATTAAATTTTAAATCATGTTTAAGGCTAAAATTATCCACAACTATTTACCCTTTTTTTTTAACTAAAGTAAACTATCTAATATTATATAAAATACTAAAAACTAAGGCATATTATCTTGAAATGTCAAAAATTAATAAGCTCAAAAGCATGTTAAATAACTCTATTTCATAGAGTTATCACACCCTCAAACTTAAGTCATTACTCGTCCTCAAGTAATGCCATAATTAACACGAGACACAACACACAAAAAGAAAATCAAAACACAAAACAGAAAATTGTTCTGGTTGCTAAACAAGTTGATTATCCATTCTCAAAAGTGCTTCTTAATTTCCAGCTCATGGTCAAAATCAGTATTCATTAAATATTAGCATCTGCTCTATCTGAACTCACTCCCAAATAAGACATCTCTAAAGGTGTATGTGTGTGACTATAGCTAAGCATTCTTGAATCACTCAGGTTATTCAAACCACGATCATTGAACCTAGTTAATGATTCAATAGGCTGACTGCATAATTCCTTCTCCATTAGTATCAGTTTACCAAACACCTGGGATTAGAAAATGTTCCACTGATTACTGCTTAGGGCTTTGTACAGGGTGTAATTTTTTTTTGAATCTTCATGTCACTGTTACCTTTTTACGCAAATGTCAACATTGGTGATGAAGACACCTGGTTACTCAGCAACATCAACATTCAGATTTGCTATAGCATACTCATATTCAGAACCACTTTTTGATGCAAAAGTACACATGGGGCTCATGTTACTCCTGGTTACTGGGCGGCTCCAAATAGCGGAGTACTTAATTCATAAATTTTTTTTAACACCCTAAAATAAAAGCCTGTTTTGAAATACCAATACTTTAAATAAAAACAACTTGGTGTTGTTTTCGCCTTGTCACAGTTTATCTCTGTTGTTGGCCTAGTTGTTCTCTTTTTAGGTGTTTTCTCTATAAGAGATATTATAATATGTCTCTCATTTGACCTAAGATCAAAACACATAATAGGACAGGGAGGGCCGAAAGGGCTGCGAGGGCTGAGAGAGCGGCCCAGCCAAGCCACACAAGCGCAGGCGTTCACTTTACAGCCCTTCTAGGGGGCTACATGGTGGCGTTCCTTGTAGCTAGCCCAGCAGGCCGAGAGGGTGGCGCGGTCGTACCAGTTAGGCATGCGGTCGTACAATTCGTGCTGATATGAGCATTTTAAATTTGTTTTTTGAGTTGTTTCGAGCCGTTGGGTTTGTTGGTTGTATATTTTCATACAAAACTGAATTATTATCAGTAACTAATGTATCGGTAATGAAAATTGAATAGAGACTAAAAGAGATGTCTTTGCAATGAAGAGGCACCTCTTGGAAAAGGTTACATGGATTACCATTGTTGTAACAGTATATGAGTGCTTTTAAAAACTCCAGAAATTTACAGATTTCATATTTGTTCTGGAATACAATACTATTGCTAGATATTGTGTTCAATGGTTTGTTGTATTTTGGTGGTAATTTGCCGTTAAACTCTTTAGCAAACTTTGTAGTGAGAGCACATAAAACCTTAAAAAGAAAAAAGTACTCTCAATATGCCTCAAACTCATCTTTGGTTTTTATTTTCTTTGCCTCCATTGTTCTTGTTCTATCTCATTATCCAACATTGCCTTCAGTTGATTGTAATATCTTGGCTCCCCCTTAAATTTTCCACATACAGAGTAGAGACAAGGCATAAAGAATGGAAGAGGCTGGCGATATTTTCTGGAATGATGAAAATATATTTTTTTATCATTTTATGTAAAAAATTAAAAAATACTAAGCCACACTTCATTTGAAGACCTCATAAAATTCCAATAAATGTAATATAAACATATAAAATGCATGACTTTGAATGCATGATATATTTTCAAATAAAAGCAAAATACATGCTATAAAAAGATAAATAATCCAAATTACAGTTTTTCTTTTTCAAGGATATCTTGGATATTTTTAGGTCAAAATTATGTGTTGACAAGGATAAGGTATAGATTTACATATTTACTGTAATTTGATTATACAAAAAATGCAAAATTCAAAATAAAAAGGTATACTACTGATATGGTGATTTTATCAATCTTTATTCTTAGGCATTTTGTTGGGTTTTTAGCACTTTTATTAGTGTTTTTTTATTATGTTCATGTTGTTTGAAGGTAAATTGCAAGAATGAGCAAAAAGGCACCAAAAGAGGAATCCAAGAAGCAAGAAATGGGCTGCAGCGCGCTAAACATCCGCTAAAGCGTGCTAAAAGGCCGAGAGCTGGACTTTGCAGGCTGCAGCGCACAAAAAGCCCATTGCAACCCACCTTTCCCTGTTCCAGGTGCACTGCAGTGCACAAAAAGCCTGCTGCAGCACGCCTCCTGAAGCCCTTGCCACCAGATGCGCACTGCAGCCCCCATTTCGTCCGCTGCGGCGCCTGCACACGTAGATGACTGATTTTAAGGCGAAAATGAACTGATTTTTGGGGAGATAAAAGGGAATGGTGCGAAAAAGAAGGGGAGTTTTGGAGACCCAAACCTCAGACGAAAAAAGAGAGAAAATTTCTAAGTTTCGAAGGGCTTTTCTTAGAGATTCAAGGAGATTAAAGACTTGGGAGCTTGTTCTTCAACTAGTTCTTCTTCTTTCTACTCTCCTCTCTCTTTGTAGCTCTTAAACTTGCATTTACTCTTTGATTTCGTGTTTGAATATGGGTTTGATGTTTGTTTCAAATTTGGTTATGGATTTGAGAATTTTGATGTCTAGCTAAACTTTTTAAGCTAGGGGTATGATGTAGCTTGATGATGACTTTGTTATGATAAATTTAACGCTTGTTGATTGAATCCCATTCTGAATTGTTTGTGTTTCTGTATGCTTTTTCCTAATTTTATTTACCATTAAATTAGAGTTTCAAGATGTGTGAAAATGGGCTTGGGAGAGTTAATTTCATATGTTGGGAATTGGGAAACACAACCCATAGTAATATTAAGTTCGGGAGGCTAATATGACTTGGGTAATCACTAGAGAAGGGTTGCGTAATGAGTGCTTAATTGGTTGAGTTAATAGGGATTAATTTGATTAAAGTTTGCATATTATTTTACTCGGCACTCGGGAGAGGGAGTAAAATTAAAATTTGTCACCTACGATTAATGATTTGAATGAATTTGATTAACATGCCTTGAATTGGATAAGAAAAGTTAAGTCAAGTGAAATCAACCCTCTAACCTTACACACCATCGAGTTCCTTTCAATCCATATTTTCGATTGCTTTTATTTTGCTTAATCTTAGTTTAATTAATTGCTTAATTTAGTTGCTTGTTTCAATTTCCTTTAATTTTGATAGCTTAGATAAAATTGAGTCATTTTAATTGTGGTACTTAGTTAGTTTTCTTAATTTCAATCTCTGTGGGATGATACTCGACATTTTATCACTTTATTACTTGTGGCGATTCGTTCACTTGCGAGCACACACAAAGATAGACACGTAATAAGTTTTTGGCACCGTTGCCGAGGATTGAAAATTTTATTAATTCTAGCTAATATTACAACCAAGTGATTCGGTTTTAATTAGGCATTTATTTTATTTTAATTGTTCTAAGCTTGTTAAATTTGTGTTTGTGACAGTTCATGCGAAGAGCTCAAAATCTCAATCTAGTGCCACTTGATCCGGAAATCAAAAGGAGTCTTTGGAAGATAAGGAAGCGAAAGAAGAATAACGAGGCTCAAGTTATGGGTGATCGGGAGAACAATAATAATCAACAATGGGCTTTGAGGGACTATTTCAAACCCGTTGTGAATGACAACTATTCGGGAATTCAAAGGCAAGCTATCAATGCTAACAACTTCGAGTTGAAGCCGAATATTATCAACATGGTACAAAAAAATCAATATGGCGGATTATCACACAAGGACCCAAATGTTCATTTGGGGACTTTCTTGGAGATTTGTGAACCGTGAAGATGAATGGTGTTTCGGAAGATGCCATTCGCTTGCACTTGTTCTCGTTCTCTCTTAGGGATCGAGTGAGGGGTTGGTTACAATCGGTGCAATCCGGAAGTATCACCACGTGGGAAGACTTGGCTCAATGGTTCCTCATCAAGTTCTTTCCACCATCGAAGGCGTCACAATTGAGTGGAGAAATTGCTCAATTTTGGCAATTGGATTTCGAGCCTCTTTATGAAGCATGGGAGCGGTTCAAGGACCTCATTCAGAGGTGTCCACAACATGGGTATCAAGATTGGTTTTGTAATAGCTAACCTTTTTACAAATTTATGATTTCCTTTTTTAGGGAATCGAAGTTTGTATTATGTATGTTTATGTGAAATGCATTATCTGATTTATTAAAATATATTTGAGTTCTTATAATATTATAAGACTCAATGATAGTTTACTTAGTTAAGCGTAAGGCCTTTTGATGAAAGAGAAAAAATAAGGATTTATGATTTTATTCCGGTCAATATTTGACCAGGATGATCTAGGATATGATTAAGGCGGTACTGCAGTATAGTAAGCCATCATTACAGATGAAGAAGTAAGAATAAGGCACATGGCCACTCTAGAAAAATCAGGTATAATATTTAGAGCAATAAGGACTAAGTAGCTTCAAGTCCTAAGAAAAACATACACGCAGTCCAATTAAGTACATATAAATTCTGGACTGCAGTTCAGTATTGTAGTGCTGTTAATAGTTGAAAACAATATTTGTAAAATCTGCATTAGTAAGAAAATAGACTGCATATTTAGAGGAAAGGCCATACGAGCCCTAATTAGAGGACGCCTCATCATGGACAAATATGTGAATTTTTGGATTTTTGGAAATTATTAATAAAGTGGATAATTATCCATTAATTGGGAGCAAAATGGCCGGCCACCTCAAGGGAGTAAATAGCAAATATTTTATTTTTAGGGTCAAATGTGCAATTTTAGGAATAAAAATAATTCTAGAAAATTAGGTATTTATCACCTATATATAGGTGACGTTGGTTGTTGGTGAACCATTTAGTTGAGCTTCAAAACTTTTGGTTCATTTCCAACTTCTCCTCTAGGCCTTAGGAACTGGAAAAAAGAGAGAGAGAGTGAGATCAAGGGTAGTGGCCGGTGCTTGGTGGTGAAAAAAGGAGATCAAACTTCTTTCAAAAAAAAAAAAAAAAAAAAGAGAGAAGAGTTTAGAATCAAGTTCTCCAAGCTTTAGAGGTATTCCCTTAACCCTTTTTCCGAAGAATTTCATTAAGTTGATTCAAGAAAGTTTAAATGTATTTCAAGCTTGGGTTGTAAGAGCATAAGCTCATTCTTTTTATTTTTCCATGCTATGGTTCTTGTGTGATTAGCACATGCTTGATGTAGGTTTAGATGATCTTGATTTCTAAGTTTAAGCATGAACGTGATGATATGCCTTAGAAAGAATGAGGGAATTATGTATGCCTATCTTATGTTTATGAAATGTCCTCACATGCTTAAATAGAAATATTTTATGAATTATGGTGATGGTGATGATGTTTGATGTATGAAGGTTAAGGAACTAACCTATAAACCTAATTTGGTAAGCTAAGTAAGGTTACCTATTTGGTTTTTGTAAGTAAGATGAACAAGTGCATGAATGATGAATATGTACGTAACGCGGCGTATGATTGATGTAGGCTCACGGTTTCGACCGTTTGAGGTAGGGTGTGTGGGTTTTTAAGTAAAAACTAACAAAATACAAAACTGCCAATTTTGGGAGTAAACTGGACAGTAATCTGGAAACGTAATTTTGAGGCCTTTAGAGGCCGAATCTGGATAAAGACAAAACTGTAAAGTTTTAGAAAATGAAAAACCCTAAATGACAGCGTGGACAGTTTTTGAAAAACAAGCTCCAAAGGCTTCCGTTTTTATAAATTCCCGAACCTGGTCGGCCCAGACATTATGCACGGCCAGGATGTTTCAAAAAGGAAAACGGATAGGTTAAAGGCAGAATCAAGTTTTAAGAAAATAAGAAAGTTGTAGGATTCATTGAGGTCTACAACTTTTATGAAGAAAAGTTTTTCAAATTCTGGACCAACTTTAAGATAAAACTAGATTTTCAAAACTGTGCAGGGTACAGAAAATTCCTGTACAGGATTTTCAAAACTGTGCAGTGTACGGGAAATTCCTGCACCTTTACTTTCAACCAAATTAAAAAGCAGTTTTCAAAGTTTATAGTTTTGCAACTTCTTTTACAAAGAAACTATGGTTTTACGAAGGGCAGTTTTAAAGGGGTTTTAATCAATTGGAAAGTTCACAAGAAACTTTTAAAAGACAATTTTAAGATAATACTTGATCAATGAAGTCAAGATATTTTTCCAAGAAAACAAGGTATTTTAAGAAAAAAAAGGATAAGATGGGCCAAAGTTACATAAAAATATAAGTAACAATTTTATGACAAATAGTAACCAGATTGGAGACCAAACTATGATCCAAGAAAATGAATAGTAAGCCAACTCACTTAGACTATGTAAACAAATATATGACTAAAGGTAACCGGGTAAAATACCAACTTATTATAATAAAGTTTGTATCTATGATTACCAAGAGTAATCAAGTTGGATACCAATTAAGTATATTATGGTTTATGTTAACAGGAGCGTAACCTGTTGTTGTGCTTCGTTGAGCAATAGACCAACTCTATCTACAGCATATGCAAATTGTTTTATTGCTTTGCATGTTTTTCAAAGCTCATGCATTAATGTTTGTAATGCATATGTTTTATGTTATATTATTGTGGCATCATGAAAGCATGCTTAGTAATGATAAACCACATGGTAAGAATGTAATCAAGTTTCAAGTTAGAAACTGCTTTCAAAACACTATTTTTAAGGAACTGTTTTCCAGTAAGAAACTGTCTTCAAGAATTGAACTGTTTTCAAGAACAAAATTGTTTTCAAGTATGATATTAAGCAAGTTTTCTCGTGTCGTACCAACCTGCCACGAGGGCGGGTTTGGTCTATGGTTTGAGTTGGACTGGGTTGGCCGCCCCAACCACTCCATGGCTGCGCACCACAGTGCGTACACTTATGTTATGTAAGGGGCCCAAAAACATGCTAACCTAAGAAAGCATAATGAAAGCATAATTGGTTCATGCATTGTTTTATTACAAAATATTTTACAGAAGAAAAGTTGTACTTGCTGGGCGAAAGCTCATAACTTATGTTTATGTTGTAGGTAAGTAGTCTACTGGTAATATGTGATGCAAGACTGTGGAAGAAGGCACAATGGACTGTGAAACTCTGGGCTGGACAAACCATGGTTTTTGAAAAAAAAATTGTATATAAATATCGGTATTATGTTATGATAATTTGATGGTACTAATATCTAGTAATTAGTATATTTTGTAAATGTGTTAAGATGGTTTTAAAATCTTAGTACTTGCCTTGATCAAGTACATATATATGAGTGTGATGTTAAATTGGGATTTAAAGTAAGTTTTTTTAAAAAAAGAAAAAAAGAAAAAAATATTTCTGTATTTTTACATAAGATAAGAGTAAGTTTCTAAGTAAAATAAGTATGGTAATGATCTACGTAAGACGGGTCATTACAGGTTTCAAATCCAATTATTCTACAATGGGTTGAATAGCCAAACAAGAGCCATTGTTGATGCGGCGGCTAGTGGTACTTTGTTGTCAAAACCATTGAGGAAGCTCAACAAATGTTGGAGGAGATGGCATCCAACAATTCTCAATGGCCTAATGAGAGGTCCTCAACAAAGAAAGTTGTCGGAATGTACGAAGTAGACCCGTTGGATTCTCTTGTGGCACAAGTTTCGGCCTTGTCTAGTCAAATTTCATCATTGACTACTAGTGAAGCTTCATCAAGTCAAGAATTGGCGATGGTTGCTAATACTTCTTATGTTGGTGATGAAATTGATCAAGAGCAAGTAAACTTTGTGAACAACCAGAACTATAATTACCACCCCAACAATTTGCCTACTCACTACCATCCGGGACTTCGCAACCATGAGAACTTCTCTTATGGTAACCCTAGAAATGCTCTACAACCGTCCCCGGGATTTCAACATCCAATTGCCGAGAAGAAGCCATCGTTGGAAGACCTCTTGAGTACTTTTATTGTTGAGACTAGAGGAAGATTTAACAAAGATGAGGCGAGACTTGATAACATAGAGACACATTGTAGTAACATGGGGGCAACTATGAAGTCTCTTGAAGTTCAAATCGGGCAACTTGCACACTCCATAAAAGGCCAATCATCCGGAAAGTTTCCAAGTGACACAAAGACTAAGCCTAGAGACCATTGCAAGGCTATCACTTAGAGGAGCGGAAAAGAAGTTGAAGCTCCCAAACTTCGAGAAGCTCAAACTAAACAAGATGAAGTCGTAGAAGATCAACAAAAAGAGACTAAGAAGCCTAATTCTATCTCTTTTTCGGAAAATCCCCCAATCATTGCTCCCCCATTACCATTCCCTCAATGGTTCCAAAAGAAGAAGTTGGATACCCAATTCTCCAAGTTTCTTGAGAACGGTAACGGGGTGCGTGTGTGCATCAATTATAGGAAGCTCAATAAAGCCACAAGGAAGGATCATTTTCCTCTTCCTTTTATCGATCATATGCTAGACCGGTTGGCGGGGTATAATTACAATTGCTTTCTTGATGGGTATTTGAGCTACAATCAAATTGCTACTGCCCCCGAAGACCAAGAGAAGACGACCTTCACATGCCCCTATGGTACTTTTGCTTTTCGTCGCATGCTGTTCGGTTTGTGCAATGCCCCTGCAACCTTCCAAAGATATATGATGGCTATTTTCCATGACATGGTGGAGGAGATAACGGAAGTCTTTATGGATAATTTTTCGGTATTTGGCTCATCTTTTGATCATTGTCAATCTATCTCTTGTGTTGCAACGTTGCGAAGAGAAGAATCTTATTCTTAATTGGGAGAAATGTCATTTTATGGTTAAGGAAGGAATTGTCTTAGGCCATCGAGTACCTTCTAAGGGAATTGAGGTTGACCGGGCTAAAATCTCGACAATCGAGAAACTTCCACTACCAACGAATGTAAAAAGGATTCGAAGTATTCTGGGCCATGCCGGGTTCTACCGGAGATTTGTTAAGGATTTCTCAAAAGCTGTCAAACTGCTATGCAATCTTCTTGAGAAAGACTCCCCATTCAACTTTGATGAGTTATGCTTGAGGGCTTTCAATTTGATTAAGGGGAAGTTGACTTCGGCACCTATCATGGTTGTGCCCGATTGGAATGAACCGTTTGAGATCATGTGTGATGCTAGTGATTATGCCGTTGGAGTTGTTCTAGGTCAACGACGAGACAAGGTTTTCCGGGCTATTTATTATGCGAGCCAAACTTTCAATAATGCACAATTAAACTGCACCACCACTGAGAAAGAGATGTTAGCGCTAGTATTTGCATGTGACAAGTTTCGTTCATATATCACTGGGTCCAAAGTGATTGTCTACACAGACCATGCGGCAATTCGTTACTGGTTTACCAAGAAGGATGCCAAACCTCGTCTAATCCGGTGGATTCTTTTGCTTCAAGAGTTTGATTTGGAGATTTTGGATAAGAAAGGGAGTGAAAATATTGTGGCGGATCATCTCTCAAGACTTGAGCAAATAAAAGTGGGTGAAAGTACTTGCATTCAAGAGGTATTTCCATATGAACAAATTCTTGAGGTTGAGGCGAAGCTTCCTTGGTTTGCTGATTTTGTCTATTATCTTGCTTGTAAAGTTCTACCTCCGGACTTGTCATACCATCAAAAGAAGAAATTTCTCCATGATGTGAGAAGCTATCTTTGGGATGATCCAATCCTGTTCAAGAGATGCTCCGATCAAGTTATCCGGAGATGCATTCCCGAAGAATAAGTTCATGACATTCTCCACCATTGCCATTCTTCTCTCTATGGAGGACACTTCGGAGCTACTCGAATTGCCGCAAAGGTACTTCAATCTGGTTTTTATTGGCCCACACTCTTCCAGGATAGCCATTCTTTGTTAAGACTTGTGATCGATGCCAGCGTGTGGGAAACATTTCAAGGCATCACTAGTTGCCTTTGACTAAGATTTTGGAGGTGGAAATTTTTAATGTTTGGGGAATCGAATTCTTGGGACTTTTTCCTCCCTCTTTTGGCCAAACATATATTCTCGTAGTGGTGGACTACGTCTCTAAGTGGGTGGAAGCCGTGGCTACTCCAACTAATGATGCTCGAGTAGTGTTGAAATTCTTGCACAAGAATATCTTTACTAAGTTCGGTACTCCTCGAGCGATACTTAGTGATGAGGGGACTCATTTTTGCAATAAGGTGTTCAATGCCCTTCTCACCAAGTATGGAGTCCGGCACAAGGTGGCCCTGGCATACCATCCTCAAACAAATGGGCAAGCTGAAGTCTCAAACCGAGAAGTCAAGAAAATTCTTGAGAAGACGGTACACACTAACCGAAAGGATTGGTTGGTGAAATTAGATGATGCCTTGTGGGCCTATCAAACGGCTTTCAAAATGCCAATTGGAATGTCACCATACCGGTTAGTGTTTGGCAAAGCTTGTCATCTTCTAGTAGAGTTGGAGCATAAAGCTTTTTGGGCTATTAAGAAGCTCAATTTTGGCCTCAAGACATCCGGGGAGCAGCGTTTGCTTCAATTTAATGAGTTGGAAGAGTTTCAGAATAAAGCCTATGAAAGTACAAGATTTTACAAGGAGCGTACAAAAAGGTGGCACGACAAGCAAATTTTGAGATGAGAGTTTGTTCCCGGCCAACAAGTTTTGATCTTTAACTCCCGCTTGAAACTATTTCCTGGGAAGTTAAAGTCAAGATGGTCGGGACCCTTTAAGATCAAGCAAGTGTTTCCTTTTGGTGTCGTTGAGCACTTGGGAGATGATGGGTGCACTTTCCGTGTCAATGGTCAAAGGTTAAAGCACTATTTCGGAGGCAAGGAGCGGAATGTAGAGAAAATCTTACTTGTGGATCCTAATTGAAGAGAGCCAAAGCCAAATCTAGCTAGAGACGTTAAATCAAGTGCTTCTTGGGATGCACCCCAAGCTCTATCACCTTAATTTCTTTTAAACTTTTCTTTTAGTTTGTTTTCATCTATATATCCATATATTTTTGTGTGTTATTTGAGTGTCTTCTTAGAATACATATATATTTTTTTTAGGTACTCATAGGCAATTGGAGTCATGGAAAGTATTTAGAAGTGTTTCGAGAAATTTGGGAGCAATTGGAGAAGTTTCGAGGCAATTTTGTGGTTCGATCTTTGTTCAAGAAGGGAGAAGGCGCACTGTAGCACGCCAAATTTGCACTGCAGTGCGCCACTGGGCATCAAGCAGACCCGAAAGGCCATACCTAGTAGGCTGCAGCGCAATTCTAGTCCACTTCAGCAGAAAAAAAAAATTAAAAAGGCAAGCTACAACGGGCGTATTTGGCGCTGCAGCGCGTGCCACCAAACCCGAGAGGTCATTTTCTGCAGGCTGTAGCGCCAAAGAAGCCCGCTGCAGAGGGGACGGAAAAAAGAAAAAAAGCAGAGGTGCGCTATAGCAGGAAAATGTTTTGCTGCAGCGTGCGTTCGCAGGGTACACTATAACATGTGAGTTTTTGTCCCAAATCTCATTCTCTCCCTTCTCCAAACCAAAAATCTCCATACCAAAACTCTCATTTGCACCCAAATCTCATTCTCCCTCTTCTCCAAACCGAAAATTACCCCTCAAAATCTCTCAATCTCAATCTCACCCTCTAATCTCTATTCTCCCAAATAACTTCATCCTCATTTTTCACTATTCTTCATCTTCCTCATCCCTTTCTCTCTCTTCCTCAACCTTCATATCCATTTTCATTTTCCATATCAAAGGAGATCACTCTTCAAGGAGCACGAAATTGGGAGTCTCACACTCTCCATCAACCTTAAGGTAACCAATTTATGCCTTCCTTTGATGATTTGTAGTAGTATTAGTATTGTGGAAGATTTGGGTTATTTGGGAGCTTGATATGTTGGTTTATTTGATGTGAAAAGTGGAAGATTTTGATTGTGTTGGGTATTACATTGCGGGTTATTAGTTTAATTTTGTAAAAGTGATTAGCATTTGTGGTTTGGTTGTTTGAGGCTTGGTTATTGTTGGTTTGATTGTTTGCAGAGGTGTTTGAAGTTTGGACATGGTTTGGTTGTGGTTTAGTTGTTTGTGGGTAAATTGTGCTTTCTGATAGTGGAGCTTCTTGGTTGGTGTTGGAATTATTTTGTGATTGGCGTTTGAATCGAAAAAGAAAAACAAAAAAAACAAAAAAACCATTAAAAAATGCATGTGAAATCTGCTGCCAAAAGACAAAGGGGTGAGAGTTCCAAAACTAAGGATGCCGGGCCTAGTTTGAATGTCTTTGTTTCAGTGGCCGCGGAGGAGCAATACAATAATTACAATAAAATAGAGCTTGCATCCGAGAAAGGGGCTTTGCTCTCTCAAATAACCCAGCTTTCACTGTTATTCAAGAAACCATCCAAACCCGTGGATGGGCGACGTATTGTTCTGCCCCCAAGGACGGATCTATGACGCGCGTGAGGGAATTTTATGCAAATGCCCGGGAGCATCGAAACCACAAAATTAAAGCTCGTGGCATAGTAGTAAGGTTCGATGAAGAAACCATCAACCGGCATATTGGCCTTTTGGCGCCGGAAGAGGATGACCTTGTCAGTTATACCAAAACGGCAGACATGCAACAGGTAATAGATACCATTTGTTTCAAACGAACCTAATGGAACATTTCGAATGGTGTTCAAGCAACTTTTGATTCCAAATATTTGGAGAAGAACATGAAGGTGTGGTTCAACTTCATTAACGCAAGATCGTACTCAACAACGCGTGTGTCTAAATGTTCAAGAGAGAGAGCTTTAGCTTTTTTTTCCATTGCTATGGGAATGAGAATGAATGTTGGGGAAATTATCAACGCCGATATTCTCCACGCCGCCAACATCAACAATGTTGAATTGCCATTTCCATCATTACTCACTGCATTGTTTGAGAAGTCAGGAATCAACATGGTGGACAATGCCATTTTCCGACCCATCCGGGCCCTTGATCCCAACGACATAGTTTGCATTTGGAATAACCAGTCGGAAGACGGTGAGGATGAAGCGGAACCTTCAAGAGCATCGGCTAGGTGAAAAAGTAAAGCCTCAATCTCTGACCTTCATGAGATGTATTAGCATCATGACTAGCGACTCGATGATATTCAAGCTCAACTTATGATCGTCAATGGCATCTAGAGCATGCGGAATATCAAGCCTCATGTTTCAACACCATGGAAAAAATGTTCCAACATTTCCGCTTCAGTTCAGGCCAAGACATGACTGGATTCCTTAGATGCCGCCTTTCCCCGACCTCCCGCTAGCCTTATCAGCGAGCCTCACAGCCACAAGAGGATAACCAAATCAACATTCAAGAAGACGACGAGTTGGAGGCAAAACATCATGTCTTGCCTCCCAGGTAATTGTTCTCATTCCTTAAACATTGCGGACAATGTTTTAGTTTAAGTTTGGGGGTGAGGTCACTTAGTTGGTCTTATTGTTCTTACTGTTGTTTTGGTTCTCGGTTGCTCCTGATTTCTATGGTTTTCATTTTTGTTTATAATTTTCTTTGTGGTTTGTGTGTTAATTGTTTATTATGTTATTATTTTTGTTTTGTTTTTGTTCTTTCTTTTTGAATCCCAAAAAAATGTTAAAAAAAAAATAATAGAGAAAATTGTGAGTTTTTGTTAGCAAAAGATGACCATGAATCGATGATAATGACAACTACAAATTGTTCTCTTGAGGTCATTTGCAACGTCTTTCAATTATGATTTATGTGTGCTTAACACTCATGTTAGCTAGAGACACTTTTGACTCTTAATCACTTGAGCACCAAAATCTTAGCCACTCACTCTTTTTAAATAACTAGAGAAAATTTATGCATTTAGCTAGGTTCATGGTCTATTAAGGTCTCTATAACCCAATTTGGTGAAGCTCAAGGCAAAATCCTAGGTTAGGTAACATGGAGAAATGATTTAGGCAAAGTTTTTTTTTTTTTGACCATTTGAGCCGTTCTAACCAACCTTTCGGAAATTATTCCTTGTTGTCCCCTTTTTAGCCTTTAAGCCAATTTTTTCTTCACCCACACTAGTATAACCTAACCAATCAAAGAATTCACCAAACACTTAACCTATCACTTTAGGCACGAAATGCATTCTTCATTGTATTCGAGTGTATTTTAGTTAACATGAGCTTGGGATTGGGGTTTGGATCATTCTTTGCTGGTTGTATTGTATCTATTTTCGTTGTTACTTGAATTGAAAACAAAAAACAAAAAACAAGTAATCATGTAAATAAATAAGTTTAAAAAAAAAAGACCGTAAATTTTTTTTTTTTTGAGTTTGCTTGCTTTTATATCACTTTTATGGAATGAAAGGGTGATTGATTGATTTGATGCCAAAATTGGGGATTTCCATTGAATATTTGTGAAGTCGGTGAGGTGCAAGGCGTGCCTAGGTTGATTTGAGCTTAAAATTTTCTTTTTCACCTACCCTTTACCTTAGCCTTACATTACAAGCCTTACGAAGTCCTATTGATCTTCCGTGTTACGCTAACTTACATTAGTGGAGAGCAACACTAAATTGGGCCTATGGTAGTTCTTAAATTCATCATTAAGCGATAAGTCCATGAACTTCCTTAATGCATAAATCAATCCGGTGTTTGATCGGTTGGGTGGTTTTGGTCTTCACACACACACAAGAGTCTTGAGTGGATTTGTGCTAGTATTAAGTGTTGAAATTCTAGATAATCATAATGGTTGATTTTCCTTTTGAGCTTAAGACATTTGTAGATTTTGAGGTAAAATTCATGGTCGTTAATTTTGTTGCTCAAACTCACAAGGTTTTTATTGTTATCTTAGCTTTTTCTTTGTTTTGTTTTTGCTCGAGGACTAGCAAAATTCTAAGTTTTGGGGTATTTGATATAATGATTTTATCGATCTTTAGTCTTCAGCATTTTGTTGGTTGTTGAGCACTTTTATTAGTGTTTTTTTTTTATTATGTTCATGTTGTTTTGAAGGTAAATTGCAAGAATGAGCAAAAAGGCACCAAAAGAGGAATCCAAGAAGCAGGAAATGGGCTGCAGCGCACTAAACATCAGCTGCAGCACGCTAAAAGGTCGAGAGCTATACTTTGCAGGCTGCAGCTCACAAAAAGCCCACTGCAGTGTGCCTCCTAAAGCTCTAGCCACCAAATGCACGCTGCAGCCCCCATTTCATCCGTTGCAACACCTGCACACATGGATGACTGATTTTAAGGCGAAAATGAATTGATTTTTGGGGAGATAAAAGGGAATGGTGCGAAAAAGAAGGGGAGTTTTGGAGACCCAAACCTCAGACGAAAAAAGAGATAAAACTTCTAGGTTTCGAAAGGTTTTTCTTGGAGATTCAAAGAGATTGAAGACTTGGGAGCTTGTTCTTGTAACGCCCCGACCTATGTCGGGCCGTTACAGTTACTTACTTAACTTAAATACCAACTTTATAATGACCCAATTTTGTGGGGCCGTTACCTTACCGTGCTTACTTAAACATACTTCATCTTAAAACTTACTTTTGCTTTATGTAAAAATACGGAAATGTTTTTTTTTTCTTTATTCTTTCTTTTTAAACTCAAATTTAAAACTTTACTTATACGCATAATTATTTATATGTCCTCACTTGAGTACAGAGCTTTAAAGCCACATTTTAACAAATCATACTAGTTATCATATACCAGTACCATCGACATATCATAACATAATACAAACACATTTTACATAACATATTTCCAAAACCCATGGTGGTGTCCAACCCAAATTTCACAGTCTGCAATGCCATCTCTATACAGTCTTGCATCAAGCATTGCCGGTAGGTTGCTTACCTACAACATGAACGTAAGTTATGAACTTATGCTCAGTAAGTACAACTTTCTATTCCGCAAAACATTTTTAGTAAAAGAATGCACGAACCGATTATGCTTTCTTATGAATCAATTATGCTTTCTTATGTTAATTTGGTTTTGGGCCCCCTATATAACATGAGTGCACGTACCGTACCATGACGTGTAGCCATGGAGTGATTGGGGCGGCCAGTCCAATCCAACTCAAACCATGAACCAAACCGTTTAACATGGAGTGCCCCCAATCCAATTCAACTCAAACCACGGATCAAACCGTTTAAACCTACCCTCGTGGCAAGTCGGTACGACACAATAAAACTTGCTTGTCTTATCTTATTACATGAAAACTTGTTCTTGGTTGATCATACTTGAAAACTTAAATCTTAACTGTTTCTTACTTGAAAACTTAATCTTATTCTTATCATGTAATTTATTATTAGTGAACATGTTTTCATGATGTCACAATAATAAAACATAAAACATAAGACATATGTACATCATGTGAATCAATGCATGATTTTTGAAAAACATGCAATGCAAAAAAAAAAAAAAAAAAAACATTTTGCCCATGATTTATGTGGAGTTACTTACAAGTTATTCTATGCTCTTGGTCTATCGTTCCATCAAGGCATAACAACAGGTCATATTCCTGTTTTAAACAGGGCGTGAGATAAAAGTCATTCTATCATATTATAAACCATAACATACTAGATCGGTATCCAATCTGATTACCTTTGGTAATCATAGATACAAATCCTATTATAGTAAACCGGTATCCTATCCGATTACCATTGGTATCTTTGTTGGGATTTATATGTGCCATAAGGATAGAAAATCAATAATAGGGATTTTCTGTATATATGACATTTTGATATTAATAAAAGATGTTATTCATGTTTAAGAAGTTGTGTCCTATTTACTTTCATTTGTTGATTGTATGATTATTTTGAGCAAACATAAAATACTCCTAGGCTGTTGGTAATATATCGGATTACCATACCCGTATACCCATAGAAGACGTGGTAATTTGATAACAGTCTAAATAAATAGTCTGCAATCGTTGGAATAAGATTTGGGGATCTTATTCATGATAAGATTGTAAAGGTTGTCTACTTCCTTGGAGGGATTGTTTGTCTTGACCATCAGATAGGTTCCGAGTTAAAACTTTAATGTATACCAGTATTGAGGTATGACATTGGACTGTACCTAAGGTGTTAATTGATTCGGTTTAATAATTCTGTTTATAATAATCAATGACACTTTGATTATTATCCTGCATTAATCTTAATCCTGAAATGAATACTTGAGTTCACATCCATAACTTATGCACTTTGATCCACTATAGGTGAGACACTGATAATTGATGGTCAATATACTTATCGTTAAGATAGATACGGAATCCATAGCTATCTTAACGATAGTACATGTTATCTACTTAAATGTATTATTTGGGAATTAAAAGATAATATAACAAGATCTTGGCCATTAGTATACTTTGTGTTCTCTAATGGTTTACCGATTGTATGGCTTTACAAATGGTGGTTCTTTCAATGGAGAATAATGGAACTTTAAGTTAAAATGATTGAAAATGCAAAATGAAAAAGTCCTTAATTCAATCATGAATAACATATGGGGATTAAGCAAGCGATGAATAAATCATGGAAGAAACACTGCGTTAGAGAGCTTTCATAATACGGTATGTAAACGGGAGTTCAACTTCAGACTTTTAGTGGAATAGTCCTGAAGTTGATAATTGATAAATAATTAATGGGGGATTAATTTTGCACAATTTTAAGAGCCTCTTTACATATTTTCATCGGGTCCCTCTGCTAGCTCATATAGTTCGACGAAGCGTCTCGGGATTTGTTCCTAATGAGATCGGTAAATAAAATGGGAATTTAAAATTGTCTATTGAGACATGGTACTCTCTTACATGCAGTTCTGGAAAAAGATTGGACATGTGAAATTAATGTAGACAAATAATGTGATTTGTCAATATGGTACGTTTACAAATTACTTGGAAAATTCCATTGGTTTTAAACCTTTTCGAAACCATTTTCATAAAATCTCAGTCTCTTTTTAAAGAGATCGTAAAAACTTAAAAACTGCTTTTAAAATATCCTTTTAATATACTGGAATGCATGTGTGCAGGAAATTTACTATATCATGCACAATTTTAAAAATCCTATTTATCTTTAAATTGATTTAAAATTTGGGAAAACTTTCTTCACGGTTTTCATTCGAAACTTAAATCTACCTTTAACTTCATTTTTCTCTTTGAAGAATTATAGTCGTGTATAGTACTTGAACCAGCCAGTTTTGAAAACTGATTAAAACGAAGACCTTTGGAGCCTGTTTTTCAGAAAATTTCTATGTTGTCCGCTAGGTTTTTCTGTTTTTTTACAACTTTTCAGTTATAACTTTTTCCAAATTCAGCCTCTAAAGGACTCAAAATTCAGTTTCCAGAAAACTGTCCATATTATTTTTCAACAACCGGTAGTTTGCATTTTTTTTATTCGTTTTCGTTTAAAATCCATGCACCTTACCTCAAACAGGCAAAGCTATGAGCCTACGTCAACATGCAGCGCATTGGATTCGTTCTTAACATTCAAACATACACTTATCTCGTGTTCTTGAAAAACACAATATTGATAACTTACTTGTTTACCAACTTGTGTCCTTAGGTTAATTTCTTAATCAACCTATACTTAGCATTCACATCATCATCATCATTTATAAATCCTCCCTACTTAAACATGTGAAGGCATTTTCACAAACACATGATGAGCAATGAGCACACATAACCTTAAACTCTTCACCATAGCAACCGGCCACGACCTCCCTCTCAATCTCTCTCTCTGTTTTTTTTTTTTTATTTTTTTTTCTAAGGCTAGAGAGGAATATTTGAGAAGGAACTAGAAGTTGGGAAGTTCACTAACCACCCCTATTTATAGGTGGAAATTTCCAAATTTTCCACAAGTACTTTTATTTCTAAAATTCTCCTTGAATTGCATATTAGTCCTTAAAGACAAAATATTTACCTTCCAAGTCCCTCCAAGTGGCCGGCCATGTCCCTCCAAGTGGCCGGCCATGCATGTATTAAAGCAAAAAAAAAAATCTTTTCAAACTTATCTCTAATTTGTTTCCTTGTTCCCCAAGGCCACCCAATGTAACCGGCCATTTGGCCCAGTTGGAGGCTTTGGTTAAGAAAAATCCATAAATTCCATAAATCAAAAATTACATATTTATCCACAATTACCTGGCCTCTAAGTAGGGTCATGTTTGGCATTCCTCCTATTACGCGGTTTAGTTTCTTAATAATCCAGATAGTGTCAATACTATTTTAACTATCAACAGTACAGTCATACTAAACTGCAGTCCATAATTCATCTGCACTTAACTGGACCGTGTATAGGATTTTCTTAGGACTTGAAGCTACTTAGTCCTTATTGCTCCAAATATTATTTCTGGTTTTTCTGGAGTGATCTCAATCCTTATTCTAACTTCTTCATTCGTAATGACGGTTGACCATAGTATAATTTCAATACTGCCTATTTTACTGTAGTATCGTCTTAATCATGTCATAATTTATCCTGATCATTCATTGGCCTGAACAAAAATCATAATTCATGGTTCGGCTTTTTTCATCATAAAGCCTTATCCTTGACTTAATAAATTATCATTGAGTTTCATAATACTTATAAGTACTTAAACATACTCTGATAATCAAATCAAATCATAAGATTCATGTTGACATATATGATTCAGACTTAGATTTTCCTTGTATCTACGGAAATCACAAGTTCGTCAAAATTTTGGGTTGTTACAATCTATCCCCCTTTAAAAAAATTTCGTCCTCGAAAATTTAATGGTTCTAGTTCTAATGCTCCCAAAAATGAAGCTAATAGAGTTATTGATCTCATGACACTTTATCATCTTAAAGCTCATCTTAAAGCATAAAATCAATCTCTTGATCTCACTGACTTGCAAACTGCAAACCGCATATTGAATAGTGCATCATACTGCATACTGCATACTTTCATACTTTCATTCTTTCATACATTCATACTTTCATGCTTTCATACTTTCATAATTTCATGCATTCATACTTTCATTATCTCATACTTTCATACATTCATAGTTTTATACTTTCATTCTTTCATACTTCTGTACTTTCATACATTTATACTTTCATACTTTCATTCTTTCGTACTTTCATACTTTCATACTTTCATGCTTTTATACATTCATACTGCATCACAAGAACTATCTACGTAAAAAGCTTAGCAAGTATATCATATAACTTGCCACATTTGAAAAGCATATTGTATCATACAATTTTTTCATATTTGAAAAGTATATCGTATCATATGACTTTCCACACTTGAAAAGCATATCGTATCATACAATTAAAACACTTCTTTTTAACTTTAGTTGAGGGATTCAGCAATTATATCACATTAAAATATTTTTCTTTAAATTTAGCTGAGACTAAGGGCCCTCTAGTATTAGTACCAAGGCAACTTGCTTGCCGTTATACTTGAAAACAATTTCTTACTTGAAAACAGTTCTTGAAAACAGTTTGTTGAAAATAGTTTCTTGAAAACCATTTCTTGAAAACAGTTTCTTAAAAAAAAAACAGTTTCTTTCTTGAAACTTAATCTTATTCTTACCATGTGCTATTAGAACTCTTTACTTTTTTTTTTTATGGCCCCTTTCTTGGAACCTATTCCTCAAGAATTTGGCCTATGACCCCTATCTTGGAATTCACTTCCTCAAGGATATCACCCTTTACTTTTCATGATGGCCCATATCTTGGAATTCACTTCGTCAAGGATTTGGAACTTTACATAACATAACATGAGTTGGTTCTAATAAGCATGAGATTAAGCACTTTATAAAAAAAATAATTTGTTTGAATCTTTTCAAAGTCAATAATGGAAAATAACAATAAATTGCATAATTGAAAACATTATTTTCAAAACATAATACTGTTCCAATGATGCAGTGAAATGTATACTTATATCAACTAGCTACTTGCTAGATAGTAAAAGCTTATCTCATTGATTCTAACATTTCCTTCGTAGCACGAGTGCATAATCATAACCTTTTTAGGAATATCTAAAACTTCCCATCATTACATAATTTCTATTGCCAAGGGATCATATCATCAATTTCATCGTCAAACTCATAGCCATCATCATAGTCTACTAAATTATTGTTGGCAACATCCAACTCATTGTTTGCGCACCGCCTTGTTGTCACCACCGAGTTAAGGCACTACCAAGCACAAACATTTTTACCATATCTAATATTACTCTTATGCGAGCAAGAGTTCCACAAACATGGAACTTAAATTTCATTTTATAGTATCGATCCATATCCTTAGTACAAAAAGTTCCTGGCTATCACCATACCAGGGTGAAGTCCCTCAAATTCAAATGCATTCATATGCCTAAATCGCTCATACAACAAATCTTCCCGAACTATAGGCAGGTTTGCTTGTGCTCCAGCTGGTGTGATAAGTGTTAGCGGAACTTCCCGATTCTGTAGAACACCTTGAGTAACTTCTGGAGGCACAAGATTATCCTGAGATGAAACTTCATTAGCACAAGGCATCTGATTTAGATGAGCTATCTGATCTTGAAGCCTATTCATTCCTTGTTGTGGCTCTAGCAATTATAGTTGCTAATCGGCTACCACCGTTGCAAGGTTAGGCTTTTACGGAATTTGGTTCGGTCGTATGCGCGGTGAACCATCTTCTAATTATAGCTCCTGATTTATCTCAAGAAAGGATGTTATTACGTTTCTAACACCCATTCTTTCATTCATATCTTATCATATCATATCATACAAATTTTATAACTTGTATAACTCATCATATCATGTTGAAGATTCATCGTGATCTCTTCATATCATGTTGGAGATTCATCGTGATCTCTTCATATCATATCGTAAGCTTAGCTTATCCACCACGCTTCCGCTGTGCAACTCTGATCCACAGGCAGTAATGGCCCATAGACTCATTCGGATAAACGTGCCAAGCTACAACATAGCTAACGTATCGTCTCATGTACATCTATTACATATCTTGGTACATCTCGTGATTGTGATAATGCATAGGCGGTCCTTCTCCAGGCAGTGGTCCATATCTTGGAGTGACCATGGCTCCAAAGTTCGTTCAGGTGTCATTAGGAAAAACCATTTAGGAATCTCATCTCAAGATCCCCTATGCCAAGCCACCATACACGAGCCTCCCCGACCAAGCATCGGCTGGCAAGCATAACCTGAATACCTGACGATACGATACAACCCTACATGACATAATCTGAAGAGGATCTACATACCGTGCAACCACTTAGCTAGTGCAGCCGCTCCCTGAGTCCCTGTAACGACCCATCTTACGTAGGCCGTTACCGTACTTATCTTACATACTAATTTAACATACTTACTTACTTACTTACTTAGGCGGAAATAAAGTACACATTTTTTTTTAAAACAACTTGAATCCATACTTTACTACTTACATATCAAATAATATACGTACGTACTAAATTAATATTTACTTTTCCAAAATTGTTGTAAAGTAAAATAACTCGTAAAAAGTAAACAATACATATATTTATTTCAAAACGCGTAGCAGTCTCCATCTCACGTTTCACAGATAGCCCTGCCAAGCCTCACCGCCTTGCATCAAGTATTGCCAGTAGGAAGCTTACCTACAGCATAAACGTAAGTTGTGAGCTTTCGCCCAGCAAGTACAACTATTAACCTGCAAAAACATTTCATAAGAAAAACCATGCATGAACCAGTTATGCTTTATTATGCTTTCTTATGTTAACATAGTTTGGGGCCCCTATTTAACATAAGTGTTCGTACCGTGGCGCGCAGTCATGGAGTGGTTGGGGCGGCCAGCCCAGTCCAACTCAAACCATGAACCAAACCGGACCTAGAGCAGGTCGGTACGACACAAGAAAACTTACTTAACATCATACTTGAAAACATTTTCTTAAAACGTAGTCTTTTTCTTACCATATGAATTATTATTAGTGAACATACTTCATGATGTCACAATAATAAACATACATCATACATACTACATAAATGCATGAACTTTAAAAACATGCAAAGTCATAAAACAATATTATTGCCTATGCTGTAGGCGGAGTTGTACTTACAGTTTACTCTAGGTCTTGAGTTTTGTCGCTCCGACAGGTTACCTTAATAGGTTACCTTCCTGTTTCCAAAAAGGAAGTAAGATAAGAATCATCCTATCTTACTATAAATTATTTCATTAAATGTTGGTACCCTAACCAACATTTATCAGTGACCCTAGTTATATGTCCCCCTCATATGCTTTAATGATATCCTTATTGGTTACTAAGTGTAACCCTAGGGCACATGTCCCATTAGTAATTAAACAATATTTTGTTTGATCACCTAATAAATTTTGGGCTTAAGGCCCAATAGTACTTGGTATCCTATTAGGTTATGATTAGCAACCTTATGTATAGGCCCAAGTTAGGTTTATATTTTAAAAAGCCTGTTGGGCTACCAAGGCCCAATAATTAAAGTGGTATCCCTTAAGGTTACCCTAAATAATCTTGGACCCAAGGCCCAACATACAACATTTGTTTCTAACTAACTTGGCCCAATTAAAATTAGGTAACCTATCGGATTACATTAGGTTACCAATTAGCTTACTTTGTTTAATTATTTCTTGTCTTACAAACTGAGTTTGATTAACCATTTTTAAATAAAACTGTCTAAGTTTTAAAGGTATTTGCTGAAAACAGTTAAATCGTCAGTGTATGTGCAGGAATTTCCTGTGCATGCACTGTTTTGAAATTCCTGAACCAAAGCTTACTATTATGATTCTGTTTCACTTTGAAATCTATTTGGATTTTGAAAAAGTTTTCTTCACAAAAGTTTTAGATATTGAAAAACCCTACAACTTTTGTGTTTTACTCAAAGTCCAGTTCTGTCTTTAATTTATACTTTTTACTTGTTGAATCTGCCTGGCTGTGTACATAGGTTTGGGTGGTCCAGGCTCGGGTTTTTGTAAAAACTAAGGCCTTTGGAGCTTTATTTTCAAAAACTGTCTATGCAGTCTCCTATAATTTTCAATTTTCTACAACTTTACAGTTTTGAGTTTTCTCAAGTTCCGCCTCTAAAGGCCTCAAAACACCGTTCCCAAATCACTACCCAGTTTTCACCCGAACTGGTAGTTTTGGTTTCGGTTCGTTCTTACGTACAATTACGCACACCCTACCTCAAACGGTCGCAACCGTGAGCCTATATCAAGCATGCAGCACATAATCTAACGTTCTCATGATCCTTTCATTCATTCACCATTATTCAATCATAATCAAACCCGTTTGGTGATTTTCACCAAACATGGGTTTTCTAAGGTTTTCTTGAACCCTAATTTATCATACAAACATTCAATTTCATAAACATTCATTCAACAGCAGTCCTAAGCATATGGGGACATATAACAAACACCTAATGGTCACATACATAACACACAAAATTTCTAGTGCATACAATCCAAAACATACACCAAACCATAACATAAGCATACCAAAACCTAAATCAAGCACATTTTAAGCAAACCAACTAAAATAAGGACTTAAATGGGTGAGCTTAAGCTCTTACGACCAAACTGAAAATACATAATAACTTGGCTCAAAACTTGAATAGAAAGGCTTAGGAGTTGAGAGAATTACCTCTAAACCGTGGAGATAATCTCTAGCTTGGATTCCGAAATTTTTTTCTAGCTTTCACTCACTAAAATCCGACCACAGTCTCTTGGGTTTGGCTATCTATGGGGTTCGGCTGAAGGAGAGGAAAGGAGAAGAAAAATGGCCAAAGTTTGGGAGAATTTTCCAATAAAATGGGTCAAAAAGTCATCCCCCCCTCCACCTATTTATAGGTGAATTTTAATTTCTTTTCTTGATTTATTTTTATTCTCTAAATTGCACTCCAAGCCTTACCAAACAAATATTTGCTAAGAGATCCCCAAGAGGTGGCCGGCCACTAGAGGCTTCCATGAGCCAAAGTTATCTATTTGTATTACTTTCCAATTTTTCAAAAAATCAAATAATTACATAATTATCATGTGATGAGTTGTCACCCACCAAGGGCTTTGTTTGGCTTTCTTTCTTAAAAACAGTCTACTTTATACTACTGTAATTATAACAAATACTGTTTTTAATTAAAACAGTACTGGCATACTAAACTGCAGTCCAGAATTCATCTGTGTTTAACTGGACTGCGTATAGGTTTTTCTTAGGGCTTAAAGCTAATTAGTCCTTATTGTCCTAAATATTGTGCTTGATTTTTCTAACATGATTCCGTACCTTATTCTTACTTATCTATCCATAATGACGGTTTTTTCACAGTATAATTTTCATACTGCTCATTATACTGCAGTACCGCCTCAATCATACTTTAGATTATTCTGGTCAAACTTTGACCGGAATTCAATCATACATAAATCCTAATTCTGATAACTCAGATCAGGCAATTCATATTCTTATACATAATACAAACTTTGATTCCTTGAGAAACAAGAAATCATAATTTGTAGCAAAATCGGTTATTACAGTCCCATCGAAGATGCGTGGTTCCATTCCCCAGAATGCCAACGAAGCCTCGCCGTCCTCTTTAATCAAAGCAAACATGAGTTTGGCACCAGGTGCATGTCTTTATCATTATAACCACACATAATTAATATACATATAATAGAGTAAGAAGACAATCTTACAAAAACTGTGGCACTAGCGGCAGAACTGTGAAACTGGATGGCAAGAAACCCGCTCTGATATCAAATCTGTAACGACCCGACCACATAGGGTCGTTACCGTGCTTACATAACTTAAATACTTAATGTAACGACCCCTTACGAACCGTTACAGTTGACTTCTTATTTAATCATTCATCTATTATAAAATTGCGGAAAATATTACACTTGAAATAAAAATTTTTACATAACGGAAAACTTTACTTCTATAATTTTAGAAAACTCTAGAATTTTTTTCTTATTTTAAACTATATCAAAATTAAACTTCATAATTAATATATATGTATATATATATATATATTTAAAATCCAATTCATGAAATAAAATTTAAGTCCATATGAGTCATCCAATCAAATAATAATAAATTAAAGTCTTAAAACTTTATTTGAAATAAAAAAATGTCCATATCATTATCGTTCCTCCCGTTTTCCTATCACATATCGATCCGCTATCCGCTCCAAGCTCCTTCAATACTACATCTTACCATTTTCTTTATCTGCAACATGATTTAACTTATATAAGTAAGGGCTTAGTAAGACACTTAAATCTCACAAATGTAAATAAATAATTTTCTTTTATCATCATAAATAAAAACATCATTTAAAAACTTTTTAACTTTTAAAACCGTCATATATTGGGCCCGGCGCAGTACCATCATAGCGTGCTAGTCACGGAAGGGTTGGGGTAGCAAATCCCAAACCAACGGTGACAAAAGTCCGCTCACCGGACAACATCATCATCATCATCATCATCATCAACGGTGACAAAAGTATATTTTATTTTTATATATCTGTATATATAAAAATAAAATATACTTATAACATATAATATATATATATAAACACATAATATAACCATATAGCAATATATGGTATATATATTTTTTATATAACTTACAAAAATAAATGCAACAATATCTTTGTTATATAAAATTATCAATTAATCATTAAAATTCATCAATTTGGCATGAACTTTGTTCTAGCACGTCGAGTCCTCACCGCGTCACCTGAGAAAAAAAATAACTCAATATAACATTAGAATTAAGAAATTGCTATCTCATCACATTATCCATGCTAATTCTAATGTTAATTTCCTAACGTTATTGTTAGGTAGCACTTGTGGCGTTACACTTAACTTTGCAACAACCTGATTTCGTGGAGCTGTTACCTTACCATGCTTACTTAAACATACTTCATCTTAAAACTAACTTTTGCTTTATGTAAAAATACGGAAATATTTTTTTTTCTTTATTCTTTCTTTTTAAAATTCAATTTTAAACTTAACTTATACTCATACTTATTTATATGTACTTACTTGAGTACCGAGCTTTCAAACCACATTTTTACAAATCATACTAGTTATCATATACTAGTACCATCGACTTATCATAATATACTACAAACACATTTTACAAAACATATTTTCCAAAACCCATGGCAATGTCCAACCCAAATTTCACAGTCTGCAGTGTCATCTCTCCACAGTCTTGCATCAAGCAGGTTGCTTACCTACAGCATGAACGTAAGTTATGAGCTTATGCTCAGTAAGTACAACTTTCTATTCCGTAATACATTTTTAGTAAAAGAATGCACGAACCGATTATGCTTTCTTATGAATCAATTATACTTTCTTATGTTAATTTGGTTCTGGACCCCTATATAACATGAGTGCACGTATCATGCTGTGACGTGTTGCAATGGAGTGATTGGGGCGGCCAGTCCAATCCAACTCAAACCATGAACCAAACCGATTAACATGGAGAGGTTGGGGCAGCCAATCCAATTCAACTCAAACCATGAACCAAACCGTTTAAACCCGCCCTCGTGACAAGTCGGTACGACACAAGAAAACTTGCTTGTCTTATCTTAATACATGAAAACTTGTTATTGGTTGATCATACTTGAAAACTTGAATCTTAACTATTTTTTACTTGAAAACTTAATCATGTTCTTATCGTGAGATTTATTATTAGTGAACATGCTTTCATGATGTCACAATAATAAATCATAAAGCATAAAACATATGTACATCATGTAAATCAATGCATGAATTTTTGAAAAACATGCAATGTAATAAAAACATTTTGCCCATGATGTAGGCGGATTTGTACTTACAAATTGTTCTGCGCTCTTGGTCTATCGTTCCATCAAGGCACGACAACAGGTTATATTCCTGTTTCAAACAGGGTGTGAGATAAGAGTCGTTCTATCTTATTATAAACCATAACATACTAAATCGGTATCCAATCCGATTACCTTTGGTAATCATAGATACAAATCCTATCATAGTAAACTGGTATCCTATCTGATTATCATTCGTACCCTAACATAGTAAACCAGTATCCTATCCGGTTACCATTGGTAATCATGGATACAGGCCCTAACATAATAAATTGGTATCCCATCCGATTACCATTGGTCATATACTTGTTACCATATTCTTATGTAACTTAGTGTATTTTCCTTTCTTTAAAATATATTGATTACTTGAAAATATCATAACTTTACAAATAAAGTATTTCGTACCATAATACTTGAAATTACCTTTTATAAAACCTAGTACGTTTAAAATCACTTGGGAAATTCCATTGGTTTTAAACCTTTTTGAAAACATTTTCATAAAATCTCAGTATCTTTTTAAAGAGATCATAAAAACTTAAAAACTACTTTTAAAACATCCTTTTAATTTACTGGAATGCAGGTATGCAGGAAATTTCCTGTACCATGCACAGTTTTGAAAACCCGATTTTATCTTTAAATTGGTTTTAAAATTTGGGAAAAAATTCTTCATGGAAGTTGTAGATATCGTTGAAACCTACAACTTTCAAACTTTATTCAAAACTTAAATCTACCTTTAACTTGTTCATTTTTCTCTTTGAAGAATTCTGGCCGTGTACAGTACTTGAACATGCTAGTTTTTTAAAACTGATTAAAACAAAGGCCTTTTGAGTTTTTTTTTTTTTTTTTTGAAATTTTCTTACTGTCCTCTAGGTTTTTTTATTTGCTACAACTTTTCAGTTAAAACAAGAGGCTCAAAATTCAGTTTCCAGAAAACTGTACAGATTATTTTTCAAAAATCGGTAGTTAGTTTGCATTTTTTTTGTTGGTTTTCGTTTAAAATCCGTGCACCCTACCCCAAACGGGCAAAGCTGTAAGCCTACATCAACATGCAGTGCATTGGATTCGTTCTTAACATTCAAACATATACTTATCTCATGTTCTTGAAAAACACAACATTGATAACTTACTTGTTTACCAACTTGTGTCTTTAGGTTAATTTCTTAATCAAAATACACTTAGCATTCACATCATCATCATCATTATCATCATTCATAAAATCTCCCTACCTAAACATGTGAAGGCATTTTCACAAACACATTGTAATAACCAAAATTTTACGGACTCATGATTTCCTTGTATGTCAAGAAATTTAAGTCCGTGCTATGTGTTTATGTGATATTTCATGAAAATTATGAATATCAATATGAAATTCATAATTTTATCAGTATATGTTTGAGTTCTCGTTTAATTAATTATGAGACTCAATAATAAGTTTATTAGGCCAAGAACGAGGCCTTTTAGGGAAAAATGCATAATAAGAATTTATGATATTATTCCGGTCAAAGTTTAACTAGAGTAAATTAAACAATGATTATGACGGTACTGCAGTACATCAAGCAGTATGGAAATTATACTGCGAAAAACCGTCATCACAGATGAAATAGTAAGAATAAGGACCGAAACTACTCTAGAAAAATCAAGCACATTATTTAAGACGATAAGGGTTAAGTAGCTCTAAGTCATAAGAAAAATTTATACGCAGCCCAGTTAAGTGCAGATAAATTCTGGACTGTAGTCTAGTATGACAGTACTGTTCTTAGTAAAAAAACAATATTAATATTATCTGAGTTAGTAAGGAAATGCACTGCATAATTATATTAAGGGATTTTTGGAATCAAATGGATAATTATGCATGAACTAGAAGCCAAGTGGCTCTACCCTAGCCGGCCACCTCACAGGGACTAAAATGTAAATATTTTGTCATTAGGGATCAAAGTGCAATTTTAAGAAATGTAAGGTAAGCTTGGTGAGGTAAGCAAGGCATTACTTGGAGCCCAAGTAAGAAAAGATAAATATGTGAATTTGGGATTTTTGGAAAAAATGGAATAAATTGTTGGTAGTTTTTGATTGGATGACTAGATGCATGAACATGAAAGGCTTACTTGGCCTTCAGGGACCCCTAATGGCCAGCCGCATCAAGGGACTCCCTAGAAAATATTTTGCTTTTGAGGTTAGATATGCAATTTTAGGAATAAAAATAAATCCAAAAAGAAAATATTTTTCACTTATAAATATGTGATGGGGGGTGTGGGTTTTTGGCTCATTTTATGTAAATCTACCCCAAAACTCTGGCTCATTTTCAACTCAACTCTCTCCCTCACACCCTAGGAACCGAACCCAAAGAGAAAAAAAAAAGAGGTTAGTGGCCGGATTGTGTGTAGGTTAGGTGAGGAAGAAAATTGCCAGATCGTGGAGGATTATACATGTTTCAAGTTCAAGATGTTAAGACCTTCCACCAGATCATGAAGGGTTATGAATATGATTCCCAGAATTGTTAGGAACCTTGCAAACCTTAACTTTCTGTGGAATGCACGCATCTGGTACGTACACAAGGGGTCCACATGTTAAGCAAGATAGTAAGTTCATAAGAAGTTCATAATTGATCATAAATGGTTCATGCATAAGTTACATGATGCTTGACATGTTTTGTGAGATTAAGTTTGTACTTGCTGAGCGTAAAGCTCATCAGTATATTTCATACAGTAGGTAAAAAGCCTACAGGTTAATTGGTGGGCCATGCAGACGATGCGGCAAGAGGAGGGCGGTGTGGGATATCACTATGCAATTTTTTCCGCAAGTTCTTTAGAACAAAAATATATGTGTATACATATTTATATATTAGAATAAATTGTGTTATACTGTATATATAAAGTTTGAAGACTCGAGTGAAATGTGAAGATTATGCATGACTTCTTATTATAATAAACAAGTATGTGTATGCATAGAAAATCTTCTTATATTGACTAGTCTATTTATGTATGTTTAAAAAATAAATTATTCTCAAATTTTCAAGAAAGTTTAAATTATTAAAATCGAGATTTAGTTTAAGTAAGTATGGTAACGGCCCTATGTAGGTCGGGGCGTTACACACATGGTGAGCAATGAGCACACATAACTTTAAACTCAACATAAAGCATAAAAATCAAACCCATGCTTAAAACTTAGCAAACAAGATAATCTAAACTTAGATCTAGCATAGACTAAGCATATAAAAACCATAACATGGCAAGATAAGAAGCATGTGCTTATGCTCTTACAACCCATAGCTTGAAATACACATAAATCCTATAAACTAAAACGTAATGAAATTCTTAGACGATCAAGAGGAATACCTCTAAAGCTTTGAAAGAATGGTTCTAGACCTTGCATGAGCAAAAATTCTTGCTCCACTCACCACCATAGCAACCAGCCACCACCTTCCTCTCATTCTCTCTCTCTCTCTCTCTTTTCTAAGGCCAGAGAGGAATAGTTGAGAAGGAACTAGAAGTTGGGAAGTTCAATAACCACCCCTATTTATAGGTGGAAATTTCCAAAATTTTCACAATTATTTTTATTTCTAAAATTCTCATTGAATTGCATATTGGTCCTTAAAGACAAAATATTTGCCTTCCAAGTCCCTCCAAGTGACCGGCCATGCATGTATTGGAGCCAAAAAAAATCTTTTCAAACTTATCTCTAATTTGTTTCCTTGTTCCGCAAGGCCACCCAATGTAACCGGTCATTTGGCCTAGTTGGAGGCTTTGGTTAAGAAAAATCCATAAATTTCATAAATTAAAAATTACATATTTATCCACAATTACTTGGCCTCCACGTAGATCCATGTTTGGCATTCCTCTTAATACGCAGTCTAAGTTCTTAATAATCCAGATAGTGTCAATACTGTTTTAATTATCAACAGTACAGTCATACTGAACTATCATCCAGAAATCATCTGCACTTAACTGGACCGTGTATAGGATTTTATTAGGACTTGAAGCAACTTAGTCTTTATTGCTCCAAATATTATTTCTGGATTTTCTGGAGTGATCCCAATTCTTATTCTTACTTCTTCATTCGTAATGACAGTTGACCATAGTATAATTTCAACACTGTCTATTATTATACTATAGTACCGTCTTAATCGTGTCATAATTTATCTTGATCATTCATTGGTCTAAACAAAAATCATAATTCATGGTTCGACCTTTTTCATCATAAAGCCTTATCCTTGATTTAATAAATTATCATTGAGTCTCATAATACTTATAAGAACTCAAATATACTCTGATAATCAAATCTGATTATGAGCATCATGTTGACATACATGATTCAAACTTTGATTTTCCTTGTATATAAGGAAATCACAAGTTTGTCAAATTTTTGGGTTGATACAGTTCCCCAAGGCCACCCAATGTAACTGGCCGTTTGGCCTAGTTGGAGGCTTTGGTTAAGAAAAATCCATAAATTCCACAAATCAAAAAATTGTGTATTTATCCACAATTACTTGGCCTCCAAGTAGGGCCATGTTTGGCACTCCTCCTAATATGCAGTCTAATTTCTTGATAATCTAGATAATACCAATACTGTTATGACATCAACAGTCTAGGAATATTGAACTGCAGTCCAGAATTTCTCTGCACTTAACTGGACCGTGTATAGGATTTTCTTAGGACTTGAAGTTATTTAGTCTTTAGTGCTCCAAATATTATTCCTGGTTTTTTCTGGAGTGATCCCAATCCTTATTCTTACTTCTTCATTCATAATGACGGTCGGCCACAGTATAATTTCAAAACTGCTTATTGTTGGGATTTATATGTGCCCTAAGGATAGAAAATCAATTTTAGGGATTTTCTGTAAATATGACATTTTGATATTAATAAAAAGAGGTTATTCACCTTTAATAAATTGTGTCATATTTACTTTCATTTGTTAATTGTATGATTATTTTGAGCAAACATAAAATACTCCTAGGCTGTTGGTAATATATCGGATTACCATATATATAAGGAGTATACATAGAAGACGTGGTAATTTGATAACAGTCGAAATAAATGGTCCGTAAACGATGGAATAAGATTTGGGGATCTTATTTATAATAAGATTGTAAAGGTTGTCTACTTACTTGGAGGGATGGTTTGTCTTGACCATCGGATTGGTTCCGAGTAGACACTTCAATGTATACTAGTATTGAGGTATGACATTAGACTGGACCTAAGGTATTAATTGATTCGATTTAATAGTTTCGTTTATAAGAATCAATGACGCTTTGATTATCATCCTGCATTAATCTTAATCCTGAAACGAATACTTGAGTTTGCATCCATGACTTATGCACTTTGATCCACTATAGGTGAGACACTGATAATTGATGGTCAATATACTTGTGTTTTGGGTGTATGACTTATGAATGGAGAAATCAAGATTCATAGATACGGAATCCATAGCTATCTTAACGATAGTACGTGTTATCTACTTAAATGCATTATTCGGGAATTGAAGGATAATATAACAAGATCTTGGCCATCGGTTTACTTTGTGTTCTCTGATGGTTTACTGATTATATGGCTTTACAATTGGTGATTCTTTCAATGGAGAATAATGAAACTTTAAGTTAAAATGATTGAAAAGGTAAAATGGAAAAAGTCCTTAATTCAATTATGAATAACATATGGGGATTAAGTAAGTGATGAATAAATCGTAGAAGGTTAAGCCGAGTCATATTTTTCATAGAAGGCTAACCGGTTCCTGTTTTGTAGTTTTGAAGAATGAGCCTTGTTCGAATTCTCAACGAGGTACATCGGGATTGAAAAGGTGGGATTTAGACTTCGAAAAAATTACCGGTCGCTTGAATTCATTGCACGTGTGCCCACACACACTCTAATATGTGGGGACTCGAGAATAGTAGAGAAGACACATTGGTCGACCCTCTAGCAATTCTGGAATCCGAGAAAAAAAGTATGTTCGATCATGTATTTAATTTATTGTTATATACATCATGAGCTTCTTTTCTGAATCAGAATAAAATTTTTAAAACTTCTGTTACACCGTAACTCTGATATCGAATCCATTTTTCCAACAATTGGTATCAGAGCCAACTCATGATCATGTATATAACATAAATTATTTGATCAAATGAATTTCTCTCCATGCATTAATGAAATATTTTAGAGAGTTGGCACTCTAGGTTTTATTTTGTGTATGTTAAATATATTGTGAATGGATGTATGGATGAATGAATGCTTTATATTAATTTTTTATAATAGATGATGCTTGTTTAATTTTTCCGGTCATGATTCCATGGAGGTTAAAATTTGTATCTAGGTTTTTCAAGTGTACTAGATGCGATCTATTATCACTACTAGGTTGTTCTTTCAATTCCTAATATTTTTTGTAAGCCGAAAACGGCGTAGGAATTTTTTTGTAAATTTGGGCTACAATGGATTCAAGGAGATTGAAGATGAACGAATGTATGAAAGTTTTCAAAGGATGTGATTTTTTTTTTTTTTTTTGAAATTTGGAAATTTTAATTAATTCAAATATCATATTATTGGCTTTTTTTTGGAACAAAAATCACATTTAAATCTTTTTGAAAAGTTTAATTTTCCAATGATTTGTGATCTTGATAATTTGAAAAATCAAAATTTAAATTTAATGGACGTTTTTATTTATTAAGAATTTTAAAAATTTTATGATTTTAATTAAAATTGGAAAATCACATTTTTTTTTAAATTTAAAATTTAAAATTTAAATTAAAAATGTGTTTTATTTAAATTTTTTATATTTTGTAATTTTGATTAAAATTAAAAATCACATATAATCTTTTTAGAAATTTAAATTTAATTTAAATTTAAAAGGACGTGACATTGGAGAATGACGACACATTGAAAAAGGATACAAGGCATGGATCTACAAAAGAAGGCCGATATATGTTTGGTTAATTTTTTATAAATTTTGCAATTTTCTTTTCTATAGGATGGAATCGTGATCCACTGCTACTTACATATTTTGCAAACCATAGATGATACGATGCTAGATAAATATGTTATACCATTTCATGATGTATTGATAACATGCCATATAGACTAGGGAGTGCCACTCAATAAATATTGTTTATGCATGAAAAATAAAAACCCTAATTCAAAAGATTGAGTAGGAGAAAGTTTTACACACTAATACCTACGGCCTCCATCGTTGGTCCAATAGTTATGCATAGTAGTGCCTATTACTCGGTTTCGACCCGGGAATTCCATTCGGATAGGTATCTTACCTAGAGCGCACACTGATTTGGATTTCCGAAAGGATAACAATTTTGGGCATATTTTATGTTTAGATCACCCCTCGGTGGCAGAGGTAAAATATGGATTCAAAATTGGAAACGATTGTTACACACTCATGCTATTTTATTTATCAATCCTCCCTCGAGATTCTGTTATTTAAAGTAATGGCCAGATAAGCGATAGTTAATATATATTTATTGGGGTTATGCTTCATGGGCGAATATATATTAATCGAAGGGGATCTGTGTTCTTGGCTAGTTCTTCCATGACTACCCCTAGGTAGCTTAGAAAGCAGAAGCTAGGAATTATCGTTGTAAGATATGTGTTTTTTAAGAGCTTTACACATAAACATTTAGATTGCATACATATCTTTTTGTTTCATTACAAAACCAAATTTAAAAAAAAAAATAAAAGGATGTTTGCTCGTACTTATTATATGTTTTCTTATTATAAATCAAGATGTCGAGCCCATTATCTGTGATACTTACGCAAAACAAATTAACCGGCGAGAATTTTAGTGACTGGAAAAGGAACTTACTTATCATCTTAAATTTTGAGAAACACAGTTTCGTCCTTACCCAACCTCGACCGCCCACGCCTGCGATCGATGCTCTTCATAGGGAATTTGTAGCGCTTGAGCGCTTGGGACAATTCCAACCTTAGTGTTATGTGCTACATTCGGGCGAGCATGTCTAACGTGCTCCAGAAACATCATAAAGACCATAAAACTGCTAAGCAGATCATGGTTAACCTGGAGTAGATGTTTGGTGAACAAACTATCCAGGCTAAGACCGATGCTATCAAAGGTCTCATGAACTGCAAGCAAAGGTTGGAACTCCCATCAAGGAGCACATGATGAAAATCATGGCTTATTTGTCTGAGGCTCAGGCAAATGGGGCTAAGATCAATGCTGCAACTCAATTGGTCATGATTTTTCAAACCTTGTCTAAGGATTTCGATTTGTTTCAGGCATCCTACAACCTTAACCGGAAGGAGATGTTTCTAACGGAATTGATGAAAGAGTTGTAAGCCTTTGAGAACATTTTCAAGGGTTCTCGATTTAAGGCTGAGGCAAATATGGCTGAACCTGGTTCACCTGCGCCTAATCCCAAAAGGAAGAAGGAAAAAGGGAAGAACAAAGGGAACAAGCCAGTGGCGAAGGCACCTGCTCCTAAGAAGTCTACCAAGACTAAGAAGCAAAAGGTGGATCCTAAGAAGGTTAAGTGTTTTTTTCAGTGGGAAGAAGGGACACTTCAAGAAGGATTGCAGAGACTACCTGACTATGCAGAAGCAAAGAGGTAATTTTGATATCCTGTATCTTATGGCTTGTTTAGTGGAAGAATCTAAGGATACTTGGGTTATAAATTCTGGAGCCACTAACCATATTTGTATTTCTCTGCAGGGGTTCAAGGTAACGAAAAGTCTGCGTGAGGAGAACTTCACGTTAAGAACCGTTGATGGGATGTTGGTGCGAGCTGAAGCAGTGGGAGATGTGCATCTTTACTTTGATGAATTTAGATTCATTGTTTTGAGACATTGTTTTTATGTTCCTAGTTTTAAGAGGAACCTAATTTCATTAGCTTGTTTGATTAAAGACTCCTTTTTGGTTTATTTTAATAATAAAGTTGTTATTAGGAAAAATAATTCTCTTATCTGTAATGGATAAATGCATAGAAATCTTTATTTTATCAAACCTAAGATGCACTCACTGCTTGATACAGAATTGGAAAGGAACTTTAAAAGACAGAAGTCTTCTCACTTTAACAAATCATATCTTTGGCATTTATGACTAGGTTACATAGGCCTTAACAGAATTCAAAGGATGGTAAAGAAGGAATGCCTTGATTTGTACGAGGTTGAACCTTGGCCACAATGCGAATCCTGTTTGGAAGGCAAGATGACCAAACGGCACTTTGCTGCCAAGGATAGTCGTGTCGAGAAACTTTTAGAACTTGTGCATACGGATGTTTATGGTCCCATGAACATAGAATCATGTGGTGGGTATGAGTATTATGTCACCTTTATTGACGACTACTCGAGGTATGGATATGTCTATTTGATGACCCACAAAAGCAAAACCTTTGACAAGTTCAAAGAATTTTGGGCTGAAGCGAAGAAACAATTAGGCAAGTCCATTAAGTCACTTCGATCGGATCGAGCTGGGGAATACCTATCGGATGAGTTCTTAGGACATTTGATAGAGAACGGGATACAATTCCAATTGATTGTACCTGGTACTCTTCAACAGAATGATGTAGCTAAGAGAAGGAATATGACCTTATTGGATATGGTCCGGTCTATGTTAAGTTACTCCACATTACCTTTGTCATTTTGGGGGAACGCCATACAAACCGCATGCTATCTTCTAAATAACGTTTCCTCCAAATCGGTTCTTAAAACTTCGAGTTATGGACGAGTAGGAAACCTAATTTGAATCATATACGAATTTGGGGTTGTCCGGCACACGTCCTGAATAAGGAAGCGAAGAAATTAGAGTCACGATCAGAAGTGTGCTTATTTGTTGGCTATCCAAAAGGGACAAAAGGTGGCCTGTTTTATAATCCGAAGTAAAATAAAGTCTTCGTCTCCACACATGCAACATTCCTCGAGGAAAGTTACATGGAAGACTTTAAACCTCGTAGCAAAGTGGTGCTTGAGGAGATGACTTGGGCTTTGGATGTTCCTAAAGTCACTAAAAACCCTGTGGAAAAACCGCTAAAGAATCAACAACCACGGGAGCTTCGTCGTAGTGAGAGGATTGTCAGGGAACCTGAAAGTTATATGTTCAATGGTGACGTCTTTGAGGTAGAATCCATAGAATATGTTGACGAGCCGGCTATGTACAAGGAAGTTATGGAGGATTTTGATTCTAGTATTTGGAAAAAGGCTATGAACACCGATATGGAATCTATGGATTCCAACGGGGTCTGGAAACTTGTAGACTTACCCCAAGGCATAAAACTGATTGGGTCTAAGTGGGTATACAAGAGGAAGAGAGGTGTGGATAGGAAAGTGGAAACTTATAAGGCAAGACTTGTAGAAAAGGGCTATACGCAAAAAGAAAGAATCGACTATGAAGAAACCTTCTCGCCTGTAGCAATGCTTAAGTCAATCCGTATTCTTTTATCCATTATGGCTGCTCTCGATTATGAGATATGGCAAATAGATGTCAAAACAACTTTCTTGAATGGCTCTTTTGAGGAATATATCTATATGAAACAACCAGACGGGTTTAAGGCAAAGGGCTAAGAAGACAAGGTATGCAAGTTGCTCAAATCCATCTATGGACTAAAGCAAGCATCTCGTTATTGGAATATTAGGTTTGATCAAGCGATCAAAACCTATGAATTCGAACATAACGTTGATGAACCATGTGTTTATAAACGTATCAAAAACGAAAAGGTGGTTTTCCTTGTACTTTATGTGGATGATATATTGCTTATTGAAAACGATGTGGCAACACTATCATCTGTCAAAATTTGATTGGCCAAATAGTTTGACATGAAGGACTTAGGAGAAGCTAGTTATGTTCTTGGAACTCAACTCTTTAGAGATAGAAAGAACAAAACGATAACACTCTCCCAAACTTTATACATTGATAAAGTACTTGAAAGGTTTTCTATGAAAGATTCCAAGAAAGGTGCCTAACCTTTCAGAATGGGAATCAAACTTTCTAGAGATGATTGTCCCAAGACATCGAAGGAATGGGAGCGCATGAAAGATGTACCTTATGCATCTGCGGTAGGTAGTCTTATGTATGCTATGTTATACACTAGGCCTAACATTTGTTTTGCAGTTGGTATGGTAAGTCGATATCAGTCGAATCCGGGACCGAACTATTGGACTGCAGTCAAGCATATACTTAAGTATCTACAGAGAACAATGGATTATATGCTAGTGTATTCTGGTTAGGACCTTGTTCCTATAGGGTACATTGATTCTGATTTTCAATCAGATTAGGATTCAAAGAAATCGACTTCAAGATCTGTTTTTACCCTTGAAGGTGGTGCCGTTGTGTGGAGGAGTGTTAAGCAATCTTGCATTGCTGACTCGACCATGAAAGCTGAGTATGTGGCTGCCAGTGAGGCATCTAAGGAAGCGGTATGGCTCCGCAGGTTCCTTGATGACCTTGAGGTCGTTCCTGGTATAGATAAAGCTATGATGCTCTACTGTGACAATAGTGCAGCAGTAGCTAATACCTAGGATCCTAGGCATCATAAGAGGAGTAAGCAGATTGATAAAAAATATCACATTATCAGAGGCTTTGTTGAAAGTGAAAATGTGACGATTTGCAAAATCACATCAGAGGACAATCTTATCAACCCGTTCACGAAGACTTTGATGGCCAGAAGATTCGAGGAACACGTCGAAGGCATGGGGATGCGCAATATGTCATATTTACTCACTTAGGGTAAGTGAGAGATTGTTGGGATCTATATGTGCCATAAGGATAGAAAATCAATTCTAGGGATTTTCTGATTTTATATAAATATGACATTTTTTATTAATAAAAAGAGGTTATTCATGTTTAATAAGTTGTGTCCTATTTAATTTCATTTTTTGATTGTATGATTATTTTGAGCAAACATAAAATACTCCTAGGCTGTTGTTAATATATCGAATTACCATATGAATACGGGATATACATAGAATACGTGGTAATTTGATAACAGTATAAATACGATGTAATAAGATTTGGAGATCTAATTCATGATAAGATTGTAAAGGTTGTCTACTTCCTTGAAGGGATGGTTTGTCTTGACCATCGGATAGGTTTCGAGTAGAAACTTTAATGTATACCAGTATTGAGGTATGACATTGGACTGGACCTAAGGTGTTAATTGATTCATTTTAATAATTATGTTTATAAGAATCAATGACGCTTTGATTATCATCTTGCATTAATCTTAATCTTGAAATGAATACTTGAGTTCGTATCCATGAATTATACATTTTGATCCACTATAGGTGAGACACTGATAATTGATGGTCAATATACTTGTGTTTTGGGTGTATGACTTATGGAAGGAGAAATCAAGATTCATATATACGGAATCCATAGCTATCTTAACGATAGTACATGTTATCTACTTAAAGGCATTATTCGGGAATTGAAAGATAATATAACAAGATCTTGGCCATCGGTTTACTTTGTGTTCTCTGATGGTTTACCGGTTGTATGGCTTTACAATTGGTGGTTCTTTCAATGGAGAATAATGGAATTTTAAGTTAAAATGATTGAAAATGTAAAATGGAAAAAGTCCTTAATTCAGTCATGGATAACTATGGGGATTAAGCAAGCGATGAATAACCATGGAAGAAGCACTGCATTAGAAAGCTTTCATAATACAGTATGTAAACGGGAGTTCAGCTTCAGACTTTTAGTATAATAGTCCTGAAGTTGATAATAGATGAATAATTAATCCGAGATTAATTTTTCACAATTATAGGTGTAATATCCAAAAATTTTCACGAACTCATGATTTTCTTGTATATAAGAAATCTAAAGTTTGTACTATGTGTTTATGTGCAATTGTATGAAAATTATGAATACCAATACAAAAATTCATAATTTTATCAGTATAGGGTTGAGTTCTCGGTAAATTAGCCACGAGACTCCATAATAGGCCTTTTAAGGAAAAAGATATGACGAAATTTCATGAAATCATGTTGGTCAAAGTTTGACCAAAAAGTCAAAGGTTGACCAGAGTGGTCAAACAAAAGACGATACTGTGATACGATAAGCAGTACAAGAAATATACTGCAAAAACCGTCTTTACGGACCAGACAGTATAATTAGGATTTAAAACCACCATAGAAAAATCAAGCACATCAAGTTAGAAATAAAGGGCATAAGGGCTTAAGGAATTAAGAAAAAATTTATACAGTCTATCTTTACACAGATGAATTTTAGACTGCAGTATAGAATAACAATACTGTGTATTAGTAAGCACAGTATTGGAAATATCTGTGTTAGCTCAAAAATGGACTGCATTTGAAGGAAAAAGCCAAACGAGGCCTTAAGAGGATGACATCACCTAACTTTTTAATTATGACATCATCTTATTTGGATTTATGACATCATAATTCCATGAACCAAGCCTTTGAAGACAAGTGTCTTCTTCTAGAACATTCCTCCTTGTTCTCCAAGGATCATGGCCGGCCACCTATGCCCCCCATTGTGCAAATTTTTGCTTCTTTTGGGGTCAATTTACAATTTTGAGGAATTCTCCAACCTCTATAAATAGGTGAGCTCTTGTTCACAAAAAAATTAGAAACCTTAGCTAGATTATGCCCAATTTTTCCCTCACCAAATCCGAAATTTTAGGGTGAGCAAGAACCAAGAGAAAAATCTTGAAATCCAAGGAAAAAAAAGAGTTGGTTAGTGGTTGATTTTCCTCTACCTCATCAAGTAAAGGTTTTTGAAATTTCTTGGTGTTTTCCTAGCCTAGAGGCCGACGGTTTTAAGGAGGGAAGGTAAGGAAAAATTTTGATTGGTTAATGGTTAGCTTTGGTTCAAGATTTTACCAAGAGATCGACTAAAATTTTTGGTGCAAAATTTTGGTGTAGAACCGGTTGGTGAAGCCAAAGTGGGAGGGGATTTTGAAAACCAAACCCTAACCCTAAAATTTGGGGTTAATCAAGGTAATCGTCCCTAAACCCCAAACTCTTTCCTTTGAGCATTCAATTTGAAATTTACATGTATTTCAAGTTGAAATTGTAAGAGCATAAGCTCAATTTTATTATGTGCCCAAGTTTAGGATTTAGAGTTTTGTGCTTGATCTAGAACTAAGGGTGGTTTGAGTTTGATTTTTTTTATGTGCATGCTTGTTTTAATTTTCTTAATTTGCATGCTAAATATTAGTTTATTATATGTCCCCAATCTGCCCTAGTGTTGGTGAATGATAATTTTGGTGCTAGGTTGCTAGAAAAACATTAGTATGCTTGCTAGGTTTTGTGCAACCGAAATCATGCAACTTAGTTGATCCAATATCAATTAGGTTTGCATGGTGATGTTAGAAATTGTGATTAAAGAAAATTTACGCTAGAAAACCGCTGCATGTGTGTATTAGAGCTCCCGCGGTGGCTGGTTGAGCTAGGTTCCACGTCTAGGACGTAAAACGAACTCTAAACCGAAAAACTGCCAGGTTCGGGTGGATCTTGACCAGTTTTACGGCAAGTAGATTTTGAGGCCTTTAGAGGCTGAATTTGGTAAAACTTAAAACACAAAAGTTGCTCCGAACAGTTTTTCCTAGGGGGCTACGCGAACGGATTTGCAAAATAAGGCCCCAATGGCCTCCGTTTACCCCAAAATCTGTGGCTAATCCCCAGACCCAGTTTTCACTCAGTTTTTCGGGTCAGCCAGTTTCAAACAAAAACTGGGACGAATCTAGGCCGAATTGGAATTTTTGCAAAACATGAAAGTTTTATTATTTTTCGAGAGCTACAACTTTATGAAGAAAACTTTTTCAGATTATGAACCGATTTTAAATTAGAATCGTTTTTCGAAGGGTGCGCAGGGAATCCGAAAATTCCTGCACCACTAGTTTTACAAATGTTTCTAGAAAACTGTTTTCTACTACAAACTATTGTTTTGATTATGAAAAACTGTTCCAAGGGCATTTTTCAACTTCAAATGATTTTATAAAGCACTAATCCAAGAGTTTGGATTTTTACGATTTAAGTAAAGGATTTTTATAAGTTAAGAATGAAGTTTTGGGATTAATTTCCCTAAATTTTCCAAGTAAGGGAAATGAATTTTTCAAGTTAGAATATAGCAAGCGACTAGTTTACGAAAGGTAACCAGGAGTTATACCCGAGTTACTGGGCTTAGCCTCAAAGCCCAAGGTTGACCATTAGTTGATCAGATATCGACTTTAACCCAACATTTAATTAAGGGTTACCCAAAGTAATCCTATAGGATACCAAGACATGTGTGGGGGGACATATAACTAAAATGTTGAAAAGGTTACCAACTTTTTATAGGATTCTTATCCTATGTTCTTTTAATAGCAGGAAGGAACCTGCAGTTGCAATCCGAGTTAAGACAACAAAAACCGGAATCTAGCATATCAGGCAAGTATCAAACCTCACCTACAGTATGAAAATAGTAAAGACTATTTTCAAGTGTACTATATATTTTCAAATATACATGCTATGTTGTGCTGTGATATGCAATGCCATGACATGTGATGCTATGCTATGTCTATGATGTGCTAAATTATATTATGACATGTTATACCATGGTTACAAAAATGCCATGTTTACAAAAGTGTCATATTTACAAAAGTACCATATTTATAAAAGTGTCATATTTATAAAAGTGCCATATTTACAAAAGTGCCATGTTTACAAAAGTGCCATATTTACAAAAGTGTCATGTTTACAAAAGCACCATGTTTACAAAAATGCCATGTTTCTAGAAATGCCATGTTTTCAAAAATACCATGGTTTCAGAAATGACATGTTTACAAGAAGGCCATGTTATGACAAATGTTGAGTAAAATATGACATAGTGACATCATGAAGCATGTTCACTAATGTTAAATCACATGGTAAGATAATCAAGTAAGGTGTCGTACCAACCTCCCGTGATCGAGGAGGTTACATGTTTCAGTGGTGATATTTACCTTCCGTGATCGTGAAGGGTCAAGTTATAATTCCCAGAACTGTTAGGGCCTTGCAAACCCTAGCTTTGTCTGGAGGCTGCGCGCTTTTGGTACGGACACTATGGGCCCACATGTTAAGACAAGATAATAAGTCAAGATTGAGTTTATAATGAAGCATAAGACATTCAATCAATCATAAATGGTTCATGCATAAGTTACATGATGATTGACATGTTTTAAGAAGTTTGAAATATTTTGTGAGATTATGTTTGAACTTGCTGGGCGAAAGCTCACTCTTATATTTCATACTGTAGGTAAGAAGCCTGCAGCTTAAGTGGTGGGCTATGCGGACGATGCGGCGGGTGAAGGGCGGTGTGGGATACCACTACGCATAATTTTCCGCATCCAATTTTCAGTAATATGATAATATTTCAAAAATAAATTATGTTTTGTTATTTGTAAGAAGTTTAAAGACACAAGAAGATACTGTCAGTATAGTCTGTATGTATGACAAGTCTTTATCTATAAGATAACTTATGTGTATATGATTTTAAAAAAAAAAATTTATCTCAAATTTTCAAGTAAAGAACAAGTACGAATGGTGTCGACCTGGCTTGGGAAGTCGGGGCGTCACAATAGGAGCCTCTTTACATATTTCCATCGGGTCCTCTACTAGCTCATATAGTTCCACGAAGTGTCTCGGGATTTATTCCTAATGAGATCAGTAAATTAAATGGGAATTTAAAAATGTTTATTAAGACATGGTACTCTCAACATGCAATCCCGAAAAAGGATTGAACATGTGAAATTAATATAGACAAATAATGTGATTTGTCAACATATGATTGGTTGTAAATAAAATAATTATTTGTTAATTATTTTAGTTAATTGAATTTTGGAAATAAGATTGTGTTCGAATTATTTAATTTTGGAAAACAAAATTTTTCTCTCCTAATTAATAGTGCACAAATTTTAATGGGTGGAGGGAAGAAGATTTTGTTTCAAAATTGTTTAAATATATTCATAACATTAAATTATTAATTGATTTAAATAATGGAGCTTATTTGTTAGATTTTCTTTTTTTAATGAATGGTGCATTGTTTTTTGGTGGAAAAGAAATCTAAAATATTCCATTTATTTAAATTAATTAAATATGGATAATGTTTGTGGACAATATTTATTCAAATAAGAGAATCTTATTTAAATTCAAAGGTTTAAAAGGAGTTTGAATCTAGATAGGATTAGGATTTTTTTTACTAGTCTATTCTTGATTTAAATTTGAACTACCGATCAAGCTCCACATATGTGAAGGACGAATTTGAATCTCCTAAAATAAAGGGGACGAATTTTTTTAGAGTCCCTCCCCTTGCAAAAAAACGTCTATTAGGTTCAACGAATCTAACCCGAAATTTGTATGATCCTTTGGTTCAAAAGATTATCCAGAAAAATGATTATTAATTATTTTTCAAGTAGGAGATATTTTGAAAATGTATTGGAATATTATTTAAAGGCTAGGGCTTCTTGAAAAAAAGCTAACCATTTATCATACACTCACAAGGGGACGTTTTTGGGAGAGAGAGAAAACGTCAAAACTAGGGTTTTTGGGCTTGAGAAAATTCGTCCTTCTTGGGTGTGAGAAAAAGAGAGAAATTTCCATTGAATCAAAATTGTGAGAAAAGTTAAGCCGAGTGATATTTTTCATAAAAAGGTTAACCGGTTATTGTTTTGTAGTTTTGAAGAACAAACCTTGATCGAATTCTCAACGAGGTACATCGGGATTGAAAAGATGGGATCTAGACTTCGGAAAAATTATCGGTCGCTTGAATTCATAGCACGCGTGCCCACACACACTCTGAGATGTAGGGACTTGAGAATAGTAGAGAAGACACATTGGTTGACGCTCTAGCAATTCCGGAATCCGAGAAACAAGGTTCGTTTGATCATGTATTTAATTTATTGTTATATACATCATGAGCTTCTTTTCTGAATCGGCATAAAAATTTTTAAAACTTCCGTTGCGCCGTAACTCAGATATCGGATCCTTTTTTCTAACATCTCTATCAGTGAGCATGATAGGCCAATAGTAGCCTTGGCGTTTGGTCTTATTGCATAAAGACCTCTTGTCAGAATGATTCCCACACTCGCCTTTGTGGATTTCTTTCAAGACGTAAGTTGCTTCTTGCTTGCCAAGGCAACGAACGTAGGGACCACTAAACGAACATCGATATAGTATACCATCGATGAGCGAAAAGTGTGTAGCTTTTGTCCTAATCTTACAGGCTTCAAACTTGTCTTCGGGTAATGTTCCGCCTCGCAAGTACGCAACGATTGTCATTCGCCATTCGTCTATGTCGGTTGCTGCAGTGATGGTTGATTCTAACTTGATGCTTGGCTTTTCAACGTACCCAACTGAGGTCGTTCGTCGAGAACTTGGTCCGGATGTCGAACCGAGGCTTGCCAACTTTCGTTCTATATAAAAAACCCAGTTCTGCCTTTAACCTACACATTTTCCTTGTTGAACCTGCATGGCTGTCCATACTGGGTCTGGGCAGACCAGGCTTGGATTTTTGTAAAAATAGAGGCTTTTGAAGCCTTATTTTTAAAATTTGTTCACATTAACCCCTAGGATTTTCCATTTTCTACAACTTTGTAGTTTTAAGTTTCTTCAAATTCGGCCTCTAAAGACCTAAAAATCCAGTTTCCAGATTATTGTCCAGTCTTGACCCGGGACTGGCAGTTTTTGTTTAAGTTAGTTCTTACGTAAAATTACGCATACACTACCTCGAACGGTTAAAACCATGAGCCTACATCAAGCATGCAGCGTGCTATGTAACATTTTCATTATCATGTATTCATTTCTCATTCATACAATACTTCATGCAAGCCCATATGGTGATCTTCACCAAACTAGGGTTTTTATGAACCCTACATGCAACATACATTCTCATTCTCATTTCCATTCATGCCACATCATTCTTAATTATGTGGGGGCATATAACAAACACCTAATATGCATACACACATACCATAGCTTCTCTTAAGCATATTTCCACATGCATGCATAAACTTAGCAATCACACTCTCCTAAATCTAGATCTAACATATACTAACTATACGAAAACCATAACATGAAAAATAGGAAATTGAGCTTATGCTCTTACAACTATAACTTGAAATCCCATAAACCAAACTTAATGAAAATCTTAGTTAGAGGTTCAAGAATAATACCTCTAATTATGGAGAATGGTTCTAAGTTTTGGATCAAAGATTTCCTCCTTCCTTTTTCTTCTTCAAAATCCGACCACTTCTCTTCTCTCTTCCTCTTCTTTGTTTTTTTTTTCCTTCTCTTTGGGCTCGGCTCATAAGGGGAGAGAGAATGGGTTGGAATTTGGGCAGAGTTTTGGGGTGGATTAGAATAATTTCTTTTTAGAATTATTTTTATTTCTAAAATTGCATATTGGGGTCTAAAAACAACATATTTGCTCAATACCCCTTATGAGGTGGCCGGCCATAGTGATTCCTTGGAGCCCAAGTTACTTGTTCACCAAGGCAAGTGCTTGCTTACCTCACCAAGCTTACCTCATCAAGGTAATTGCTTGCTCACCAAGCACCCAATGACAACCGGCCATGTGTTGGCTTGAACCAACCAAAAACATTTCCAAAATTATTTCTAACTTATTTTCTTGTTCCATTGTAACCAAGCTTGTAACTAATCATTGGCATAGTTGGAGGCTTGGTTAGGAATATCTATAAATTTCATAATTCAAAAATTACATACTTATCCATAATTATTTACTTTTCTTAAAATTGCACTTTGACCCTAAGGATAAAATATTTGCACTTTAGTCCCTGAAGGTGACCGGCTATGGTGGAGCCACTTGGCTTCCAATTCATGCATAATTATCCACTTGATTCCCAAAATCCCTTAATATAAATATGCAGTCCATTTCCTTACTAACTCAAATAATATTAATATTGTTTTTCACTAAAAACAGCACTGTCATACTGGATTGCAGTCCAAAATTCATATGCACTTAACTGGACTGCATATGGATTTTTCTTAAGACTTGAAACTACTAAGTCCTCATTGCTCCAAATATTATTCATGATTATTCTAGAGCAATCTCATACCTTATTCTTACTTTTTCATTCGTAATGACGGTTTATCATAGTTTAATTTCCATACTGTTGATTACATGCAGTACCGTCTCAGTCAAACCTAAGGTCAACCTGGTCAAACTTTGACCGAAATAAAAATCATAAATTCCTTTTATGCCATTTTCTCAAAAGGCCTCATGCTTGATTAAGCAAACTATTTCTGAGTCTCGTTGCTAATTAACCGAGAACTCAAATATATACTGATATTCAATTCAGATCATAAGCTTCACATTTACATACATGATTCAGACTTAGATTCTCTTTGTATCTAAGAAAATCAAAAGTCATCAAAATTTCGGGTTATTACAAAAAATATGAACAACAAAGTGATGGAACAATAGGTGTTCTAAAATACACATAGAAGTTAACACACTTTGTGTGTAAAGGGTAAAAAAAAAAAAAAAAATAAATAATGAATTTTCCAAACATTTGATACTTTTACAAGAACGGTCATTTTCATAATGACCATCTGGTCAATTTCGTTGTGACCTCTGTGCCCACGGTTTGACAAAAATATGAACAACAAATTGATGGAACAACAGGTGTTCTAAAATACACATAGAAGTTAACATACTGATACGAACCAAGCCAACTTGTGACGAAACCCGTAATCTAAGAAGTCTCCAAGATCGTCTCTATGCACAGGTTCGATTGGGATGGAAACCGCGAACCCGTTGCTTGAATCGTGATACAAACCTTGGTATAGAAGACCGCGACCCAATGCCAACCCGCAAACAAGAACCTTGGTATTGTCGTAGACACCAAAAACGGTGGTGGAGAACCGTTTGATAAGTCGAATTTGAACGCCACAAGACAAAGTCTTGATAAGTTCGATTAGTTCAACAAGAACTGAGAGATAAATCACAAGAGTGAATAGAATGCCAAAAGTTTTCAAAACAATTCTACAAAAATTTTTGTTGGCGTTTGGGTTAAGGTGATTGCGGCTTATTGGGACCTAAATTGATGAAAACAAACAAATTGTTTTTTTTTTTTTTTTTTTGTTTTTTTTGTTTTTTGATAATTTGGATTTCTTCTTCTGCTTCTTCTTTTCATAATCTGGATTTTTTTTTTTTAAATCCGGAATTTTTTTTAGGACAATCTCCAACAAAGGTTCTGAATGAAAACAAATAAATAAGTAGTAATCCCAAATTTTCGACCCCCCAGCAGAAACAAGAAACAACCTTTTTTTTTTTGACATTTTTTTTATGACTTTTTTTTTCTTGACATTTTTTTTTTGAACAATCAGGAACTAAAATAAACTAGAATTTGAACGAAAAGAAAATTTAAAGATACCAAATGATACGAACCACGCCAACTTGTGACGAAACCCGTAATCTAAGAAGTCTCCAAGATCGTCCCTATGCACAGGTTCGATTGGGATGGAAACCGCAAACCCGTTGCTTGAATCGTGATACGAACCTTGGTATAGAAGACCGCGACCCAATGCCAACCCGCAAACAAGAACCTTGGTATTTTCGTAGACACCACAAACGGTGGTGGAGAACCGTTTGATAAGTCGAATTTGAACGCCACAAGACAAAGTCTTGATAAATTCGATTAGTTCAACAAGAACTGAGAGATAAATCACAAGAGTGAATAGAATGCCAAAAGTTTTCAAAAAAATTCTACAAAATTTTTGTTGGCGTTTGGGATAAGGTGATTGCGACTTATTGGGACCTAAATTGATGAAAACAAACAAATTGTTTTTTTTTTTTTTTTGTTTTTGTTTTTGTTTTTGTTTTTGTTTTTTTTTTTTTTTGATAATTTGGATTTCTTCTTCTGCTTCTTCTTTTCATAATCTGGATTTTCTTTTTTTTTTCTTTTTAAATCCGGAATTTTTTTTTTAGGACAATCTCCAACAAAAGGTCTGAATGAAAACAAATAAATAAGTAGTAATCCCAAATTTTCGATCCCCCAGCAGAAACAAGAAACAACCTTTTTTTTTTTACTTTTTTTTTTCTGACTTTTTTTTTCTTGACATTTTTTTTTGAACAATCAGGAACTGAAATAAACTAGAATTTGAACGAAAAGAAAATTTAAAGATACCAAATGATACGAACCACGCCAACTTGTGACGAAACCCGTAATCTAAGAAGTCTCCAAGAACGTCCCTATGCACAGGTTCGATTGGGATGGAAACCGCAAACCCGTTGCTTGAATTGTGATACGAACCTTGGTATAGAAGACCGCGACCCAATGCCAACCCGCAAACAAGAACCTTAGTATTTTCGTAGACGCCACAAATGGTGGTGGAAAACCGTTTGATAAGTCGAATTTGAATGCCACAAGACAAAGTCTTGATAAGTTTGATTATTTCAACAAGAACTGAGAGATAAACCACAAGAATGAATAGAATGCCAAAATTTTTCAAAAAAATTCCACAAAAATTTTGTTGGCGTTTGGGATAAGGTGATTGCGGCTTATTGGGACCTAAATTGATGAAAACAAACAAATTGTTTTTTTTTTTTTGTTTTTTGTTTTTTTTTTGATAATTTGGATTTCTTCTTCTGCTTCTTCTTTTGATAACCAATTGATATGAACCTCGCTGACGAAACGACGAAACCCAACACCAAACGCGGATTCAAACCCCAAGACCTTCAAGACGCAAGCTTGTTTGAGCCTTGACCCGTTACCTAGCGAGATAAGAACCAAGACTTCGGATATTGAAAAACGCCACACCAAGACTCTCAAGAACGTCTCAAGAACCTAGATGATAAGTTTGGCTGTTGAACGCCACAAGAATAACTTGATAAGTTCAAAAGTCTTTTCAAGAATGTAAGAAAACACAATCTCACTTTTTTCTGAATTCTCCAAAGAAACTCATATTAGCTTCAGAACATGCCTTTTTATAGGCTGCTAGGTACAAATCTCTTTTCCTAATTTATCCTCTAATAAATTCAGATTTGACAAAAGGAAAACAAATAAGGAAAACTGACATACTCTTCCTAATTTACGCATACAACTAAAAAAGGAAAATTAAAGTATTTAAATTGGCTTTATTATCAGCCATTACTCCAAAAGAATCACGCCTAAGTAAGAAAAGTTAAATAAATTGGCATGCAAGCCTTAAAGTCATACCTAAAACACCAAAAGGGAAAGAAGTCATGCTGAAATTAAGTTTGTTTTTGACCGGACTATTCTAGAACTCCAATCATGGTGATGCTCCTCTGATGATAACGCGGACCATGCTCAATGGGCCTCCATGAAATTACTTGAGTCCAAACTTCTTCAATTAGCCCATTCCATGCTTTTTTAAATCGCTTGGCTCTAAATCTCATAATTGGCCCAATTGGCAAGCTTAATGGATCACGTGGGTGCTGCCCTTGAGTCCCTCCAAGCCCACCTATTAGTTCCCCGTCATTTATGCTTGGATGTGTAGCCCCATTTGCATCATTCTCCCCCTCTTGAAGAGGATTTTCCCTCAAATCATCACCTACATCAAAAGGAGATAAATCAGAAACATTAAAACTCGCACTAACACCATACTCACTTGGTAATTCAAGCTTGTAGGCATTATCATTGATGCGTTCCAACACTCGAAACAGCCCATCACCCCTCAGGAGTAGTTTTGAACGTCTTTGCTCGGAAAATCGGTCCTTCCTCATGTGCAGCCAAACCCAATCCCCCAGTTCAAAAATAACCTTATTGCATCCCTTATTGGCTTGCTTGACATATTGTTATGTTCGCCGTTCTATGTGTTTCTTTGCTTTCTCATGAATCGTAATGTTGTTGATGGCTCGGCAATCAACACACATCCTCCATGTCCCACCCTTCTTAGGCATTAGTATTACCGGAACCGCACAAGGACTCATGTTCTCTCTAACATACCCTTTTTCCATCAGCTCGTGAACTTGCCATTGAAGTTCCTTCGTTTCCTCGGGATTGCTTCGATAGGCTGGTCGGTTTGGAATTGTCACACCGGGTATGAAATTAATTTGATGTTCAATTCCTCGAATTGGTGGTAAGCCGGAAGGCAATTCCTCGGGAAAGACATCCTCAAAATCCTGCAAAAGAGATTCAACATTGCTCGGCAAGGAACCGGTGAGATCATTAGCACACAAAAGGGCCTCCTTGTACATGAGTACTATAAGGGGCTGATGTGAAAGTAATGCTCTCTTGATCTCACTTTTTTTTGCAATAAAAATTGTATTTTTCCTCTCCTGCACTCAACAAGGCCGTAACTCTCTCCTTTCCCTTCTCACTCTCTTTTTGGTTTTTGTCTTTCTCTTTTTCTCTCTTTTCTTTTTCTTTCTTCTCAGTCTCGACCTCTCTCTCTTTTTCTTTTATCTTTTCACTCGCTTTTTGCATCTTCAGTTGGTCTTCAAGAACTTGTTTGGAGTTAATGGAACAAGTGATATGGGCTATTTTTTAATGATGAAGGAGTACCTATTGGTGAATCCATCTTGTGTGACCTACCGATCGTACTGCCATGGTCGGCCCAATAGGATATGACATGCGTGCATAGGTACCACATCGCAAAGCACCTGATCTTCATACTTGCCAATAGAAAATGCTACTATCACTTGCCTTGTTACCTTGACTTCCCCGCAATTGTTTAGCCACTGCAGCCGGTACGTAACCCCAATTTCTCCACTAATTTAGTGCTAGCCACGTTGGTGCAGCTTCCTCCATCAATAATAACGCTATAAACTTTGTTATTCACAAAACACCGAGTATGGAACAAATTCTCTCGCTGGTTGTTTTCTTCCTCTTTAAACTGTGCGCTAAGAGCTCGTCTTGCCATTAATGACTCTCCTTTCACCGCAAACTGCCCTTCATAAACGTCCTCAAGAGGTGGCATTTCATCGACTTCATCTTCTTGTTCATCTTATGTCTCAATCTCTCCTTGAGCATTTATCACCATCAACCTTTTATTCGGGCACTGGCTAGCTATATGACCCATGTCTTGACACTTGAAACACTTAATGTCACGGTTTCTAGAAGTAGAGGGATCGGTTTTACCTTTAGAAATCTGGTTGGTGTTTTCAGACTTCGACTCGGATTTGTAATTGGGAGTTGAAGATGTTTGAGGCTTGTCTTCCTTCCTTGCGGTACTCGGTCTCCAAGGGTTGGAACTTGAGTTATGGCCTGCACACGTACCACCCGCTCTCTTAAGTTACTGCTTCACTTTGATGGCCATGTGCACCATGTCTTCTAACTCCACGTAGTGATGCATCTCAACCCGATCAGGGATCTCTCGGTTTAGTCCCATTAAAAACCTAACCATTGTAGCCTCTCGATCTTCCTCTACATTAGCTCGGATCATGACAACCTTCATCTCCTTATAATAATCCTCTACACTCCGACTTCCTTGCCTAAGACCTTGCAGCTTCTTATCAACTCCCTGTAGTAATGAATTGGAACGAACCGCTTTCTCATCACCGTTTTCATCTCCTCCCACGTCTCTATTGGTCATTCTCCATTCCGTCTCCCTATTTAAAACAAGTTGATCCCACCAAGTAATAGCATAACCAGAAAATTCAACCACAGCTAATTTAACCTTCTTGATTTCGGAGTAGTTGTGGCTGTCAAACACAAACTCCATTTTCTTTTCCCATTCAAGGTATGTTTTGGGATCAGATTTTCCTTGGAACGACAGAATCTTCATCTTAATACTACCCAAGTGGTTATCTCCCCGATTCCTAGCTTCTCTAAAACCATAACCACGCCCAAACCTGCCCCGATTCATTGGTGGCTCTTCTAACTCCTCCATCTCCTCTTCATCTTCAATATCCCCCCATTGCACCCCTTGTTGCACTCGCCTATATGGTTTTCTAACAGGAGCGTTTCGTGGCTGCCCCCGAGTTGACTCTTCTTCCAACCTATCCATTCTCTCATGAATTTGTTCTAATTCATTCCTCATCATCCGTCTCATCTCCCCCAACAACGCCTGTACTTGTAGGTTCTGAATTGTTGGTTGTTGTGCCTCTGCGGTTGAGTTTTCTTCTTGATTGCGAGACATATTTAGAATCTACAAAATAAGGTTAGGGATCCTCTCAAGCCCTCCCTCACGTGTTTCACTCAAGAATTATTCGCTGACTCTCGTGTTTGTCACTCAATTAGCTTTTACCCTCTTATGTTCTCACCACTCTTGCCTTTTTCCACTCGTTGTGCCTTCTTTGATTCTTAATTAGACTCAAGAACAATCAGGATTCAAGCAGCAATTTGATGAGAAAAGCAACCAAAACAAACCACAAGATTCAATAGGCAATTCCCAAGAAACTGGTGCAAGCAATTAAAATGACAAAGATGGTTCTAAGGTAAGAGATGCTAGGTCAAAACCACAACGAATTACAGTAATGAATATCATACTGGTTGATAATTTGGATTTATTTATTTATTTATTTATTTAGGACAATCTCCAACAATAGGCCTGAATGAAAACAAATAAATGAGTAGTAATCCCAAAAAAATTTCAACCCCCAGCAGAAACAAGAAACAACCTTTTTTTTATGTTTTTTTTTCTGACATTTTTTTTTCTGACATTTTTTTAAATAATCCGAACACAAGAACAATAAAGCAATCAAAGGATAATTCAAACTTGCCTTGGAACCTGGCTCTGATACCAACTGATGTGAACCTCGCCGACGAAACGATGAAACCCAACACCAAACGTGGATTCAAACCCCAAGACCTTCAAGACGCAAGCTTGTTTGAGCCTTGACCCGTTACCTAGCGAGATAAGAACTAAGACTTCAGATATTGACAAATGCCACACCAAGACTCTCAACAACGTCTCAGGAACCTAGATGGTAAGTTTGGTTGTTGAACGCCACAAGAATAACTCGATAAGTTCAAAAGTCTTTTCAAGAATGTAAGAAAACACAATCTCACTTTTTTCTGAATTCTCCAAAAAAACTCATATTAGCTTCAGAACATGCCTTTTTATAGGCTGCTAGGTACAAATCTCTTTTCCTAATTTATCCTCTAATAAATTCAGATTTGACAAAAGGAAAACAAATAAGGAAAACTGACCTACTCTTCCTAATTTACGCCTACAACTAGAAAAGGAAAAATTAAGTGTTTAAATTGGCTTTATTATCAGCCATTACTCCAAAAGAATCACGCCTAAATAAGGAAAGTTAAATAAATTGGCATGCAAGCCTTAAAGTCATACCTAAAACACCAAAAGGGAAAGTAGTCATGATGAAATTAAGTTTGTTTTTGACCGGACTATTCTAGAACTCCAATCATGGTGATGCTCCTCTGATAATAATGCGGACCATGCTCAATGGGCCTCCCCGAATTTACTTGAGTCCAAACTTCTTCAATTAGCCCATTCAATGCTTCTTTAAATCGCTTGGCTCTAAGTCTCGTAATTAGCCCAATTTGCAAGCTTAATGGATCACGTGGGTGCTGCCCTTGAGTCCCTCCAAGCCCACCTATTAGTTCCCCGTCATTTATGCTTGGATGTGCAGTCTCATTTGCATCACATACTTTGTGTGTAAAGGGTAAATAAATAAATAATGAATTTGCCTAACATTTGGTACATTTATAGGATCGGTAATTTTCATAATGACCATTTGGTCAATTTTGTTATGACCCCTTTAAATGGTCAATTTTTGCATTTAACCGTAGGTCACAACGAAATTGACCAGGTGGTCATTATGAAAATGACCGTTTTTGTAAGAATACCAACAGTCATTTATGTGCGGCCCAACCACATTTAATGCCAAATTCCAGATTTACCGTCATCTCCCACCCGCCCAAAAGTCACTCTCCCTCGAATGCCCTAAAAAAAATTTCAAACCAGCTTCTACAGTGTTTTAGATAGAGAAACTCCGATTCTAGAGAGAGAAAGCATTGCAACTGGCAGCTACCACTCCATAACCGCTCGGAAATCGTCCTAAACCACCAACGAAAGCCTTTTATAAACTGCTTGGACACCTGTTAACGTCGGAGAATCTTCAAAAAACTACCTATGTCGACGCCCACGAAAATGTCTGAAAAAAACACTACTCCCGATAGGAGGTCTATCCGAGTAACAGCTAAGGCATATAAAAGGCCATCGGCAGAGGAAAGTTCTAAAAAACCGGTACCAGAGATCGAGAGAATGACGTCCGATGCAGGGTTGAAGAGAAAGCATGGGGAAATCGAAGTAAAGGATTCAAAGAAGTTGATAAGTGCAGTAGAAGAGAAGATATCGAAAGCTGAAGAGGTTAAGTTGATTTTTGTTTTTATGTTTAAAAAGTTTACATTTTTAATATTTTTCAATAAGAATGTGCAGTTTTTATTGATTATGTAAAAAAAAGTTTTCATTTTTATATGTGTTTTTGATGAGATTCCACCTTTCTAATTGATTTGTTGAAAAATTTTTGCTTAAAATACTTAAAGTTAGTATTTTTATTTGATTTTGTACCATAAACCATCCGTTTGTAAAATTTAGTGTTTTGGTTTATATAAATATTTGGGGTTTCGTCGATGTTTGTTTTTATTGTAGGTGATATCGGTGGCTGGTTAGTTATTTTGTGATTATCCTGTAAATTTTGTAATGGTCATTTTTGTAATAACTCTGGTCATAATAATAATTACTCGGTTTTAAATTATTTTCGGATGGTCATTTTCATGATGACTTGTTGGTCACAATAATAATTACTCAGTTTTATGTTATTTACGGATGGTCATTTTCATGATGACTTGTTGGTCACAATAATAATTACTCAATTTTATGTTATTTCCGGATGGTCATTTTCATGATGACTTGGTCATTTTTATGTTGACTTGATGGTGATCAATTTGTCAATTTTCATATTGATGTGATTTTATGCCAGGTATTTTGTATGATTACTTCACGGTCATAAATTTAATTACTCTTTTATGTTACCATTAACATTAACGCAGGGTCAATATGTTCGACTCGTACCGGATAGTGAAATTACGAGGGAAAAAATAAATACTTTCATAAACATAACGGAGACATGGAATAAATTGAGACAGTGGTTGTCTCCCCGAAAGTACGAGGCCGTCATACATCAGTCATGCATTCAACACTTTATGAATTTAGATACTCTTGGTTGAGATGGGCAGGTCTTCCACAACATTGTAATGCGACTCACGGATCACTCAGGAATGGGTGATGCTCTATGGTTTGAGCTTGGTGAAGACCTGGGCAGATTTTCCATCAACGAATTCTGCCTAATAACCGGCATGAAATGTGTAGGGTCTACTCATCTCCCGTGGTCGAAAGCCGATTAATTTCAAGATATTTTTCGACGTTGAGAGGTGTGTCGAGAGAAAATTGGAGCTGCAGATGTCAAATGCAAACTTTGACAATGACGACAACCCTGTCAAGCTTATCCAAACTCCGTTAAGATAGACCCGAAGTTTTTTGCCCTGGCCGATAACTTGGATGATTTCAATGGTTTTCCTTGGGGCGTGCTCTCATGGAAGGCAACCCGGGCTGCAATCTGTAATACAGTTGAAAACAGGATGTCTTCGAAGAGAAGACTGTTAAAAAAGACTAACAAAGTTCATTACAGTATTGCGGGCTTTCCGTATGCCTTACTCGTTTGGGCATACGAGACCCTTCCATCGATAGCATCCAAATTCACCACCAAGTATGATCATGCCATTCCGCGTATGACGTCGTGGACCACCGCGGACAATGTCAAGTTTGATGATGTTATATCTGCTTTTACCGCGGTTGGCGAAACTCAGGTAATTTATATATACTTTTTATATATTTATGTAAGCAGTGTCAATTACAATTGTTGGTCATCAACATAATGACCGAGTGGTCATTTTTACATTGATCATGCCGTTGTTAACTTACCCTATTGACCATACCTTTCTTTGCGTAAAATACCAGTGTCGGTCAATTACATAATTACCGGGTGGTCATTCCTGTAATGACCATACTCATGCTACAGTTACTACAGGTGTTGGTCATATACATAACAACCAGGTGGTCATTCCTGTAATGACTGTACCCCTTCTACAGTGACAATGGTCGTTGGTCATATTCATAATTACCGGATGATCATTCCTGTATTGACCGTTCATTTGCAGTTCTGAATACCATTGTTGGTCATCGTAATAGTGCGTGGGTGGTAATATTATTAATTTACCATAACTTATTAATATTCATATATGTCGGTCATTAACATATTGACCGTATCCCCTACTCATTGTTGTTATTAATATCAAATGTGTGCAGACTAAGTGTTTTGTGATCATGCCATCCGAAGAAGAGTTAAAGGACCCATGGGTTGAACGGCTATATTTGAAGAACCCAAAGTTTGTGCCTCAATTACCACCTCCCAAGACTTCTGTCCCTCGACCGAGCTCCGATACAAACTCCGAGTGGCAGGAGTTTCAAAAAGAGATCCGAGGACAGATGGCGTCAATGAATAAAAAGTTAGAGGATATAAAAAAGGGATAGAATAATTCCAACAAACTCTTGTGAAGGGTTCTCAAAATGTTGTCCACCAACATGATTGAGAAGGGACAGGGAAAGGCACACATGGCGCACCATGTCAGCAGCAACCAGAAGATTAATGTTCAGACGGCTGAGTCGGATGCCTTGAAGACTACCTCCCCTAACATCGGCACCGGCTCTCAAGATGATGTGTTCATCAACTCTGACATCGGTGCCGTTGCTGATATGGGTGTGCAAGCAGTCATGGAGTTCCTTACTGCCGATAAGGTGATTATTTCTCATGAAGATGCTGAGGACGAGAAGAATAAGGTAATCCTGTATTTTAAAATTGAGTCTATCATATATGTAGATGATCATTTTTGTCTTCCACATATACAAAGTTTTATTTATTATGACATGTTGTGAAACCACACAAGAAAATATTATAGACCATTTAGAAGGAAATGAGGGAGAAGCGAAAGTAAAATCTGATCCATTTGTTCAAATAAAGGAGGAGAGCATGCCTGAGCCGGAAAAGGAAAAAGAAGAGGAGACATATGATAAAGAAATCATCAGAGAACAAGATGTTGTAAAGCTTGAAGAGCCAGCCAACGAGGAGAGCATCTTCACGTCTCTCGACAAACCATCTTTGTAGTAATTCCCTCAACCATTCCACCAAGAATCCAACTGTCATTGACCTGGCTTTCCGATCCACACTGTTCAATAACTCTGCAATGTTGGTTATCATGATTGCACACCTCCGTCCGTTGAAGTATGCTCGCGACCACTTTGTAGGATTCGCCTGCACAAGGTATCGGTGCATGTCAGGGTTACGACTACGTATGGATTCCATATAACGATGGTGCTCACTTAAAAGATACGACCTCGATGGACCGTCAAAATAGGTCTTCAAAGGGCCTTTGAAATCTTTGTACCTAGTCTTCAAGTTTGCAGCCAAGTGTTGGACGCATATCCCGAAGGCAGCATCTGGATACACGAGGTTGGCTGCATATTCGATACCCTTATGCCTATCAGCCACAATAGCAAGAGACTCTCGCGTGCCGATTGAATCCCTTAGCTTCTCGAAGAACCATTTCCATGATTCATTGCTTTCCAACGGAACGATACCAAATGCAAGTGGAAATATGGAGCCATTTGCGTCGTGATCGCATGCTGCAAGTAGCATTCCTCCAAACCTGGCCTTTAGAGCTGATCCATCAACCACAATTACTGGACGACAATAAGGTCAACCGTGCTTCGAAGCAGCTAAGCACATGTAAAAGTATTTTAAACAATTTTCGGAGTCTGTCTCAATGTGAATGTTGGATGCAGGATTTTTCCTCTTAATCATTTCAGCCCACGCGGGTAGAACTGTAATTATTAAATAATCATTACCATGTCATAAATATATAAGTTATAATGACAGTCATGAACATATAATCAGATAAGGGAAATTACCTTTGTATGACTTTGCATCATTGCCCCTCAGGCTAGTTAGTGCAGCTTCCTTCCCTCGCCATGCTCTAAGATAATTGAAAGACACTCCAAATTCGGCCTGCATGTCTCGCATTATTTCTCGAGGTCTATATGAGGTATTAGTCAGATCCAAGTATTTTGTCTTAACACACTCCCCAATCATCCAACTCTTGGCTTGACGATGATACCCTTGAGCGATTGCAATTGAACAAGTATGGACATCTTCGTACCTCTTCACAACAAATAGTTCACTACCTCTCATCCTAGTCGCACGCAATTGCCATGGGCATCCCTCGTTATCTATACATATCACGTGTAATAGAGTAGAGTTCGACCTCTTCACCTTGAATTGGTAGTGTTTACTCATGACATCATGATGAAGATGGTATTGCAGTAACTTTTTATTCTCAAAAATATAATTTCTACGCATTGTGACAAGTGTATAATCAGCAACAACTACTGAGCCAGATACACTGTCACTACTTGGTACATTAACAGAATGAGATCTAGTATTATTGGCAATAGAATGGGCTCCAATACTTGCTGTGATATTCTTCTCGTTTGAATGACGAGCATCATCCGCAACATTCAATTCCCCGGCATTACAATCATCATGGGCCGTGCATAAGTCATTGTTTAATACTTGATGTTGCTTTTCAATTCCATATTCAGTGTGCAAATCCAGACATACTGTGGGAGAAGGGATATGAGGAGGAGGAGGAGGAAGGATGATCAGATTATTGTCATTTACATGTTGCACGGCTTCATCACTCTGTCCACCCTCCCTAGAACGTTGAACGTGTATGTGGTTGCTTTCCCCTACCTCCGATGGCATCGCTTCCGCCGCAGACTCATCCAATACATCGATGGTAATTGGAAATTTGCTAAGCACATGAACATCCTTCTTCTTCAATTATATGTAGAATTTAACGTCAGCATCACACTGTATCCTCACAAGAAGCATTCCAGGTTCAACACCGTATCTCATGACTATAGTCTTGTCTGGGACCCTAATTCCAATTACACTTCTGATCAACTCAATAAGAACAACATATGTTGCGGCCTCGGGCACCAATATTCCCTTCATTTGGCCACCAACATATCTTAATGTGTCGTCCCATTGACCATTATACTTGACGAAAACACAAACCTCATCCATTCCTGAATGAAACAGCAACAAGTTATTCAATATTATTATATTTGCGTTACAAAGGAAGGAAAAATGATGACATATATAGAGAGTTGACTTATAACTCAAAACTGGTCATAAGATACTGACCGGATGGTCAATATGAAAATGACTAGTTTTTTTTATATATATATAGAGTTGACTTATATCTCAAAACTGGTCATAATACTAATTACCGGATGGTCAATATGAAAATTACCAGTTTTTTTTATATATAAAGGGTTGACTTATATCTCAAAACAGGTCACAATGATACTGACTGGATGGTCAATATGAAAATGACCAGTTTTTTTTTATATATAGAGAGTTGACTTATATCTCAAAACTGGTCACAATGATAATTACCGGATGGTCAATATGAAAATGACCAGTTTTTTTATATATAGAGAGAGTTGACTTATAACTCAAAACTGGTCACAATGATACTGACCGGATGGTCAATATGAAAATGACCAGTTTTTTATATATAGAGGGTTGACTTATACTCAAAACTGATCACAATGATAATGACCAAAAGGTCATTATGAAAATGACCTTTTTGGTTCAAAACGAGAGGTGACTGAAACACTGGTCACAATCATAATAAACGGATGATCATTATGAAAATGACCTTTTTGGCTCAAATCGAGAGTTGACTTATATATCAAAACAAGTCACAATGAGAATGACCGGATGGTCAATATGAAAATGACCAGTTTTTTTATATATAGAGAGTTGACTTATATCTCAAAACTGGTTACAATGATAATGATCGGATGATCAATATGAAAATGACCAGTTTATATATATATATATATATATAGTTGACTTATATATCAAAACTGGTCACAATGATACTGACCGGATGATCAACATGAAAATGATCAGTTTTTGTATATATAGAGAGTTGACTTATATTTCAAAACTGGTCACAATGATAATGACCGGAAGGTCATTATGAAAATGACCTTTTTGGTTCAAATCGAGAGTTGACTTATATATCAAAACTGGTAACAATGAGAATGGCCGGATGGTTTATTCTACATGAGACCGATAACTTACCCTCAAAAGTTTAACAGAGAATCATTTTTTAGAATATAATTCAAAACACACACCCATTTAAAAGCATATATTAACAAATCAAACCAAATAATAAGCAGCATTACCTCAGATTGGATGATTGAAAGTGGGAATATCTTTACTCAAATGGAGTAGAAGCAGATCTGGCAGCTTCGGCTCAACTGTGACGAGGATAGAGAGGGTTAGTTTTAACAGAGTGAACGAAGATGTGGTGAGATTTGTTGGACTTAGAGTGAGTTTCAATCAGTGGGTAATGGTGCATAGAGGATTTGTGAGGCTGCACTGAGAGAAAAACGAGGAAACGAGGAAAGAAAATTTTCAAATTTTTGGGTACTGTGACTTTTATATTGTCGGGATGGAGGTGGGGGGGGATGTGGGACAAACATCAGATTAGGGTTGGCTGATGGCATATATGTCTTTATACATCCACCTAAAAAGTGAATCATGACGTGACAGTGCTAGAAATGAAGAAAAAAAATAATGCTATTTTTAATATAATTTATCCCACAAGTGCTATTAATGAAATTAACCCAAGTTAAATTAATAAAAAAGAAAATGACAATAAGAAGTTTATGATTAATCAATTACGGCATTTTTTTTTTCTCATCCTAGTCATATATGACGAGTAATTATAAATCCTTGAAAAAAAGAGTAATTATAATAATAATCTTGATATTTATTTCCCACTTCCAACAAAAAAAAAAAAAAGATAAATGTTTTTAATTAAAACTTAAGATAAAGCGGTTGTTTAAATACCAAGTCATATAAAATGTTAAATCATCAAATATAATTAAGATGTATAATTCTTTTTATAATTTTATTTGTAATAATAAATTATTATAAAAATAGAGTAATCATTAAAAAAAAAAAAAAAAAAACCATATAACAAGTGATAAGAGCAACATATAAATGGCCTGTTATGTATGGACAAAGATACCGTATAAATGTCAGTTGAATATCGTGGTAAAAGATAGTCATATATAAATACACACAAAGATTTGTCTTAATTCCGTACCGGATTTGTCTGCCAAAGTTAATTTGACCTTCCATTTCGATCGAATGGTTTTGCTGTGTGGGAGGGCAAGCTAAAAGTTTCAGAATATAGGCTGTTGTGGACTGTAGAGTAGGTATAACATAAACTAGTCTGGTACAAACATAGAAAAAAAAAAAAAAAACAAATGTTAAAGTGATCCCATTAGCCGGTAGGAATAACAAAATCACAATTGTCCTTTTAGTATAAACTGAGTTTACATGAGTAAACCCATTAATTAAAGAAAGATTTTCCTATTTTTAAATTTCATTTATACTCCATCGTTTTATTTAAATTAAGAAAAACGATACACTTTATGAAAAGTAATTTCATGACACATTATGAAAATAAAAATACAAGTTGTTAAGGGTGTAAAAAAAAAAAAGGACAAAACAATCATTTTAATTTTACAGAACTTTACGAAATTATGGTATGTGTACATTCATGATGTTCTTGATAATATTTTAGGATATATGGGTAAATGACCTTTTTTAAGTATTTTTTTAATATCCAAATTTTTTGTTAAATTAGAAAATTAATATTTTTTTTAATGATCAATTAGTGATTAACTGATTGAATAGGTGATTGATCAATATCAAAATCTTTTTTTTACCGGTCAATCAACATTTTAATAACCACCTATCACTTTCTTTAATAAAATAAGTTTGGCAATTTTTTTTTTTAATTTAACAAAATTTTCTAATATTTTTCCAGATGTGTATTATTATTCTTTAATTAAGTGTAGAGGAAATGTCTCGTATTTGGCAGTCCAAATTGGGACTGACAGAGACTGTAGTCGTACACCGTAGGATGAAAAACAGACGGTTGAATTTACTTAGGGGTAGCCTAATTAATTAAAAGAATAAATGTGAAGGGGATAGATAAGGAAATAATAGAAAAAAATAGAATCTATGGTTGAAAATGAATTACATAAAGAGACGGGGTTGGAGTTAAAATAACAAACTAAACAAATGTTGAATCTTTAACAAGTTCTTTTAAGCTTAATAAATAATTTTCTTATGTGAAATCTACGTTTCAAATTCAATGATAAGAAGCAAAAAAATTGAATGATATTATACTAATGTTTAAAACACCAAGCATAGATGTTCTAAATTTGTTTTACCAGCCATGTTTATGTGCTTAAACAAATTGTATTGTCATTTTATTAATTTGTACAGTTAACAGTTATGTCTTGCAAAAAGAAAATTAATGTGTTTATTGATTGTGCTTTATTTTGCTTTTCTCATCTGTTGTTAATACGCATGTCCTCATAATTATGGGCTCATTTGAGGGCATGCGTATATGAAAAGCACATTTCGAAAACTTTTTTTTTCCTTTAATTTAAAACTATTTTGTACTATTCACATATTTAAATGTTTAAAGTAAACTCAAATTTTAAAAGTCCATAATTTTATAATTTCAAGTTCAAATAAGATAATTTTTTTTAATTGCATAGAATTTCGAGAGAAATTAAACAAGATCAATATTGATTTTTTTAAAATATATTTTAAGATTTTATATTTTTTCATTTAAAACAGTTTTTTTTAACGAAATACACATTTATAAAACTACATCTCATTTTTAATCCAAAATTACATCTTCAAAACCTCCCCAAACGGGCCCTATATGTGCTTATACATGATGCTTTATTCATATCTACTCGATTAATTAGCTATAGTAATGCAGCTACCATTGACATTTATAATAAGCAAATGACCTAGTTTACTTTAATAGCAGAAAGTTAGGATTTACACTATCATCTAGAAGTTTTAAAACATCAGTTCTCACTTCGCAGTTGTTACATTTCTACTACATAAGAATTACAAACTGCATACAATTCAGTAACATTTTTATGTTCTATTGTTACAACGTTGATTAAAACATTTTTAAATAGTCCATATTCCTTTTTTAATATCTGTAAAATTGCCTATTTGTCCTTATAATGAATATAATAACAATTTCAAAGCTGACAAACCTCCATTTTATATTTGTTTTACTGTTTGCAACCTCTAGGACCCTTCTCCTAAGATCCAACTCAACGTTGTCTCAGACACCGGATTTAAGACAATTTCTATATATATATAGTTTTCAATTTTAATTATACGTAAGCGCACAGGTTGAACTTGGACACACAGTATACTCGTGAAATTTTTTAGAAACGACACAACTAGTACATTTTTCAAGTGGAAGTATGTAGTCCTCTTCAGCGTCATTCCTTTAATGATGGCTCTTAAATGTGGCTCTTAAATATGTAGTTTTCAATACATTTTGTTGAAGGGTTAATTTCACTTTTAGCACTTGTGAAATAAATTATATTAAAACCAGCACCACTTTTTTCCCTCTTCATTTCTAGCAGTGCCACGTCATTTTTCAATCTGATATGTGGGGCTCTACTGCACCAAATATATGTCAAATTACTGGTTTATCCTCATCTTTCTCGCATGGCCTAAAATAATGTGTCAAACCAGCATCTACAGTATTTTAGAGAGAGAAAATGAAATCTAGAGAGAAAAACAGTTGCAATCAGCCGGAACTGCTCGAAAACCGTCCGAAACCATCACGAAAGGCATCTATAAACAGCTTTGTGATATAGAAGGCCACCTACTTAGAATAGTTTAAAAAACCGGCACCAGAGATCGAGAGAATCGTGGCCGATGAAGGGTGTAGGGGAAATCGAAGTAACGGATCAAAGAAGTCGAAAGTTAAAAAAATGGCCTTTTCGTTTCAATGTTTAAAAAGTTTGCGTTTAACGTTTTGTTTGCAAAGGGGAAAAAATTTCATTATTTTGAATTTGTTTCACAGTTGGTCTTCTTACAGGGACGGTCATTATGATAATGACCGCCTGGTAATTTTCGTTGTGACCCCTGTAAATTTTAGCATATAATTTTGGTCACAACGATATTGACCAGGTGGTCATTATAAAAATGACCAGTTTTTGGTCAAACGTCCTTCCACAGGATCGGTCATTTTCATAATGACCCCATGATCATTATGACCCCATGGTCATTATCATTGTGACTCCTGTAAATGGTCAATACGATGACGTATTGGTCAAAGTGTTAGACCAGCGGTCATAACAGTTATGACCGTCTGGTCATAACCGTTATGACCGCTGCGTTACACAATCGGTCATAACAGTTATGACCGCCTGGTCATAACCGTTATGACCTCTGTGTTAGACCAACGGTCATAACGGTTATGACCGTCTCATCATAACCGTTATGACCGCTGTGTTATACGATCGGTCATAACAGTTATGACCAGACGGTCATAACCGTTATGACCTCTGTGTTATACTATCGGTCATAACGGTTATGACCAGATGGTCATAACCGTTATGACCGCTGCGTTACACTATCGGTCATAACAGTTATGACCGCTGTGTTATACGATCGGTCATAACGATTATGACTAGACAGTCAACCGTTATTACCGCTGTGTTATACTATCGGTCATAACGGTTATGACCGCCTGGTCATAACCGTTATGACCTCTGTGTTATACGATACGGTGACGTATTGATGAAAAACCTTAGGAACAAAGAGGTCAAAACGAAAATTACCAGGCAATCATTATGAAGTTGACCGTCCTGTAATTTGCATTTAAAATGATAGAAATACCAAGAGTCATTTAAATGTCGAATTACAGATTTACCCTCATTTCTCACCTGCCCAAAAGGTATTCTCCCTCGAATAAGCTCACAAAAATTTCCAACCAGCGTCTACAGTGTTTTAGAGAGAGAAAGCTTTGCAATCGCTCTAAAACTGCTCAGAAACTGTTCTAAACCACCACGAGAGCCCTTTATATACTGGTTGGACGTCTGCTAAAGTCGAAAAATCTTTAAAAAATACCCATGTCGACGCCAACAAAAATGTCAGAGAAAAACACTACTCCCGAAACATCGTCGAAGGGTACGCAGGGGGAAGTCGAATTAAAAGACTCACAGAAGTTTATGAGTGAACTAGACGATAATATATCCGATTCTGAAAAGGTAATGAAATTTATTTTTGTTTTTATGTTGAAAAATATTTTCATTGTTAATATATATAAGTGCCGTATAATAAAAGATGTCGGAAGCTGGATCGATTAAAAAGTTGTTTTGGTCTTTGTGTTTAAAAAGTTTACACTTTTAATATTTTTCAGTAAGAATATGCAGTATTTATTGATTTTGTGAGAACAAAGTTTCCATTTTTATATGCGTTCTTGATGATATTCCACTTTCCAATTGATTTGCTGAAAAATGTTATTATATTGTACATAAAGTTAAGATTTTTATCTGTTTCTGTACCATAAAACATATGTTAACTCAAGTATGTGTTTTGGTTTATATTTTATATTAGGGTTTTCGTCGATATTTGTGTTTAAGTGTAAATGATATCGGCTATTTGAAACAAAATGGAATGGTCATTTTTTTTATGACTCTCTGGTCATAATAATTATTACTCAGTTTCAATTTTCTGTTATGTCCGGTGGTCATTTTCATTATGAATTGTTGGTCATAATAATAATTACTCAGTGTTTATTTTTCCTGATGTTATGGCTTGTTGGTCACAAAAATTACCAAGTTTTTTGTTTGTTCTGAACTGTCATTTTCATAATGACTTGGTCATTTTAGGCCGACAATTTTTGTTGAATTGATGGTGATTAATTTTTTAGTTTTCATAATGCTGTTATTTTATGCTTGGTAATTTTTATTATTACTTCACTGTCATAAGTATACTTACTCTTTTATGTTACGATTAACATTACCGCAGGTTCAATATAATCGACGGGTACCAGATTCTGAAATTACCAGGGCAAAAATAAACACTTTTATTAACATTCCAGATAGTTGTGCGAAACTGAGACATTGGTTGTCTCCCCAACAGTACGAGGCCGTCCTCCAGCAGCCATGCATTAAACAGTTTCTGAGATTAACCAATCTTGGTTGGGCTGGGCAGGTCTTCCACAACATTGTTATGAGATTGACGGATCACTTAGCAATGGGTGATGCTCTTTGGTTTGAGATCGGAGGCGAACTTGGTAGATTTTCCATCAACGAGTTCTGCCTCATTACCGGCATGAAATGTGTAGGGTCTACCCATCTCCCAATGGTCGAAAGCTGATTAATAACAAGATATTTTTCGACCTTGAGAGGCATGTCAAGAGAAAATTTGGAGCTGTAGATGTCGAATGCGGCATTTGACAACGACGACGACGCTGTGAAGCTTAGTTTACTATACTTGATGTTCTGCATTCCCTTATCAAATGCAAGCTCCGTTAAGATAGACTCTAAGTTTTTTTCCCTGGCCGATAACATTGTTGATTTCAATGATTTTCCTTGGGGCGTTCTCTCATGGGAGGCAACCCGGTCTGCAATCTGTAATACAGTTCAGAACAGGCTGTCTACGAAGAGAAGAGCTTTAAAAAGGCCCGACAAAGTGCATTACAGTGTATCGGGCTTTCCTCATGCCTTACTCGTCTGGGCCTATGAGACCCTCCCTTTGATAGCATTGAAATTCAGCAAAAAGTACGATCATGCCTTTCCGCGTATGCTGTCGTGGACCACCGCGGACAATGTCAAGTTCGATGATGTTATATCTTCTTTTACCGCGGTTGGCGAAAATCAGGTATTATTGTATAGAATGTCTTCCATATATTTATTATGTATGCAGTGTCAATTACAACTGTTGGTCAATTTAACATTTTCACAAGCCTGTTATTATAACAGTGATTATACTAGCATATTGATACAATTCGTATCCCCTACTGATTTTTTTTATTAATATCAAATGTGTTCAAACTAAGAGTTTTGTCATGATGCCAACTGAAGATGAGTTGAAGGACCTATGGGTTGCGCGGCTATATTTGAAGAACCCAAGTGTTGTGCCTAAATTACCTCCCAAGCCTTCTGCACCCCGACCGAGCTCTGATACAAACTCAAATTGGCGGGAGTTTCAAAAAGAGATCCGAGGAGAAATTGTCTCCATTAAAGAAAAGTTGGTGGCCCTTGAAAAGGGCCAGAAGAAGGCTAACAAACTCATGAGAACAGTAATAAAAATGTCGGCCGCCAACTTTTCTGAGAAGGGATAGGGGAAGGCACACACCAAGTTCCATGTCAGCAGCCGCCAGAAGCCTCAAGTTCACACGGCTGAGAATTATGAGTTGAAACCTACCTCACCTCACATCGGCACCGGCTCGCAAAATGATGTGATATTCAACTCTGACATCGGAGCCGCTGCTGATATGGGTGTTCAAGCAGCCATGGAGTTCCTCACTGCCGAAAAGGTGATTGTTCCTCGGGAAGACGTCAAGGCTGAGGAGAATAAGGTACTCATTTAGGTGTTAGTCGAGTATTACATTAAATGTAGATGATCTCAACTGTATTCCATAACTAGAACATTGTATTTATTATGCCATGTTGTGAAACCACACAGGAAAGTATTTTGCCCTACAATTTACCAGCAGCTGATCTAGAAGCGAAGGCAAAATCAGATCAATTTGTTGGAATAAAGGAGGAGATCATTCCTGACCCGGAGAAAGATGGTCAAGAAAAAAACATAGAGATAGATATCGTGAAGCTTGAAGAGCCAGACAACGATGAGAGCATCGGTGACGTGGTTGTTACGAATATCTGTAACTTAGTTATATAGTCATTATGTACAATGTTAACTCGTTTCATATATGTCACTTATAGATCCGTAAGAAGAAGTGGGGCCAGACTATCAAGGATTGGCCAGTGGCCCTCTGGATCAATCACTGATGTTGCCTCGCCGTCGAAGCCTCCGAGTAAGCTGCTTACTTTCCTCCCTCCAGGTCTCGCAGATGAACCTCCGAAAGAGACGCTAGAGGAGTTCAGGGAGTGGTTCCCAAAAGGATTATTGAAGAGGACTCCTGCAGGGTAATTTTTTTTATAATACAGATTATGTTCGATTTAAAATTTACAATATATTAACAACGTCATCACCAATTAACCAGACGGTACATTATGTTTAGTAAACGGCCTCCCCGATACAGTGCAAAGCATGATATTTTAGACAAACCACATGACCTCAGATGCATGATGGTGGAAAAAAAGAGTTGGTATTATGAGTAGCTACATCTCCTGTTTGGCTATGGGATGAAGTAAGTACCTTTCTTCAATATTTTATACTCAATGTTCTATAAATTTTGTAAATACTAAGGTCACAATGATACATTGTTTGTTATCCTGTATTTTTTTTCCAATTTATTTGCATCTTTTTTGTTTGTGCAGCACATTGACGTTGCATTCTACTACCTGAGGAAGAAAATCAGGCAATACCCTGAACTGGAACAACGAAAGGTGACAACGGTAGACACGTTTTTTGCTGCAAAAGTCCGCTCGTTATGGACCGTCTACCAGTCAGCACCCGATAAGTTCGATTGGGCCTGCTGTGATTCTGTGTTCAGGATAATGCTTTGCGTGCGTGCCCAGAGTGGGGCCTCGTGGTTTAACGTTAACACGGTGCTAATGCCAATTCACTTTGGCGATCTGAAACATTGGGCATTAGTAAAGCTCGACCTAACAAACTGGACCCTTGAGGTATACGACTCTCTTCAGCATGAAGGACCTCATAACTCTAAGGTCCGCGCAGGAATGGACGGTCTGTCAAAGTTCATTCCATTTCTAGCTGAAAAAAACAGTTTATTCGAGTTCAAACCACGAGTTCCTCCAGGAAATTACCCAATACCAGTCACCATAATGAAAGATATCCCTAAACAAGCCAATGGGTTAGTACAAGCATTGCAAATTATTTCATAAAATGAACTGTGTGGAGTGTGTTGCTTATTTAATAAAATTTTTTTCATCTTTCGTGCAACAGGGGTGACTGTGGAATGTTTACAATCAAATATGCTGAATGCTTAATAGAAGGGAGGGATGTCAGTTATTGGGTAATTGCTGCATGCATACAAATCTTCAAGGAGTATTTTGCCTGTTACATATGGTTCCATGCCAAAAATAAGCTCGCTCAAACTTATAAAAGTGATGCTGATGAGGAGGACGACGTTTAACATTTTGACTAATCATTTCAATCCTGTTATCTAACTTAACCAGACTGTAAATAGTGCCATTATTTAATTCTTGGTAAACCCCATTGATTTTTTGTATATGGTATATTGTTGTAAAATTTGAAGTGTAACATTACACATTAATCGTATTGATGACCAGGTGGGAATAAAACGATTCATTATCAATGGAATGTATCTTTGTACATGATAATCCGCAAAATGTTAGCTTATAGCAATAAAAAGCTCTCTTTCTTTCAATACTACTACAGAGGTCATAACGGTTATGACCAGACGATCATAACTGTTAAGACCGATAGTATAACACAGCGGTCATAATAGTTATGACCAGACGGTCATAACCGTTATAATCGCTGGTCTAACACAGAGGTCATAAGGGTTATAACCAGACGGTCATAATCGTTATGACCAATCGTATAACACAGAGGTCATAACGGTTATGATCAGACAGTCATAACCGTTATGACCGCTGGTCTAACACAGAGGTCATAACGGTTATGACCAGACGGTCATAACTATTAAGACCGATAGTATAACACAGTGGTCATAACAGTTATGACCAGACGGTCATAATCGTTATGACCACTGGTCTAACACAGAGGTCATAACTGTTATGACCGCTGGTCTTAAATCCCCCTAAAAAATGTTTGCCATAACAGTTAATGTTTTTTTATATAATAAAAGCGTGTTATAGCAATCTATTGTATTATAAAATACACTTTGTACATATCATAAAAAACTTGGTCATGTTTAATGTGAAGTGTGATAAATTGTGCTAAATTGTTATACAACAATGATAAAAAAGTAAAGTAAAATGACCCTACACATTCATCACATTTATGAAATTGGTGTTATGAACTCTGTATCTGGCCTTGTGGTTGGACGTTTTCGTAAGGGTACTGAGTTGGTACATGTTTGATGGTTGTGTCCGTAACCATTACATCTACCACACCGATTAGGCTCATGTTCTTCACCTTGGGACAGAATCCTACGAACCCGTAGCCTTCCGAGCCCATGCTTTGTAGTAAGAGGATTAACAATTCGCAATCTTACTTCTTCATATACGTCCCAGCCCTCGGCGCTGCCAATAAGGTGGACTACATGTGCATAGCAAGCATACAGATAGTCTTTCGTGTAGTAATTAGAGCAATAATTATAAGGATCAATTCGACGGTGGTTACATACGGCCATTGCATGAGGGCAAGGAATTTGATCGACCTGAAATCGTCAGCAAGTACATGTCCTTTCGCTCATATCAACAATCCATATTTGGGCAGCATTGTTGGTGACGGCGTACTCAAACTGATCAGCTGGCCGAGGCTGTAACAAAGGGAATTTTAAGACATTAGTTTAAGCGATCGCATTAAGGCGAAGCCAGAATAAAATTTAACAATGGGGTCGTTATCACAAACCGTTACTGTTAGGCCTAAAGCGAAGTTTGTGCGAATCAATTTCTCTGCCTTCGGGGCCAGTTTAGATGTTATTTTAAGGGCCTCTTCACATCTCTCGACAAACCATCTTTGTAGTAGTCCCTAAGCCATTCCACCAAGAATCCAATTGGCATTAACCTGGCTTTCCGATCCACATTGTTTAATGACTCTGCAATGTTGGTTATCATGATTGCATACCTCCGACCGTTGAAGTATGCTCGCGACCACTTTATAGGATTGGCTTGAAGAAGGTAACGATGCATGTCGGGGTTACGACCACGGATGGATTCCATATGACGATGGTACTCACTTAAAAGATACGATCTCGAGGCACCGTCAAAATAGGTCTTCAAAGGGTCTTTGAAATCCTTGTATCTAGTCTTCAAGTTTGCAGCCAAGTATCGGACGCATATCCCGAATGCAGCATCCGGATACACAAGGTTGGCTGCATATTCGATACCCTTATGCCTATCGGCCACAATAGCAAGAGACTCTCGCGTGCCGATTGAATCCCTTAGTTTCTCGAAGAACCATTTCCATGATTTATTGCTCTCCGACGGAACGATACCAAATGCAAGGGGAAATATGGAGCCATTTGCGTCGTGTCCGCAGGCTGCAAGCAACATTCCTCCAAACCTGGCCTTTAGTGCTGATCCATCAACCATAATTACTGGACGACAATAAGGCCAACCATGCTTCGAAGCAGCTAAGCACATGTACAAGTATTTGAAACAATTTGCTGAGTCTGTCTCAATGTCATTGTCGGATCCAGGATTTTTTCGCTTAACCATTTCAGCCCACGCTGACAGAACTGTAATTATTAAATTATCAACACCATGTTTTAAGTATAATAGTTATAAGGCCAGTCACGAACATATAACCAGATAAGGGAAATTATCTTTGTATGACTCAGCATCATCGCCCCTCAGGCTTGTCAGTGCAGCTTCCTTCCCTCGCCATGCTCTGAGATAGTTGAAAGACACTCCAAATTCGGCCTGCATGTCTCGCATTATTTCAGATGGTCTATATAAGGAATTGGTCGGATCCAAGTATTTTGCCTTAACACACTCCCCAATCATCCAACTCTTCGCTTGACGATAATGCCCTTGAACGGTTTCAATTGAACAAGTATGGATGTTGTCGAACCTCTTCACAACAAACAGTTCACTACCTTTCATCCTAGTCGCACACAATTGCCATGGACATCCCTCATTATCTATACATATAACGTGTAATAGAGTAGAGTTCGACCTCTTCACCTTGAATTGGTAGTGTTTACTCATGGCATCGTGATGAAGATGATATTGCAGTAACTTTTTGTTCTAAAAAATATAATTTATGCGCAGCGTGATAGGTGTATAATCAGCAACAACGATTCCGTCGATACACTGTCACTACTTGATACTTTGTCATATTGAGATCCAGTATTATTAACAATAGAATGGCCTCCAATGCTTGCTGCGATACTCTTCTCGTTTGAACGATGAGCATCAGCCGAAACATTAAATTTCCAAGCATTACAATCATCATGATCCGTGCTTAAGTCATTGTTCAATATTTGATGTTGCTTTTCAATTCCATATTCAGTGTGCAAATCCAGACCTACTGTAGGAGAAGTGATATGAGGAGGAGGAGGAGGGTTTATGATCATATTACTGTCATTTACATGTTGCATGGCTTCATCACTCTGTCCTCCCTCCCTAGAACGTTGAATGTCTATGTGGTTGCTTGCCCCTACCTCTGGTGCCATGGCTTCCGCCGCGGACTCATCCAATACATCGATTGTAACTGGAAATTTGCTAAGCACATGAACATCCTTCTTCTTTAGTTGTATGTAGAATTTAACGTCATCATCACACTGTATCCTCACAAGAGGCAATCCTGGTTCAACACCGTATCTCATGACTATATTCTTGTCTGGGCCCCTAATTCCAATCACACTTCTCACCAACTAAACAAGACCAACATATGTTGAGTTCTCGGGCACCAATATTCCCTTCATTTCGCCACCAACATAGCTCAATGTGCCATCCCATTGACCATTATACTTTACGAAAAAACAAACCGCATCCATTCCTAAATGAAACAGTATCAAGTTATCCAATAATTTGCGTTACAAAGGAAGGAAAGATTATGTTATATGCTACAGGAGACCGAATAACAAGCACCATTATATCTCAAAACTGGTCACAGAGATTTTGTTTATACAATATATTTCAAAACGCACGCCCATTAAATCATAAATTAACAAATAAAACCAAGTAAGAAGCACCATTACCTCAGATTGGCTGATTGGAAGTGTGAAGATCTCTATTCAAATGGAGTAGAAGTAGATTTGGCAGATTTTGCCGATAACTGTGACGAGGATGGTCAGATGTCGAATTAACAGAGTGCACAAAGATGTGTTCAGATTTGTTGGACTTAGAGTGAGTTTCGATTAGTGGGTAATGGTGCAGAGAGGAATCGTGAGACTTCACTGAGAGAAAAATGACGAAAAGAGGAAAGAAATGTTTTCAAAATTTGGGTTACTGTATATAATGTAGGGATTGAAATGGGCGGGAAAGCTCACGAAAAATTTTGTTAGGGTTTGACAAATACGTCACCGTATTGACCAATAGTATATCGGTCATAACAGTTATGATCAGACGGTCATAAATGTTATGACCGATATTGTAACAAATCGATCATAACGGTTATGACCAGACGGTCATAAATGTTATGACCGATAGTGTAACGCAGCGGTCATAACGGTTATGACCAGACGGTCATAACTGTTTTGACCGCTCGTCTAACACAGAGGTCATAACAGTTATGACCAGGCGGTCATAACAGTTATGACCAGGCGGTCATAACCGTTATGACTGATAGTGTAACACAGCAGTCATAACGGTTATGACCAGGCGATCATAACTGTTATGACCGCTCGTCAAACACAAAGGTCATAACAGTTATGACCGTCTGGTCATAACCGTTATGACCGATGGTCTAACACTTTGATTAATATGTCATCGTATTGACCATTTGCAGGGGTCACAACGATAATGACCATGGGGTCATTATGAAAATGACCGATCCTGTGGAAGGATGTCTGACCAAAAACTGGTCATTTTTATAATGACCACCTGGTCAATATCGTTGTGACCAAAATTATATGCTAAAATTTAACAGTTAAAGGGGTCACAACGAAAATTACTAGGCGGTCATTATGATAATGACCGTCCCTGTAAGAAGATCAACTGTTAAACAAATTCAAAATAATGAAATTTTTTTCCCCTTTGCAAACAAAGCATTAAACGCAAACTTTTTAAACATTGAAACGAAAAAGTCATATTTTTAACTTTCAACTTCTTTGATTCGTTAACTTCGATTTCCCCTAAACCCTTCATCGGCCACCATTCTCTCGATATCTTTAATTAGTTTTTAAAGTATTCTAAATATGTGACCTTCTATATCAAGAATCTGTTTATAGATGCCTTTCGTGGTGGTTTCGGACGATTTCCGAGCGGTTCCGGCTGATTGCAACTCTTTCTCTCTCTAGATTTCGTTTTCTCTCTCTAAAATACTGTAGATGCTGGTTTGACACATTATTTTGGGCCATGCGAGGGAGATGAGGAAAAACCAGTAATTTGACATACAATTAATCCTGCTGGGCCCCACATTTCAGATTGAAAAATGACGTAGCAGTGCTAGAAATGAAGGGGAAAAAAGTGATGCTGGTTTTAATATAATTTATTTCACAAGTGCTAAAAGTGAAATTAACCCTTTGTTGAATGCATCCACAGCTAAGACATTGAGAAAGAAATAAGACAACTAAGCTTAGTCCTATCCTGCATCTTGTTCTATTAGAGTCTGTCATTACATTTTTTATGACATTCTAAGTGTTAAATATGGTACCCTATTGTAGCACAAACATTATTAATCTTGAGTACCTTTAGATGTATAACCTAACCTTGGAGTGAGGATTTATGTGTCTTAAATTGGTGGAGAACTTCAAGTGCTCAGTACTCTAACCTTTCTCGTTTGGCGCGTGATATCTTGGCTATTCTGTATGGACAGGTAGAGAAGCTAACAAAAAAAATTAGGGAAGGAGCTGCATCGGTTGAAGGTGTAGAGGCCAAATTATGACGGGTAAAAACTTTAGTGTGTTGCGTTTTCGTCAAAAATTGAACAATGTTTAAATTGACTATTATTTAACTTACCACATGGATATTAGAACTTTAAACACAACTTCAGACTGAACTCTTTATTTTCTTTGTTGTAATCTTTTAATTTCTTTGTATCTAAGTGACCATTTAATAGTGTCCTATCCATTTACTATCAAATTATGAAGTTCCATAAAGGAGAAACATAGGATGATGATTTTGAGTTAAAACACGATATTACAGGTGCGGTGTCATTCTAAAAATTCAGTTTGTGCTACATAACTGGTATAGGTTTCATTGGATATTTGTTCTTTATTTTTCTTTCTACAGGTTTAAGGTGGGGTCAAAGATTTATGAGGGATGAACTTTTACAAGAGCAAACATCTTTTTGATAAGTTTTGTAGCATCTTTCCTTCCTTTTCATGGATGTTGAATTGTTGCCCTTACGGATGTTATCTTAGAGAACTTTAACTTAATGTATTTGTTTTGTACATTATATTGTAATTTGATAATTGATTTGTGATTTCTATTTTTGGACCTTGTAATAAATAGCACAAGGGAAAGCCACCCATGGGGAAAAAAATGGGAATTTGTTTATTTATTTATTTTTATAAAACTATACCACGACGGTTATTGGAAAACCATTGTGGTAACCTCACATTCCATGACGGTTTTTCACTGGAAACCGTCGTGGAAGCTTAACTTTTCACGATGGTTTTCACTGAAAACTATCGTGTAATCCTCTTGCGGACACAAATGCACCCATGTTATACTAAGTTTTTCACAATGGCCCATAACCATCGTGGAATGTAAGATAATACGACAGTTAAAAAACCGTCGTGGAATCCGTGAAGTTTTCACGACGGTCGATTCAACGACGGTTTTTTAATGATCGTGGAATCCTTCTTTTGTTCTAGTGTATATATCTATAAGTACTTTGCTTCTCATCACATTGTTTATTTTTTTCTTTCAGGTACCTATTTTAATATCAAAACAATGATCCAGTAGCAAATTAGAGACATGATTCTATTTAGTCTTGGCTTTTTATATGGTTTTGTGGCTGGCTATCGTAACCTATCAAGCTGAATATATGTTATGTCTTAGATTGATTTTTGTTACGGAACAAAAATTGTTGTAAAAAATACCATAACATGTAATCACTTGATATTTGTTTATTTATTTATTTTGAAATACCAATTGTACCCTTAAGTTACTAATTGGTGACCATGATGGTACCAGTCGGTATTCACGATGATACCGGTCATCTAATTGGCACCGGTTGGTTACCTAATGTAGGAGCATACTTGAATTTGGGAGGCGGCCTATGTAGCTTGGGTCTCGAAGAAGTGCTCGAGCTTGTCCGTTAGGTGCTCCTATGAATTCGTAAGGGACCCCTCGAAGTAAGCGCCCAAACGCATAGTGCTTGAGGTAGATTCCTGAGTCTGATAGTGAGTGGTGTTTAAAGGAGTTGATTGTGCATTTCCCATCAGTTGCAACTTTTGGAAGAAATAGTTGCGTCACTCTTACATCAATTGGTATCAGAGCAGAAGGTACCAAGTTCAAGTCCCCATGGGTTCGGCCTGGAGGGGGCATTTTTCGAAGGAGGGGAGAATGATGTAGGAGCATACTTGAACTTGAGAGGTGGCTTATGTGGCTTGGGCTTCGAATAACTACCCGAGCCCATCCGTTAAGTGCGTCTACAGATTCGTAAGGGACTCCTCGAAGTAAGGGCCCAAACAAATAGTGCTTGGGATGGATTCTCGAGTCTTATAGTGTGTGGTGTTTAAAGGAGTTGATTGCTCATCTCCCATCAGTTGCAACTTTTGGGAGAAATAGTTGTGTCATGCCTACATGAATCTGGTATCCATCGTGATACCAACTGGTAACCACCACCACTGATTGGTTACCATATGGTAATCAATTTTGCCAGCAAGATACTGGTTGGTTACCAGTTGTAACCGAGGTTTTGGCAGGATATTGCCCTGTTGCCGACCGGTAATTGCCTTCTGCTAGTTGGTTGCCTGACTGGTAACCACCAGATTTCATCCGGCCCGGAAACCGTCCTTTGCCATCTTAATAACCATCGCATCCATCGGATCTTATAGATTTCATGAATGGAATACTAAAAAATTATCAAAAAGAAAAACAATCCGAAAAATTTCACATGATAAAAAAAATAAAAAATAAAAAATAAAAAAGAATGCATCCACTGTCATTGTGGGAATCATGCCCACGCAGCTCTCTCTCTTTCTCACGCTTGACGTCGTCTTCTTCCTCTCTCTCTAGATTCTATCTTCGAATCTGAACTTGTCATCGAAGCTCGAGCAAAGGTCACCATATATATGAGGGAGCCACCGCAACGTGGGGTGGGTCACCGCACCTCCACGATTGGCAAAGGCGACCTCAGATTGTGAGGTGTTGAAGAAGCTCAGATCACAGCAACTCAAATCGTTGCGGGTGTCTGGGCATGACGACAACGACAACGACAACGACAACGCCAACGACAACGACAATGACGGCTTAAGGTTTCCTCATGCAGCTCCACTCGTTGTCGATTGCCAGATTTGATGTGGCATGCTCACGATCTCCTCGGATCCGACATTGCAACTTTGGTGGAAAGGTGGTTACCACATTGGGGAAGAGAGGGAGGAGGGAGAACGACGGCCTCCACTATTGCCTTCTCCGATTGCGGCCTCTTGCAGCTCTGAATATGATCTCCAGAGTCGGATGACTATGGTAGGTGTTATTACGCCCAAACTATCTTTTTAAAATGGTCAATTATAGTTAGATTGGATGGTCATATCCAAACTATCTTTTTAAAGTGGTCAATTGTAATTAGATCCGACGGTCGTCTTAACCTGTTTTTGGTGACAAACACGTCGGCTTTTATTTATTTATTTATTTTTAAATTTATTTTTCGTAGATAACTAAATCCACTATAATAGGCTTTATTTTACACCCTTGCATCTGTGGTGTTCTAAACCATAGAGATTTAATCTAAGGCAGAGGATTCGTACCCCACTATAGACTAACGCAACCTTACACCATGGTAGAAGTCCCCATATTATATATATATATATATATATATATATATATAAAACAAAAGTCTTGGGTCTGACACTGCATGTGAAGCGGTACCGACGTGTTGTGCCTTTTGTGTCAGCCAACAAACACGGGAAATTGGCACTGCAGAAAGCTATGTGGAAGTCAGAATTCTATATTATATTTTAATTGAATGAAAGGTTGAATGGTAAATTAATATAGGTTTATAGGTATAAGGAAATTAAATAAATAAAAAAAATAGAAGAAATGTGTAATCATGAACATAATTATGTATATATGGCGGAAATATAATGCAAAACTATAGCATAAGTAATGTGAAATGCTACACGAGTGTCGTTGGTAAGGGGAAAAAAATTTTGATATTGTCGTATGTAAACATGGGTTAGCAGTAATAGAATAATATTTTAAAGACAATGTGAAATAAGCAGGGCTGTCATTGGTATGGGGATATATTGGCATGAATGGTAAGAACATTTGTGAACGGAAGTTGTTACTTGTGTTGCCAATATGAATAGGAAGGAGAAAAGTGAAGAAAATAATTTGTTAAGATAGGAAGAGATAAGATGAAAAAGTAGCAGGCATGTAGATGGGGGAACTGCAAGTAATGGAACAAGTGTTGGAAAGGGAATGTGAAATTAGGGATGCTTATAAAATTGTAGTTAAGAAAAATTGGAAAAAAAATTTAAGCAGTGAGAAAATGGGCATAGTAGTTGAAAGACAAATTTCGTATGCGTTTGGTGCATGGATTTGGAAGGAAGAGTTAATGTGTGAAATGAGGTGTGCGTATGCTGAGACGTTTGAATTATTGTAATTAAAAAGTATAAAAACTGACAATGTGTTTTGAAAAAAATATAAATAAATAAAACAAAGACATGTTCGTGCGTATCGAAATTATATGCAAATTAATCAAAAAAAAATCTCAATTTGATGCGTATATGCAAAATTAAGGACTTCTATAGTTAGAATTACAAAAATATGATAGTAAATGTGAAAAAGGAAATTGGGGTAGACTTTTTTAGGAAAAAACAAAAAAGGATCTTTAATTAAATTGCCTCCTCTCTTTTAGTTGAATACCTATTCACATTCGGGTTTTCATCATGTTCTTCATTAGTTAGATCCGTCGCCTCCGCCTTCCTCTTCATCCCCCTCGTCCTAGCCATATGTATCCTGTATTTGTGCAAGTTGTTTTGCAAAGTTTCAAAATCATGATAACCATTTAAATGACTTTTTTATTTCACTCGTAAATGTTCTATAAATAAAACGTATGGGAGATTAACATTTACATCCACCAGATAGAATCTACTCACTCCTATAAATATATCTAATCTTTCTCCTCATTTGTTTAAGTTTGGCCTTACAATTATGTAGATAAATTTTATTTTTGCTCCCTGAACTTTAGTGCTCTCATAACTTTGTTCTCTGAACTTTAAAAACTGGTAGAAATGTTTTATGAATTATGAAATGTTATTATATTTGCTCATTCAATCTGTTAAATTGATGGAATTGCTGATATGATAACAACTAAAGTGTAATTTAATAAGGACAAAATTTATTTTTACCCCCTGAATTTTAATTTTCTTGTAATTTTGCCCCCTGAACTTTTAAAACTAGAATTTATACCCCTCAAACTTTAAATAGTTAGGAAGAATACCCCCCGAACTTTAAACCATTAGCAAAAATATCCCTTGTTTTATACTTTGGCCATAAGACTTGGAAAAACTTTATTTTTACCCCCTAAATTTTAGTACATTTGTAACTTTATATCCGAATATTGAAAAACTAGTGCTTATACATCTCGACCTTTAAATTTTTAGCAAATTAGAGCACTTATATTTCGTCTACTTAAAACTAATGTGGATCTAATATAATACAAGATTAATTTAAATTAAAATATTTGTAATTATAAAAATAACGTAAAAAATCTAGCAAAATTTAAGGGAGCTAAATATACAAGTTACTTTATTATTATTATAATTATTTTTTCGTTTTTCTGGTAATGATTTCAATTTTAAAATTAAATCTTATGAACACAATATTAGTCATTTATAGGCTTCAGTACATTGACTTTCTGTTTGTATTCTTTGTTTAATCCTTTTTGGGGTTTTTAGCGTTCATAAGTTTTGTTTTTTAATGTTGAAGTCAGTACAAAAAGTAAAAATAAAAAAATAAAAGAATTTATATAATTAGATCACTGGAATTTTTATAAATTTTTAAGGTTATTTTTGTAATTATAAATATTTTAATTTATATTAACTTTTTAGGGAAAGTACTTGAATGACACAAATTTACCATTTCCCTAACATGAAAAAAAAAAAAAAAAAAAAAAACCTAAGTGACTAACATTTGATCAATATGATACAAAAGTAAACTAAAATTAACAAAAATTTGTGTCATGTTGGTCAATAGATTAAAAAAATGTGGTTATTTAAGTAATTTTCTCTAACTTTTTATTATCTTAGTACTACATTAGTTTTAAGTGGACAAAATATAAGTGATTTTTTTAATTAACAGTTTAAAGGTCAAGAGGTTTACGCACTAGTTTTTCAATGTTCGAAGGTAAAATGTACTAAATTTAAGGGGGCAAAACTAAAGTTTTACAAGTCTTATGTGGCAAGAATATGAAACAATGGATATTTTTTTTTCTTTTTAACATAAATACATAGATTAACATATTCACATAAATTATTTTGTAGAGAAAAACTTGTCAAGCATACACACCAAATTGAAAATACATTATCATGTCTTCAAACCTCATACATACATCCAAACATAATTTACTTTTTGAGATATATACATTTTAACTCAAAAAGCGGTTGCGGAAAATTTTACGTAGTAGTATCCCACACCGCCCTTCACCCGCCACATCGCCCGCATAGCCCACCACTTAAACTGCAGGCTTCTTACCTACAGTATGAAATATAAGAGTGAGTTTTCGTCCAGCAAGTACAAACATAATCTCACAAAACCTTTTAAACCTCTTAAAAACATGCCAATCATCATGTAATTTATGCATGATCCATTTATGATCGATTTGAATGTCTTATGCTTCATTATAGACTCAAATTTTAACTTATTATCTTGTCTCAACATGGGGCCCATAGTGTACGTACCAAAAGCGCGCAGCCTCCAGACAAAGCTAGGGTTTGCAAGGCCCTAACAGTTCTGGGAATTATAACTTGACCCTTCACGATCACGGAAGGTAAATATCACAACTGAAACATGTAGCCACCACGATCACGGGAGGTTGGTACGACACCTTACTTGATTTATCTTACTAGGTAGTTCAACATTAGTGAACATACCTCATGATGTCACTATGTCATATCATACCTAACACTTGCCATAACATGGCATTCTTGAAACCATGGCATTTTTGCAAACGTGGCATTTTTGAAAGCATGACATTTCTAAAAACATGGCATAGCATATCTTAGCATATCATCGCATGGCATCACATGTCATAATATAACATAGCATGTACACCTGAAAATATGGTGTAAATAGCATAGCTTAACATAGCATATTTGAAAATAGTATTTACTATTTTTATACTGTAGGTGAGGTTTGATACTTACCTCGTATACTATGTCTTTTGCTGCTCCACGTCAGGATACAATAGCAGACTATCCCCTGCTATAATAAAGGACAGAGGTAAGGATCTCTAGTCATAACCGTAAAATGTTGGTGACCTAACCAACATGCTTACATGATCCTGGTTGTATGTCCCTTTGTGCATAAAATCTTACTTGGTTACACTTAGTAACCCTATGGTTATGAATTTGTTTCTTTAAAAGGTTACATTGGGTAACCTTATATGCTAAGCCCACAACATACCATTAGGGTTAAATCATCTTCCAACCTTAGGCTTCTTCTTTAATCCACAACTAACGGGTTGTGTCCATTAACCCATTATCTTAACTCAATGGGTATCCTTTAGGGTTACATTAGATAACCCTTAAGGTTAACTAAGTCAATATTGCTAGTCAACTATGGTCAACCCTCTTTGGGTCAACCTTTGGGCCTTGGGCTTGACCCAGTAACTCGGGTATCCTTCCCGGTTACCATGCATAATCGCTTTACTTACTAAACTTTAGCTTGAAAGTCTTATTTTTCCTTAACTTGGAAAATTTGGGGAAATTAATCCCAAAACTCTTTACTTGACTTATAAAAAAAATCCATATTCTTAAAATGGGGTTTTGTACAATCATTTGAGGTTGAAAACTGTCGTTGGAACAGTCTCCATCGTCAAAACAGTGAAAATTAGAAAAATATAGTTTTTCTGAAACAGTTTTTAGAAAATCCTGTGCAGGAATTTCCTGTTCCCTGCACCGACTTCAGAAAACCATGTCAGTTTAAAAATCCATTTAGAATTTGAAAAAGTTTTCTTCACGAAAGTTGTAGCTCTTGAAAAATCCTAAGACTTTCATGTTTTATAAAAAATCCAGTTCCACTTTTATCCTTGTCAGTTTTCATTTGAAACTGGCTGATCGTGTAAACTAGGTCTGGGCAGACTAGTTTCGGATTTTTATAGAAACGGAGGCCATTGGAGCCTCATTTTGAGAAACCGTCCATGTTGCCCCCTAGGAAAAACTCTTCCGAACAACTTTCATGTTTTACGTTTCACCCAATTCGGCCTCTAAAGGCCTTAAATTTCACTTTCCCGAAACTGGCCAGTTTTGAATCCGAACTGGCAGTTTCGGTTGTTAAGTCCGGTTTACGTCCTATTCCGCGAAGTCTAACTCAACCGAACACTCGGGAGCCTAAATAGCATACAAGCAGTGTATTCTAAAGTCCCATATGAACCATCATGTATTTCTAACGTCTCCATACAAACCAAAACAGATCTGCCCTAACGTAGGGTTTGCATGATCTAGGTTTGCATCACATTCCATTCATCCATCTCATGCCATTCTCGACTAGCACTAGCAACCTAGCATAATTGCCACAACCGGCTTGCACAAACAGGGCACATACCAACAATCTGATCATGCAAAAATCCTAGCATGCAAGCAAGCATAAACATAACCAATCAAAGCTATTAAATCAAACCACCCTTAATACCTAATCAAGCACCAACAAAACTAACCTAAAGCAATAAAAATAACTTTGAGCTTATGCTCTTACATTTTTCAACTTGAAATACAAATAAATTTCAAATTGAAAGCTCAATTGCAAGCTTAGGGCTTAAAGAAAAATACCTTGGCTCAAGACTAGGGTTTGGGCACCAAAAATTTCTCCTTCCTCCTTGTTCTCCTTCCACTCGGTTTTCACCCTCCAATGGGTACTGAAAATTTGGCCTCACTTGGTGGTTGATCCCATCAAATCCGGCCACTCTACACACTTTCCTTCTTCAATTTTCTCTTCCCCTTTCTTGCTTTCCCACAACCGGCCATTTATCCTAGCATGGGTTCCAAAAATTTTTCAAACTTTTTCTTGGCTCTAGCTCAAATCCGAATTCTCCTAAGTAAAAGCCCTAAGAAAATTTTGATTTTTCTCTCCTCTTTCTCTCTTCCTTAGCTGCTGATTTTCAAGAAGAAAATTGGCAAGAACCTCCCCAAATTTTTGAATAAAAGTGAATAGCAACCACCCCTATTTATAGAGGTTGAAAACTTTTGAAAAATTGTGACAAAACCCCAAAAAAATTAAAAATTACACAATGGGAGGGTGAGGTGGCCAACTGTCTACTTGGAGAACAAGGCAAGATGATCTCATCTTGGTGACATCATCTAGGTGACATCACATGCTTACATCACCAAATTTCTAAAATTTGCACTTTGGCCCCAAAAGTTAAAATTCTTGCATTTATGCCCTCTAGGTGGCCGGCCATGTCATCATCTTCTAGAGAGTTCTTGGCTTTCTTTCCAAGCTTATTTAATCCAATTATGATGCCATAAATTGAGGATAGGATGATGACATCCTCCAAAGGCCTTGTTTGGCTTTTTTCTTCATTATGCAGTCCAATTTTGAGCTAACACAGATATTTCAAATACTGTGCTCACTAATACACAGTATTGTTATACTATACTGCAGTCCAAAATTCATCTGTGTAAAAATGGACTGTATAAAATTTTTCTTATTTCTTTAAGCCCTTTTTGCCCTTTATTTCTAACTTGGTGTGCTTGATTTTTCTATGGTGGTTTTAAATCCTATTCATGCTATCTTGTCCGTAAAAACAGTTTTCGCAGTATATTTTCATACTGCTTTGCCATTATACTGTATAGTCATCTCTTTGACCATTTTAGTCAAACTTTGACTTTCTTGGTCAACTTTGACTTTCTTAGTCAAACTTTGACCAACATGAAATTATGAAATTTTGTCATGCTGTTTTTCCTTAAAACGCTTTTTACTTAGCTAAGTAATCTTTTGTTGAGTCTCGTAGCTAGTTAATCGAGAACTCAAACCTATACTGTTACTCCACTCCGATCATGATTCAGACTTAGGTTTTCCTTGTTTCAAAGGAAATCTAAAGTCATCAAAATTTTGGGTATTACAGCAAAAATTTCTATTTATATATATATATATATATATAGATATATAAAACAACCACTTCCAAGATCTTGGATTTATATTCTCCCCTATAAAGCCATGCATATTGTATGACATGAAGAAGTCAGAGGGCTTTTGTTGTGGAATGGAGGGCACAACATGTTTCCATGTTTATTCATGCCAAATCATTTATCCTAGGTAACGTTATTTTCGTGTTTAACTAGGGCCGAGGGAGTATCAGTCCGGGGACATTTAATTTTAAAAAATAAATATATAAGTAAGCATTTATTTTTAAAAGGAAGAATTGTATTTAACCAAACGAAAATATATAATATATTTGAATATAATTATATATATATATTTAACTATATTAATTGCAATATACTTATTGAAAAATCACTCAGAGTGTCCTTTAAAAAAAATCACTCAGAGTGTTCCGGATTATAATACTAAGCTCCAAAGAAAATCTGTAATTTGATGTATATCGAGTATCATTTGGAACGCGTTAAGTTTTGAATGCGGTTATTAAACCTTGACGTATTATTGAAGCGCTTAACCATATTGACCCATATCAAGGGTGTGTGAACTCATCTTATTACTGTACTTAATTGATACTTTTTTTTTAATCAATTATTATCGTATCTTTCTATTTTGATAATCTAACTTAATAATTGTTTACGCTTGTAGTTTACGGGCAAGCAAAGCTATACAATTCAATGAAATCCACATTAGATAACTCGACAAAAGGCGAAATGACACACCACGAGGTGTCATTCCACGTCAATCATGTGAAAACATTACCATGTCAGTTTTTAACTGACGTGGTAAGTTTCAGTATCGGTTTAAAATGAATGTAAAACTTTTCATGACTGTTTTTAGATGTGGAATCCATTCTTTGTATTAGTAAGAAGTGACTTTTAATATGATTTGAAAAATATAGGGGACAATATATATATATATATAATTATAAGAACAGCCGCGTTATATTTCAATAAAATCTAAGGGAGGTTTTTGTAATTTAGCCTTATAGTCAATACTGGAACATGCGGATCTATACAAGAAAACTTCTACATTTTGGGGACTTAAATTTAGGACTTAATATATTGAAAATAACGGATATATCCACTAAATACCAATTGAGCTAAAAAAAAAAAAAGGTGCAATACAAGGACTTCTCAAAAGGACACTTGTTCACTCGTCCTAGTACTACTCTCCTCCGATCGTCGTGTGTGCATCTATACAAAACAAAGGATCTAGTTGGCACAAAATGATCAATTGGACTGAACTAAAAAGGATTTTCTTAATTTCTTAACTGTAGTTAAAATATATATATATATATATTATTGATCCAGTCAACAATCCGTGCTCTTTCATATATATATATATATATATATATATATATGTAAATATATATCATGTCAAATGAAATTAGGTAGTAATCTCAATATGTGACCTTCTGTACTCAAGTAATATGAAAGATGAGTGTCAATTCCATAAAAAATGATGGTAGATACATAAAACAAACAATAACTTGGATCAATCACATATAAACTTGATGATCTCAAGAAATCAACAATGTATTTTCCCTCAATTAATAGGAAAATTATTTTTTGTTTTTTGGAAAAAAAAAAATCTACCTTATTAATATTCAAGTCTCTAATCCTGGCCTCTATTCTCACTCTTATAATAAGTCAATTAATCTCTCTTTCCTCTCATACATGCATATTTCATTCACAAAACAAGAAAAACAAAACCCAGAAAGGGAAAAAAGAAAAAAGGAAAAAAGAAATAGAAAAATTATAGAAAAATTATAGAAATTAAGTGTTGTAGGTAGCTGAGAAGATTGATCATCTGCACATTTGTGGGTGATGAGGAGTGGTGAGATGACAATCAGATGGCGGAGAGCAGCAACTAATGATGTCCTTGTCCCCAGCGAATGATCCCAACTCACGCAAGAAGAAATTAACCTCTTTTTTCTCCTGAACAACCTTGAGAATCTTCTCAAACACAGGCACTTCACAAGGAATCTTGAGCACTCCCTCTTGCTGGAACCCGAACTCTTCCTCGGCTTCCCTCAGCAGAATACCAAACGCTTGGTGTCTCAAATACTCAGTTGGGATTATGAATCTCTTCATCATGGTCTCCTTCTTCCCAACACAAACAGCAAGAAACCCTTTTGGAACGGCGGCTGCGTCGTTCGAAACGTCGTTGAACGACAGAGTTCTCTTGAGGAATTTCATGCTCTTAGAAGTAGTTGTGGTTGTTGTTGTACTACTTGTAGTAGTAGAAGAAGAAGTGTTTGTAATATTGGTGTTGTTCTTAGAAGCATTTGCCATCTTCTTCCACTTCTTTAGGATCTGTTGAAGCCGAACAATGTCTCGGATCTTGTTAGACTTCTTTGATTGATCCATGATGTTAGAACAACAAGAAGGAAAAAAAATGTGTGAAGGAAAAAAAATGTGTTTGTTTTCTCTCTCTCTCTTTCTTTGCTTTCTGGTATAAGCCTTTTCTCTGGTGAATTTAAAGAAGATGGAAATGATGGGGTAGTGAATTTGTTAAGAATATTAGATATTAATTGTATATTTTACTATATATTTGTACTTAAAAAAAAATCATTAAAGTTAATTAGGGTACGTCGGTTGCTGGTGCTACTGCCTGCCTAGAGAATCAGATATATTCACTACCCATCAAAGGGTGGTTTCTGTTTGTTTAATCCCCAAGGTGTATTCGTGATGATCATTGATCAGCACTCACTGACCTCTCTCGGTTTTTGCATTATTATTATCATTATTATAATACTTCACAAATGACCATTAAATTGTACACTTAATCTTATGTTAATCCCTAATGTTCAACTTTACACTTCACACTAGTATTATTTTTATTATTATTATGAGAAATGCTAGGAAACCAACATTTTTTTATTTTTTTATTTTTTGAATAAAGCTAAGGAACCAACTTTAATATCAACTTTTTTTGAGTATCAATTAACATGTCATATTTTCATAAATAGATATAATTAATTGATGCGACAATCGTTTAAACACTTACCAATAAAAAAACGATAACTCCTATGTCATACATGTTAGTATTCAGAAATTGAGATTAGAGTCGTTGTCTTGAACATTTTTCTACTATTATTATTATTATCATATTATAATTAATATTATTTTCCTTAATTTACTCCGTGTGTGTAAACCTGTGACTTTAAAATATATGAGATTACTTCCAACAATAACTTGGATGGAGAAAGAAAACAGAATTGACCTGCAGGTATATTAGTTAATATCCCTATTAGATATATAGCTGCACCACCTATATATCTTTGAATTCAATTCCTTTCAAAGAAGCATATATATTACTTTATTAAAAAAGAAAAGGAAAAAAAAAAAAAACTAAAATGGTCTGAGGAGAAACTAAGCAATAATAATGCTACACATCCCAATTGTTATACCATTTTTAATTTTCATTCTATATAACTTGATCATATGACCAGTGATCAATTTTTTCAGTATTCTATCAAATGATAAACAACATTATTATAAATACATATGTTTATTTTATTTTTTTGTTTTTTTATTCGCTTGAGAAAAGATTAATGTTAGTTAGTGGAAGAGTTAGATGTGGGGTAGTTTTTAATTAGGATAAAGGTTGGTCCTAAATTTTTAAGTTTGTGTAAATTTGATATCTGTTTTTTTTTTTTTTTTTTTTTTTTTTTTTTTTTTTTTTGTAACTGTAGTGATCTTAAGTTATTAAAAATATTGCTGATGGAAACGACTATTTTAATAACATTTTAATAGTTTATAATCATTCAAATTACGAAAAAAAAAAAAGAACAGTCATGTATTAAAGTTGTACAAACTTAAAAATTTTAAAACTAAATAATCAATTTACCTTTTAGATAATATTAAATTAAAAAAAAAAAAACACTTACCAAGAGGACATAATATAAATCAATAATACCATAGGATCGATCAGATAGATGTCACATGTGATATAAAAATACAAAACAAAACAAGGTATATATATGTGTCAATATTCCTAATAATAAGTCAAAACTAGCTAGATCTATTTTCTATTGCAATTTGAGCAATGAAAGCGACTACTGTCTTGACAATAAAATAATAATAATAATAAATTATTAGGCTAGGCATCCGATGTCCTCCAAATTAAACTAATAATAATTTCTCTAAGCTTTTGCCTTGCTATCTGCATGGTGATTCCCCATAATATATTAAATTATAATTGTTATTTATTAAATTTCGGTGCTTTTTTGCCTATTATTTTTTTTGGGGGGGGGGGGGGGGGGGGGGGGTGGGGGTGGGGGGCGGCGGGGCGGGCGGGGGGCGTTTAGAAGATCATGGAAGATGGCACCTATCAATAAATTCCATGTGAAACCCCTATTTATTATTATTATTATTGTTATTAAATTTTTTTTTATGAGCAAAAGGAAATATAAAGAAATAATGAGGCCACAAGTTGACATCTTAGTACACAGATTAGAACATGGATGTCCTTTTCGTTCAAATATTATATAATCCTTAGCTTTTTTTTTTTTTAAATAATTATTTGACTAATAATGGGATGATCATGTATTAGTTATGATACATGTATATCACACACACTACTACAAAAAGTATATTACACGACGGAGATTACACGACGGTTCTTTGTAACCGTCGTGTAAAGTCGTACTTTACACGACGGTTCTTTGAAACCGTCGTGAAAAGTGCCACGCGAGGGACTTTACACGACGGTTCCAAAGAACCGTCGTGTAAAGTCGGACTTTACACTACGGTTCCAAAGAACCGTCGTGTAAAGTGCCTCGCGGAGCAACTTTACACTACGGTTCCAAAGAACCGTCGTGTAAAGTCCGACTTTACACTACGGTTCCAAAGAACCGTCGTGTAAAGTCGGACTTTACACTACGGTTTCAAAGAACCGTCGTGTAAAGTGCCTCGCGGAGCAACTTTACACTACGGTTCCAAAGAACCGTCGTGTAAAGTGTCTCGCGGAGAAACTTTACACTACGGTTCCAAAGAACCGTCGTGTAAAGTCCGACTTTACACTACGGTTCCAAATAACCGTCGTGTAAAGTTCCTCGCGGAGCAACTTTACACTACGGTTCCAAAGAACCGTCGTGTAAAGTGCCCCCGCGGGGCCACTTTACACGACGGTTTATTGAAACCGTCGTGTAAAGTCGGACTTTACACGACGGGTTTTAATAACCCGTCGTGTATTCCTAACTTTTTTACCCTTGCAGCAGCCCTCATTTCATCTCATTACAAATCTATCGCGCAGCCGCGAAAAACATCACAGACACTTGCGAAACCACGTCTCCGCCATTACGAAACCAACACTCGCGTATATTGAATATTTGTAAGTATTGTGATTATTACTTACTCTTCTTTTTATTTATTTGATTTTTATGGACGATTTATTGTAGATGTCAAAAATGGTATATATATATATATTCTCTTTTTTTCTTTTTCGGTATGATTAGTTGTTGACTATACGTTGTGTTTTTAAATGCAAAAACTTGATTATTGAATAATTTATATGATAAATTTAATATCGATTTAGGGGTTCTTGGAAATGGATCGAAAATGGATGTGGGCTAATAGATTGACTAGAAAATATCGAGATGGGATTGAAGAATTTTTGTCATTTGCGGAAACTCACATGAAGAATAATAAGATTCGATGTCCTTGTGTGGATTGTGGAAATCATAGATCTCATCCAGTTGATGAAGTTAGAAGACACTTGCTTGCGCGTGAGATTATTTGTTCGTACCAAACGTGGTATTTACACGGTGAAATGTGTTTTAATCCATCATCGAACAACAAAGCGAAAGAAGATGTTGTTGAGGAAGTTGTAGGAGATAATTTGTTTGATATGGTTAATGATTTGGAAGAACAGTTTGTGCATCGTCCGGAGTTATTTGAAGCAATGATGAATGATGTCGAGATGCCCTTGTATGAGGGGTGTAGTAAATATACGAAATTGTCCGCATTGGTCAAATTATGGAACATGAAGGCATCGGGAGGGTGGACAAATTCTAGTTTCACGGCTCTTTTACAATTTCTAAGAGAGGTTCTACCGGTTGATAATAAAATACCCGCTAGTATGTACGAAGCTAAGAAGACGTTGAGCACTTTGGGAATGGAATATGAAAAAATTCATGCATGTCCAAATGATTGCGCCCTTTACCGAAATGCGTACGAGGATTTGGATGAATGTCCGGTTTGTAAGGAGTCAAGATGGAAGAAGGGCAAGAAGCCAACGGATGGCAGCAAAGGTGTGCCGGCAAAGGTGTTATGGTACATTCCTCCGGCACCGCGTCTACGGCGTTTATTCCGTAATGCCGAGCATGCCAAGAATTTGACTTGGCACCATGATAAACGTGTTGAAGATGGTATGCTTAGACATCCAGCCGATGCACCACAATGGAAGACCTTTGATGCCGATCATCCTGAATTTTGTGCGGAACCACGGAACCTACGTCTTGGCTTGTCGGCGGACGGAATTAACCCACATGGTAATATGAGTAGTAGGCATAGTACTTGGCCCGTCATACTTGTCAACTACAATCTCCCTCCGAAATTGAGCATGAAGCGAAAGTTCTTGATGTTGACCTTATTGATATCTGGTCCTCAACAACCAGGGAATGACATTGATGTGTACTTAGCACCACTAATCGATGATCTAAAGAGCTTATGGGAAAAGGGGATCGAAGTTAGAGATGCTTACCGTCAAGAGACATTCACACTCCGTGCAATGTTGATGTGGACAATCAATGACTTTCCTGCTTATGGAAATCTATCTGGTTATTCAGTCAAGAGTTCTATCGGTTGTCCCGTTTGTATGAAAGAAACATCCTCCATCCGATTGAAGAATGGTAAGAAAACCGTTTACCTTGGTCATAGGAGATTCTTACCACAAAATCATCGATACCACAAACAGAAAAAGGCTTTCGATGGCAAAACGGAAGAAAGAAACCCTCCCCGGGTTTTGACCGGCGAAGACGTTTATGAGATGGTTAAGGATTTGAAAGTGGTGCTCGGGAAAAGAAAACGGCGTAACAATGATCCCGTGGTAGACGGCCCTTGGAAAAAAACGGTCAATCTTCTACGAACTTCCATATTGGAGGACACTTTTTGTTCGTCATTGCTTGGATGTGATGCATATTGAGAAAAACGTGTGTGAATCAATAGTGGGCACGTTGCTAGACATTCCCAATAAGAGCAAAGATGGTGAGAAGGCACGGTTGGATCTTAAGGAATTGAAGATCCGACTTAACTTGATCCCTACGAAGAAAGGGAATGCAACTTACTTACCTCCGGCGAAGTACACACTATCAAGACAAGAAAAAAGAAAGCTTTGTGAGTGGCTCGCTTCTGTAAAAGTGCCCAACGGGTATTCTTCCAACTTGAAAAGGTTGGTGTCTATGAAGGATCTGCGGCTGATTGGCATGAAATCACATGATTGTCATATCTTGATGCAACAGTTATTACCGCTGGCGTTGCGAGGAGTTTTAACGAAGGACGTGAGATTCGCAATTACCAAGTTATGCTCATTTTTCAACTCGATATGCTCTAAGGTAATAGATCCATTGACACTAGATTCGCTACAATTAGAGTTGGTTAAGACTTTGTGCTTGCTTGAAAAGTACTTTCCACCCTCATTTTTTGACATAATGATTCATCTAACGGTGCACTTAGTCCGGGAAGTGAAGCTATGTGGACCGGTATACTTGAGATGGATGTATCCTTTTGAAAGGTACATGAAGGTTTTGAAGGGTTATGTCAAGAACCGAAATCGGGCAGAAGGATGTATAGTAGAAAGCTACATTGCAGAGGAATCGGTTGAATTTTGCTCCGAGTATTTGTCCACCGCGGAGGCGATTGGGTTGCCGAAGACTACAAACTTTGACTGGAAAAGACTATCCGTCGGCGTTCCATCGCAGGTAAATCGATGTGAATGGGAGAAAGCTTGTCTCTATACTTTACATAATAGGGTTGAAGTTGAGCCTTTTATCGAGCTTCACCTACAGGAAGTAAGAGATAAATATCCAAGAAGAGGACGAAATGAAAAGTTGATACACGATGACCACAATCGGACGTTTCGTCTGTGGCTACGCAGCCATGTTTTTCAGAAGGACGGCTGTTCGCAAGAGTTAATGAAGCTCGCTAGAGGTCCGTCGACGATTGTTACACGGTATACATCGTACTTCGTCAATGGTTATACATTCTACACTCGCGAAAGAGATGAGAAGCATCCCGTTCAAAATAGTGATGTTAGTATCCGTGCTAAGGCAATGCATATTTCATCTGCAAAGGACAAGAATCCAGTTTATGGAACTATGAACTACTTCGGTTTCATTGAAGATATTTGGGAACTCGATTACTGTGGTTTACATGTAGCACTCTTTAAGTGCAAATGGGCAGACAATAACTATGTAAGGATTGACAGTGATGGCATCACAGTTGTAGACTTTAGACGATTGGGATACAAAAATGATCCATTCATTATGGCATCACAAGCAATCCAAGTATTTTATACAACGGATCCCAGCAATGCAGAGTTGTCCTTAGTTGTGCAGATGAAGCCAAAATTGTACCGTGACGGGCAAGAAGATGAGGAAGATTGCTCCGACATTCCATCTTTCACACAGGGAATGCCACCGGTTGAGGAGATTGACGAATTCGATGATGATGTTTCACACTTGGTTCGACCAGATATTGAATGGACACGTGTTGAGGCAGCAAAGAGAAAAAAGAAAAAAACTTGAACATTATGCCATTTAGTGTGTACAAGTACATTAATTAATTTCTATTGTAATTCATCATGATCTATACCATCTTTACTTTGTTATGTTGATTGGTATATACATATATTTAATATTAAATATAAATCAGGTTTAATGCTACAGTTTGCGTAATTTTTTGTGTACAACACAGTAGTATGAGTTCGTCTGAATGTGGTGCCAAATTTCAAAAAATTTTCAAATTTTTTTTAATATTACACCATATGATTACACGACGGGCCCCCATGGGCCCGTCGTGTAGTAAGATCTTAAACGACGGTCCCAGGGACCGTCGTTTAACTATGTGATTACACGACGGGCCCATGGGGGACCGTCGTGTAATCTCCCCAGATGTGGGGAGATTACACGACGGGCCCCCATGGGCCCGTCGTGTAATAGCTCTTAAACGACGGTCCCAGGGACCGTCGTTTAATCTCCCAATCTTTGGGGAGATTAAACGACGGTCCCTGGGACCGTCGTTTAACCATGCAATTATACGACGGTCCCATGGGGGCCCGTCGTGTAATCTCCCCAGATGTGGGGAGATTACACGACGGGTCCCCATGGGCCCGTCGTGTAATTTCATGGTTAAACGACGGTCCCAGGGACCGTCGTTTAATCTCCCCAAAAGTTTGGGGAGATTAAACGACGGTCCCTGGGACCGTCGTTTAACCATGAAATTACACGACGGGCCCATGGGGACCCGTCGTGTAATCTCCCCACATCTGGGGAGATTACACGACGGGCCCCCATGGGCCCGTCGTGTAATCCACGTATTACACGACGGGCCCAAGGCCCGTCGTGTAATCTTCCGAATCTGGGAAGATTACACGACGGTCCCAATGGGCCCGTCGTGTAATCTCCATAATTTTTTGAAGATTACACGACGGGCCTCTCGGGCCCGTCGTGTAATAGTCAAAAAATTTTGAACTTTTGTTTTTCGAATTCCGCGCGCAAACTTATTACTTAAATACAACTTCCTCTCTCATTTTCTTTCCACATACCTTCTCATTTCTCTAAACTCTCTCTAAATTTCTCAAGAACCCACTTCCTCCTCCAATCCGCCGCCTACTCCGACGTTGCCGCCGCCGTCGCCTCTTTCAAGGATTTTTGGTGTTATAGTGTCTATTCATCTTCAAAGACAAACAAGGTAAGTTCATATACAAGTTAAATTAAATTTGGGATTTTGTCTTGTTTTTTGTAACTAAAGATGCATTTTTTAGCATGGGTGTTTTAGTTTTTATTATGCTCTTTCTATATTAATGGTTTGTAAGTGGTTTTCACACTTTACATGCACATGAATTTTTCCCGCCCACCAGATGCTCGATGAAATGTCAACTAGAGTTTTTACATGAATAAAATGAAATTTTACATACACTTATGGGGCGCCCTTGGGCTGGCGCCCGTGTGGTGCGCCAGGCGCCCTTGGGCGCCAGGCGCCCGTGTGGGGCGCCGAGGCGCCCTTGGGCGCCAGGCGCCCTTGTGGGGCGCCAGACGCCCTTGGGCGCCAGGCGCCCGTGTGGGGCGCCGAGGCGCCCTTGGGCGCCAGGCGCCCGTGTGGGGAGCCCAGGCGCCCTTGTGGGGTGCCGAGGCGCCCTTGTGGGGCGCCAAGGCGCCATTGGGCGCCTTCCGCCCGTGTAGGGCGTCTACATTTTGTATATTATTTTTTATTTGTGCCAACATAATAACAATTTAAAAAAATAAAAGAAAAAACTTTAAATACCAATTAACTTAATTTTTGTTTTTTATTTTTTGCCAATAAATGTAGGTGAACGAATACAATGGAAAATTCGAAAAAGGGACGAGCACGAAGGAGAAACCCGATGGATCCCACTGTTGAGGGCAAGCGAAGGGCAACAATAATGAAACGCGTCCATAAGGCAAGGAAAAGAGGTGAACGAATTCAAGTCACGTTTGACGAGAAAGGACAACCGGAAGGGAAGCACGGTGACGAATTGATGAGCTGGATTGGCGTGCTCGCTCGAGAGCACGTTCCAATATGGATTCAAGATTGGAGATCTCGTGATTTAGACGAATTGAAAGAAATTATTTGGAAAGAAACTGTTACTTCTTTCACCGTGGAAGAAAGCTTCCGGACCGCTTGTTTAAAATCATGTGGTGAGGCTGCAAGGAATTTTCGGTATGATCTGTACAAGACATTTGTCGAGGATTTTAGAAATGAAGAAAGTGTGTGGACACGGCCGCAAAAAGTGATTGACAACTACCCCAATATTGAAGAAGAGGATTGGATGAAATTCGTTCAGTATAGAACGTCCTCGCAATTCCAACAACTATCTGATCGTGGAAGCGAAATAAGGACAAACAACGAATACGCATCAAGAGGAGGCCGAGACGGATATAGGAAGCTCGACCAGGAAATGGTATGTCAATAAATTTTGTTTGTACTAAATCGTATCCTATTTATACTAACGATGTTAATTACAGTTTAAGAAGACTGGGAAATGGGAAAAAAGAGATGGTTTGTGGCTAGAGCAACAGACAGCCGCAGATGGAGAGTTGAAAGATCCAGCATGTCAAAAAGTTAGCGAGATGATAGTAAGTTTACTAACTAACAATATTTTCTTCATGGCTACAATACGCACTTACAACACTTTTGCTTAAATGATTTCTGTTAATAATCTTGTAGATGGAGTACAACACACAGGCGAGCCAAGGCACTTTCGAGTCAGTTGGCACTAATGATGTATTGTCGCAGGCATTATCTAGACCCGAACACAAAGGCCGTGTCCGTGGCCAATCAAAGTTCGTAAAGCCGTCTCAGTACTTTAACATAAGTCGAAGTTCGAATAAAAACAATGAGGCCTTTCAATCAATGCAACGGGAAATAGAAGAATTAAAGGCGTTGGTGCGTGGTCTATGTGCGAACAAAGATGTGGAGCCGTCGGTTGATCCCAAGAATGTGCCAACCGTAGACCAACACAACAGCTTTAAGGCTAGTTGCTCTGCCCAAGAAAAACAACATGGAGTTGCTGAGCCGCCAACCATGCCTGTCGAAAGTCAGGAGTGTAAGCTCTATACCTTCGATGAAGTTCAGGGTGGACAGTTGCTTGTTGCGTTAGGAAGAGTATGGCTCGAGAGCCTCCCCACCGATACGGTGCATGGGATTCCACTGGGGGAAGGGAACGTGCGAGTGTCAATCAACGTTCCAAAATTAAAAAAAACACCATTACCTATACCGACGTACGACGCAGCCACTGTGGAGGATGCTGTTAATGGGTTTGTTGCTTGGCCTAAAAGTTTAGTTGAGCTCGACATGAGTATGAACAAGGCGAGTCGAGGGCCTAGTCACGTTCCCGACCCAGCAGCTGGCAACAAAAAACGGCAAAAAACGGCTGGAAAGAAAGCGATCGACTCTCGAACTGAGGTACAACAAGGTGCGCAAGAACAAAAACTCGTGTTCGACTTTAATAACATGAACAAGGCAATGAAGCCTTTGGCTTTTTATACACATAGTTGCATGCGTCAAGGTAATCAGATTGAGGTCCCAATACCAGCCACGATTATGGGTTTTGATATGCCTGTCTTTCTGAGCTTTGAAGATATTTTTGAGTTCTTTAATTTACAAGAAATCAGTGCGAATTGTATATTAGTCTACATGAGGTACGGCATTCTTTATCTTAAATTTTCTTTTTATCTGGAAAATCTTCTATATTTCATGTAGAGTAACATTTTTGATATGGTTATGCAGATATTTGGAGGAACTATGTAGAATTAACGGCCAAGCTGAGAAGTTTGTGTTTGTGTCTCCAAGCTTGATCTCACCGGTGAGAACAGATACTGAAGATGCTGGCATGAGAGAGCGAGCCGACAATCTTATCAGCTTTTTGCGTGACGCACCCAAAGGACGGCTTTATCTTGTGCCACATAACAGAGGGAGACATTGGGTTTTGGGTGTCATTGACCCATGGGAGGACCTCGTCCTTTATTTTGATCCTCTTCGAGAGAAGAAACGCGACGATTTTACTGAGCTAATGAACATGTAAGTCAATTTGAACATGATATTTTTTTTAATCTTAATTATAGGCATCTTAATTAGTTTGAATTTTACCAATTTGCTAGGGCCCTAACGGATTGGAAGATTACGACCGGAGAAGGGATTAGAAGGAGACGAGACTGTAAAACCAAAATCTCGAACCGTCCTTGTCCTCTCCAAGAGGGAAGTGTTGAATGTGGTTATTTTGTTTTAGGTTTTATGAGGGATATAGTGATGAATGGAATTGACGCACTTGAAAGTAAACAATTTTATTCTTCTGAGGATTTGGATCTGATTAGGGGAGAATGGGCTAGCCATGTAATGGATTTCATTAATTATGATGTATAAACTTGTAATGTAATAGTTGGAGTGTATTTTTAGTTTGATTAATGAAGATAATACTTGGATCGTGTATTGGATAACATACAGATTAGGCCACCCGTGGGAAAAAAAAATTTTTTTGACGATTACACTAGAGGCCCGTCGTGTAATCTCCCCAGATCTGGGGGGATTACACGATGGGCCCTTGGGCCCGTCGTGTAATCGTTGCTATTACACGACGGGCCCAAGGGCCCGTCGTGTAATCTCCCAAGATTTGGGAAGATTAAACGACGGGCCCTTGGGCCCGTCGTGTAATCTTTGTTATTACACGACGGGTCACATGGGCCCGTCGTGTAATCTCACCCCAGTTGGTAGATTACACGACGGGCCCCATGGGGCCCGTCGTGTAATCTATGGGCTTACGACAGATTACACGACGGTTCATTCCAAAACCGTCGTGTAATGTTCTTTATTTTGCTCAACCACATAACTGTTTACCGGGATTACACGACTGTTGGAAAACCGTCGTGTAAAACTAAGATACGACGACAGTAATGAAACCGTCGTGTTATCTTCCACGACGCTGGCTTACACGACGGTTAAGGTACCGTCGTGTAAACTTTACACGACGGTTAAAGCCCGTCGTGTAATCCTACTTTTCTAGTGGTACCATAGATATATGTTAATATAAATACTCCAATCGAAGTCTTTTCCATGGTTCAAAACATTTAAAAACCTTTTGTTTGAAGGGACATTCAAAATCTTTTGCACCACATTACATGACTCTTCCTTCCTCTAGCTTCAATCCTAGTTTCTTGAATATATATTCAATTTAATTGTAACTGAACAAAATTATCAAAAAAAAAACAAAAACAAAAACAAAAAACAAAAAACAAAAACAAAAACAAAAAAAACAAAACAAAAAAGCTACCTCTTTATTTATTTATTTTTGTTTTATATTTTGGTCCAAGTAGTTAGAGTTCATTAATTTAAATGCATTCAAACTTTGATGGTGCAATATACATACACGTATATAATTAATGTGGTTGCTATTAATGAGTCCCTTTGTCCATCAATTTTGTGTACCAAATAACATGGCATTATCGCTAAATCAATGTCATTTAAATAATCATTATGTGTATAATTGATGATCATAATGTGAGAATCTTAAGCAAAAAAAAAAAAAAAGAAAGAAAGAAAAAGAGATCATAACGTGACAAAATAATGGCATACTGTGTAGCGACGTACGTACGTTATACAGTTGATAATTAAATTTATTAAAAATATTTAGGCACCACCGTACGCAGTTTAGCCTTCACAATATATATATATATATAATATATATATATATATATATAACCAATATGTTATAGTTGACCTTAATTATAAGTTAGTTTTCAAAGATCATGGCACAAGCTCCCACAGGCATCATGGATTATGGATATAATAAAGGGGTGAAATTTCGTTAAGAGTTTAGGAAGTTGTAACGAATAAGGAAATAAAATGTGCGTACTTGGCCAACTTGTATTGAAATAGGAATGTATAATTATAGTGGAATCCGATTATTTTGGTCAAGAATGAGAGAAGGGACAAATAGTACAATTAGATTAATTATGAGTTAATTTACTACTACATATGCTTAATTAATTAGGCTATGCTTTTCGGTTATTATTTTATTATTACTATTAATTTGTTATTGGGAAATGAGTTAATTTCATTATGTTAACCAATGCATGATTGCTAAGCACATGAATTTCCGATGGTTTGCATGATCCATTGGATGACAATGGTTTTTCTATTTGGGGATTTCGTTTTCATTTTATAATTTATTTATTTATTTTGTTTCTTCGTCACATGAGCCCCATTACTTGTTCAAATTATAATAAAACCAACTCAAAAAAGGAAATATTATATTACGCATGCAATCTCACATGCACATGCAAGCAAAACAATGAAAAGGATGCTTGCTTTCTAAATCGAGTATATATATCTATATACATATACATTTAGTTATATATATTTTTATTTTATGAAAGTATGCAAAAAAATTAACTATTAGCCCTGTTATTTAATTTGCAAAGTATCCCATGGAAAATTCCAAATTAAAACAAAGTCGCCTCTTAAAACGAAGTTTGCTTTAACTAAATGTTTGGGATTCTTTTCATTTTCATATCTTGTATTTTTAGGTTATGAAAAAATCATATCTTTTATTCTAGTGTATCACATTCATATAATTTTGAATTTATGCTAAATTCTTACATTTTTTTAGTCAACAATCAAATATGTCCGTGAAAAACACCTAAATATACGCTTAATGAAAAAAGATAAAATTCCAAAAATGTGAAGGATATTTAGGTCTTCTACAATCAATTAACTGGAAGAAGGTAAGGATTTAACATGAATTTAAAACTTTATGAAATAAATATGAAACAATCTATATGACTTTTTAATAACCTTAAAATTCAGGACATATGTATCATTGTCTCATATCTTGTAATTTTCTTTGGACATTATTGCAACAACCAATTGATTCAAACAATACATTTTTAGTGATATTTATCTTTTGCATTAATAATAAATAGTATTATGTTACAAGAGTCTAAATAGAAAGTTAAATGCAAATCAACTAGTAGTTACAAGATTCAAAATAGACTTGAGATGTTTCCTATATATATAAAGAAAAACAAATGCTAGGGACACCAACTCTAATCCTAACTTTTTAGTATCAACATATGTGGTATATGAGCTGTCATTTTTTAATTGGTAAATGACTAAAAAATTATCACATCAATTAATTGTATCTATCAATAAAAAGATAACAACTCATCGTCATGTGAGTCAATACTCAAAAGTTGGAATTAAAATTGATATCTCTAACAGGACTTGTGTATAAACCATAAATGTTATCGACATAAGGTTTTATACTCATATTGAACATGGAGAGAAAATGATTGACGTTTCCATCCTGATGAGGACATCAAAGCTGCAAGGAATGCTCACGAACCAATTCAAGTTCCAATTGGTCCGGTGACGAGAGCTTGAGCTAAAAGATTCAAAGAAGAGCTGAATAACTTAGTCCGGAGAGTTCTACAACAAGAAGAGAGTGTGTTCACACTGATGGTGAGCAAAGACTGATTTTACTCATCAAAGTTGATATGGAAGAGAGCCAAGGCTGATGTGGACATTTTTATTCTCCAAGGATGAAGTGGACGTTATTTTCCAACAAAGAATCAAGTCAAGATTACATTTTCAAGTGTTCAAGAAGTTCAAAATTCAAAACAAGTTTTGATCAAGATTTAATTTCTTTGTAATATTATTTTAGTTTTAAGTTTTAGTTTAAAATTTGAATTTAAATCCAAATTTTAAGTATTTTTGTTTGGATAAATCGGATTCCTAGATTTATTTAGGCATGTTTATCTTTAGGGGTAGATTAGGAATTTTACAAATTGAAATTCGGCTATCTAAGGCTGATTTTCAGACTATGGAAACAGTTTTTGATGTTTATTCATATTGTGAGTTATTCTTCTTGAGTTATTGAAGAAACTTACTCGAACTTATCAAGGATTTCTTGTGGCATTCAAATCGACTTATCAAACGGACTTCAATAATCGTTTGTGACGTCTTCACTACACCAAGGTTCTTACTTTGCTAAACAACGGGTCACGGTTTCCATCAAGCTTGAAAGATCTTGGGTTGTTGTTTCCAGATTTGGTATCGGGTTTCGTCACGTTGTTGGTGTGGTTCGTATCAGTTGGTATCAGAGCCTAGGTTCATTCGGTTTGCCTATCCTTTTCTTGTTTTTCTTTTCTTAAATTTGTCCTAAAAAATAAAATAAAATAAATTTTTTTTTTGCTGCACTAAATATGTTTGTTCTCTCCTTAAATCCGTGATATTAGTGTTTGATTTAGAATTGAATTACTTGCTTTGAGATTGAGATCTACTAGGAATTAAAAAAAAAAAAATCCGATTCCCACTAGGTTTACAAAGCCTAGAAACGTGAATTAGGGTCCTAGTGTTTCTAAATCCGAAAAAAAAATCCAAAAAAAAATCAAGAGAATCCAAAAAAAAAAATGTGTTTGATCTTGTTTCTTACGTCCTAGACCACTTTTTGCCATAACCCCACGTTTGAGTGTAATAAAAATCATCAAAATCCATGACAAATTTGATCCGTTTGGTTTACTTCTCGTCTTGATTTGCTGCTTGAATACTTGTTATTCTTGTTTGATTAAGTTTTCAAAGAACTAAAAGAAGAATACGAGTGGAAAAAGGCAAAGTGTGTAAGTATATTAGAGGGTAGAACCCAAATTAGATTGAGTGAAACACGAGTGGATTTGAGAGAATAATTCTTCGAGTGAAACACATGAAGGAGTGTGGTGAGGACCTTTTCTTTTTTCCCATATTGTTCTAACCTTATTTGCAGATTTCAATCATGTTGCAAAATCAAGAAGTAAACACAAAAGAAGAGATTCCACCACCTGTGGATCCAAAATTGCAAATGCAAGCATTAATGGGGGAGATGAGACGGATAATGAGGGTGGAGTTAGAATATATACATGAGAGATTGGATAGGGTAGAAGAGGGAACACAACAGGGACAGCCACCGTTTGCTCCGAACGCCCCAAGGAGGAATAGGTTGTATCAAAGGGAAGTTGAGGAATTTGGTGAGTTTGAAGGGGACGAATTAGAGGAGTTTGAAAGGATGTCCGTGGGTAGCCATAGGAGATATGGCCGAGATAGAGAAGCTAGGAAACAGGTGGATAACAACTTGGGAAGTATCAATATGAAAATTCATGCGTTTCAAGGATAAAGTGATCCCGAAGCATACCTCGAGTGGGAAAAGAAGATGGAGTTGGTTTTCAAATGTCACAACTACTCCGAATTAAATAAGGTAAAACTTACTGCAATTGAATTTACTGATTATGCTATCGTGTGATGGGACCAGTTGTGCATCAATAGGAGGCAGAACGGAAAAGGTCCTATTGAAACTTGGGATGACATGAAGAGAGTGATGAGACGACGATTTGTACCAAGTCACTACTTTCAGGATCTATACCTCAAGCTGTAAGGTCTCCATCAAGGTAACCGGAGCATCGATGAGTATTATAAAGAGATGGAGATGGCTATGATTAGAGCCAACGTGGAGGAGGATTGGGAGGTAACAATGGCTAGATTTTTGAATGGTTTAAACCAAGAGATTGCTAACACATCGAGATACACCATTATGTGGAATTGGAGGTTTTGGTGCATATGGCAATCAAGGTTTAGAGGCAACTCAAGAAAGGTGGTGCATGGCCAAGACCATTTCCACAAAATTCGAGCACAACACCTTGGAGGTCGAACTACCCAAAGAAAGAAGAGAACCCGTCCACCTTCAAGGCCAAACCCGAGTACAAACTAGCCACCACTACCACGACCTCTCAAGGTAAATTAGCCCCTACTTTGACTAGTTCTAGTAAGCTTAAATGTTTCAAATGTCAGGGGAGAGGGCACATAGTTAGCCAATGTCCAAATAAGTGAGTTATGGTGATCCGGGAAAGTGGTGAAATAATTGAATCCGAGAACGAAGCTGATCTAGATGATATGCCACCATTGGAGGGCGCCCCTATAGGAGATGAGGAGTTCGGGGCAGATCATGGTGAGATGCTTGGACTAGTCGCACAACGAGCCTTAAGTTTGCAAGCTAGAGAAGAAGAAGAAGAAGAAGTACAGCGGGAGAACATCTTTCATACTCGTTGCCACGTGAAAGAAAAAGTATGTAGTGTTATTATCGATGGCAGTAGTTACATTAATGTTGCTAGTACTTCAATAGTTGAAAAGCTAGGGCTCATGACATTTAAGCACCCTCGTCCATGCAAGCTACAATGGTTGAACGACAGTGGTGAAGTGAGCATTACGAAGCAAGTTGTTGTACCATTTTAGATCGGTAAATATGAGGATGAGGTATTGTGCAATGTGGTACCAATGCAAGCAGGACATCTTCTCTTAGGAAGACCATGGCAATTCGACCGACGTGTGCAACATGACGGCTTCACCAAAAAATACTCATTCACACGCAATCAATGGACAATCACTCTAGTTCCGATGACACCAAAACAAGTCTATGAGGATCAAGTGAGGTTACGAAAATTGAGTGAACAAAAGAAATTGAGAGATCAAAAGAACTTGAGTGAAAAGAGGAGTGAGGACGTGAATAGTGAGAATAATGTCGAATCTGGTGAGGAAGATAAAAGAGAGAAGAATTCGGACAAGGAGGAGTTCGAGGATGTGTTTCCCGAGGAGGTACCACATAGTTTACCACATATCTGAGAGATTGAACATCAAATCGATTTTGTTCCCGGTGTATCAATTCCAAACCGACCAGCATATAGGAGCAACTCGAAGGAGACGAAGGAGCTTCAAAGGCAGGTCGAAGAATTATTGGAGAAAGGATACGTGAGAGAAAGCATGAGTCCTTGTGTAGTTCCGGTGATTCTAGTGCTTAAGAAGGATGGCACATGGAGGATGTATGTTGATTGTAGAGCCATCAACAATATAACGGTAAAGTATCGACACCCTATCTCTCGATTAGATGATATGTTAGATGAGCTGCATGGTTCTTGTGTGTTTTATAAGATCGATCTTAAGAGTGGGTATCATCAAATACGAATGAAAGAAGGAGACAAATGGAAGACAGTATTTAAAACTAAATATGGTTTGTATGAGTGTTTAGTTATGCCGTTTGGGTTAACTAATGCACCTAGTACTTTCATGCACTTAATGAATCATGTTTTGCGTCCTTTCATTGGTAAATTCGTTGTTGTTTATTTTGATGATATTCTAATTTATAGCAAGAGTTTGCATGATCATGTCTCACATTTGAATTCGGTTTTGGATGTGCTTAGAAATGAGAAGTTATATGCTAACCTCAAAAAGTGTACTTTCTACACCGACAAGCTTATTTTCCTAGGTTTTGTTGTGAGTGCTAAAGGTATTGAGTTTGATGAAGAGAAGATCAAAGCCATCCAAGAGTGGCCGACCCCCTCCAGTGTAGGTAATGTTAGAAGTTTTAATGGGCTTGCTAGTTTTTATAGGAGGTTCGTGAAAGATTTTAGCACCATCGTTGCACCGCTTACCGAAGTTACCAAGAAGAATGTTGCATTCAAATGGGGTCAAGAACAAGAGAAGGCATTTCAGCTTATTAAACACAAGCTTACTCACGCTCCTTTACTTGCTTTACCTAACTTTTCTAAAACATTCAAAAGCAAATGTGATGCTTTTGGTGTAGGTATAGGTGTTGTTCTTATGCAGGATGGGAGACCACTTGCGTACTTTAGCGAGGAGCTAAGTAGGGCTGCACTTAACTACCCTACTTATGACAAAGAGTTGTACGCATTGGTTCGAGCTTTAGAGACATGGCAACACTACTTATGGCCAAAAGAGTTTGTGATTCGTATGGATCATGAATCCTTGAAACATTTGAAAGGCCAACACAAGCTGAACAAGAGACATGCTCGATGGGTTGAGTTCATTGAGACTTTTCCCTCTGTCATTCGGTATAAACAAGGTAAGGAAAATGTGGTTGCAGATGGACTTTCACGCAGGTATGCCTTAATCTCTACTCTTGATGCTAAGTTTCTTGGATTTGAGCATATTAAGGAGCTTTATCATGATGACCACAACTTTGGGGAGGTTTATTGTGCTTGTGAAAAATCAACTGAGGGTAAATTCTATAGACATAAAGGCTTCTTGTTTAGAGAGAATAAGTTGTGTGTGCTTAATTGTTCGTTGAGAGACTTGTTAGTTCGGGAATCCCATGGTGGAGGGTTAATAGGACACTTTGGTGTCGCTAAAACCCTAGCTATGTTGCAGGAGCACTTCTATTGGCCACACATGAAACGGGATGTAGAGAGAGTTTGTGGTAGATGTGTCACTTGTAGGCAAGCTAAATCGAGGGTTGAGCCGCATGGTCTTTACACGCCCCTACCTATTCCTAGTTCACCTTGGATTGATATTTCAATGGATTTTGTTTTGGGTTTACCTAGGAGTAGGCGCGGAAGGGATTCAATCTTTGTGGTTGCAGATCGGTTTTCTAAGATGACTCATTTTATCCCTTGTGATAAGACTGACGATGCTTCTCATGTGACGGATTTATTCTTTAGGGAGATTGTGAGGTTACATGGTATGCCTAAGACAATCGTGTCAGATTGGGATGCTAAGTTCTTGAGTTACTTTTGGAAGACATTATGGGGAGAACTAGGAACGAAACTTTTTTTTTCTACTACTTGTCATCCTCAAACTGATGGTCAAACGGAAGTAGTAAATAGAACTTTATCCACTTTATTGAGGGCTGTCATTAGTAAGAACATTAAGACCTGTGAAGAATGTTTACCACATGTTGAATTCGCTTATAATCGTACCATTCATTCTGCTACTAAGTTCTCACCGTTTGAAATTGTTTATGGTTTTAATCCTTTAACTCCGTTAGATTTATCACCTTTACCTATTTCCGAGCATGTGAATTTAGATGGTAATAGGAAGGCAGAATTTGTGAAGTAACTCCATGAGAGAGCACGGCTCAACATAGAGAGGAGAACCGAACAATACATCGAGCAACCTAATAAGGGATGTCACAAGCTGGTTTTTGAGCCCGGTGATTGGGTGTCGTTACACATGAGGAAAGAAATATTTTCGGCACAAAGACGTTCTAAGTTGCTGCCCCGAGGAGATGGTCCTTTTCAAATGCTAGAATGAATCAATGACAATGCCTACAGACTTGACTTACCTGGTGAGTACAATGTTAGAGCTACTTTCAATGTTACTGATTTGAGTCCTTTTGATGTAGGTGATGATTTGAGGACAAATCCTTCTCAAGAGGCGGGTAATGGTGAGGACATCAAGGCTGCAAGGAATGCTCATGAACCAATTCAAGTTCCAGTTGGTCCGGTGACGAGAGCTCGAGCTAAAAGATTCAAAGAAGAGCTGAATAACTTAGTCCGAATAATTCTACAACAAGAAGAGAGTGTGTTCACTACTGATGGTAAATAATGACTGATTTTATTCATCAAAGTTGATATGGAAGAGAGGCAAGGCTGATGTGGACGTTTTTATTCTCCAAGGCTGAAGTGGACCTTATTTTCTAACAAAGAATCAAGTCAAGATTGCGTTTTCAAGTGTTCAAGAAGTTCAAAATTCAAAATAAGATCTGATCAAGATTTCATTTTTTTGTAATATTATTTTAGTTTAAAGTTTGAATTTAAATCTAAATTTTAAGTATTTTTGTTTAGATAAATCTGATTCCTAGATTTATTTAGGCATGTTTATCTTTAGGGGTAGATTAGGAATTTTACAAATTGAAATTCGGCTATCTAAGGCTGATTTTCAGACTATGGAAGCAGTTTTTGATATTTATTCATATTGAGAGTTATTTTTCTTGAGTTCTTGAAGAAACTTATTCGAACTTATCAATGATTCCTTGTGGCGTTCAAATCGACTTATCAAACGGACTTCCATAACCGTTTATGGCGTTTTCACCATACCAAGGTTCTTGTTTTGCCAAGCAATGGGTCACGGTTTCCATCAAGCTTGAAAGATCTTAGGTTGTTGTTTTTATATTTGATATCGGGTTTCGTCACGTTATTGACGTGATTCGTATCACATCCCATTCCCAAAGATGAGAATCAACTAATGTTTTTTTTTTTTTTCCTTTTTTGCTGTCAGAGTAAGCACCAAAAAATTTTAAAAAAAAATTTTGAAAATAAGTGACTCTGTAACTTTGCAGCGAAGGCATGACATAATAATAACAATCAATTATACATATGCATACAAAAATGGGCCAAAAGAGATGCATTGTTTTCTCCTAGGAGGAAACCAAAACTGAAACCACAAATTAAACCCACAAAGTGAACCGAATTTGGTCACTTCTGGTAAAATTGTATCTGTCAAATAATTGTATGATTCTGATTTTCTGACTCCCAATCATACACACATATATGTTATATATACTTTGTAAATGTCATGGCTATAATGTGGCTACTCTTTTCTTTGTAACTGTCAGGAGATCTTCCTCATAATATGTGTATATATATATATATACACACATATTTGTATCGTATCTCCAATGGGCCCTTTTGCAATCATATACTGAATCATGATTAGAGGGGAAATGATTAAAATCCCATGTTGCAATAATGAAGCCACGGTTCATTAGAAGCTATTTGGAAATAACTTTTACCTATATATATATATATATATAATATTAGAGGAAGATTTTTGGGCAGGTGATTATTATTATTGGTAGTTACTCTTCTGAATATGAGCGCCATAAGAAGTCAATATTTTTGTGATAGATGGATATACAAGTGCTTGGATGTGACCAAGAGTAGGGCTGTAAATGGGGACGGAGTGGGTCAAAAACCCCACCCTGCCCCGCACAGATGACCAGCTCCATTTAATAAGCAGGCGGGGTGGGTCAAACCCACGTGGGTCAGTGGGTACCCGCACCCACTCCATTTTTCCCGCTTACACTTTTTTTTTTTCTTTGCTTGAGTACAATTTGTCGTCTACCTGGCCATGTTTATAATTAACTCTTGCCTACAAATTGCTTCAAAAAAGAAAGAATGAAAGGAAAAAAAAAAAAAGTTAAGGGAAGTTATAAAGCTACTCATTTGAATATATGCTTTAGTACAATTTGTTGTCTACCTAGCCATGTTTATAATTAACTCTTGCCTACAGTTTGCTTCATGGATTCCATTGTCGCAATTTATAAATTAATCAAATAAACTTATCTTTTACAATTAATTTATATTTTTGGGTTCGTTTGTAGGCTTTTTTTTCCCCCCCTTTTTGGAGGCCGATTTAATGGCATTGAGATAACAAGCTCGCGAAGCCTCTTGGTTCTCACGTATCTCTCGGATTCCTCTCTTCATCGGGAAGCGTATCCTTTGACGGTAAGTAGAAGGGACTACCTTCATTGCATGGATCCATAGCCTTCCTAGAATGATATTGTATGCCGATTGGCAGTCTCACCAGGAAATTCGTCAACTTGTTTTCCCCGGCAGCAAAGATAGGCAGCTTGATCGTCTCAATTACAACTGTCGATTCTCTGTTAAACCCTACTAGGACCATACTAGTCTTCTCGACCTCCGACTCGTCAATCTCCATCTCTTGCAGTGTTGTCATAATTCGACTGACCTCGCAGTTCGATATGTATAATGTTAGTACCATGGCGTCGTCGTATGGGTGGCTAAGGCTCGTTGCCTCACTACTATGGAAGGTTATTGAATGATCTGCAGGATCAATGGGTAGGATCATGGCCACCGGCTGCTTCGCCTTCCTTCGATGGGCTTTAATCGAGGAAAAAGTGTCTCCACTCAAGACTGAGCCCCCACAAATGACAACGATCATCTTCCGTACTAGTGGTGGTGATGGACTTTCCTCGATGCGCTGCACGAACCACCTTCTTTTGATTCGTCTTTGAGGCCGTAAGTCTGCCTCCCTTTCTCGCTAAGGAATTCCCTTAGGTGCCCCTTCTTCAATAGTTCCATGATCTCAACTTTCAGTACTCTCCAACTGATAGTGTGATGACCTTAGTCCATGTGAAACTCACAGTACTTTGTCATGTCTCTGGCAGGATTGTCCGGGAGCTTCTTAGGTCACGTGATGTAGTGTCGCCCCTTTAGATGAGCGACGACCTCTAAGAGGATGATGTTAAGAGCGTACTTTGGTGGTGACAGCAGGAGCCTAGATTCGCACCTCAACCCTCGATCTCCTTGTGCCTCGTGGCGACAAGGTGTTCTGGTCCGTTCACGGCTTGACGAGCAGCTCGACTCGCCTCTTCACAAGTGCTGGATAACTCGTGCTCAACTCGTTCGTCTTCTTCTTCAAGGTCGATGAAGCCCTTTGCTCGATGAAGTGTTCCTTAAATTGTCACCGGGTACTTGGTGCTGATCTCATTCTTGAAGTGAGACTTGTATTGGAGTGCTTTCTTAAAGGCTTCTCTGGCCGTACCGTCGTCGACCCTGAGATCTCATATATGGTTTTGCTAAAACGTTTTATATAGGCACGTAATATCTCATTTTGGCCTTAGAAAACTCCCCATAAGTCTTTCGTAGTTTTGCCCAATTGGATGTGGATCGAATAGCTTCTCATGAACTCCTTTGCTAACTCATCGAATGAATTGATGGACTTCGGCGGCAGGTTGCAAAACCATCGAAAAGCGGGCCCCTTCAGGCTCTGTGTGAACAATTTGTACATCATGTCATCGAGCATGCCTGTGGGGATGTTGGTCGACTGGGTCTGGACCACATGCTTATACTGCAAAAGGTGGTCATGGGAGTTCGACATTCAATCAAACCTTAGGAAGACCACACTGCCAAACTTCGGTGTAATGGTGTTGATAATCCGTCACGTCAACAGTGTTTCTTGAACTCCTCTTGCCAATTCGCCGATGCCGGGAGTCGAGCTAGTCACCTTGTGTAGCTGCGAGGTGGATCACTGCTCCATTTGTGTTTCAAATGCCTTTATTTCCTCTGACATTATGCTGCGCATCATAGTCTCGATGTTCATGGTTCCTGGGGGAACTGGCGCTTAAGGTGGCAGTGGGAGTTCTGGAGACTGCTGTCGAGGCCTGGTGTTTGTTTGTTAGGTGGCAACTCCTGGTGTCTGATGTTCTTGATGCTGTCATTGACCATCTCCTGCTACTGGAGTGTTGCCTGGTGTAGTCAAAGGCTGCATATGTGCATGCTATGATTGTTAGCCCAAGGTCTCTGAGGGTAGAACAGGGTGGCTTGTTGCCAGCCCCCAGTCGATGCAGCCGACGAGTACCCTGCATAGGGGTAGTAGTAATACTGACACTAGTAGCACTGAACAAAGGTCTTTCCATAAGGCTTCGGAAAGATCGAACAAACTTAGCTTAATGTTCATACGAATGACAGTAGCAAACAAAATTAAGCCAACGATCCCTAAAACTGATAATGCTAAGGAATTTATGAAGTTTGTGGAAGATGTCTCTCCATCTGACTCTGTTGATAAGTCACTTGCTGGGACATTAATGGGTACGTTAACCACCATTAATTTCGATGGTTCTCATGCTATGCATGAGTATGTCACTGAAATGACAAATACTGCAGCAAGATTACGTTCCATGAGAATGGAAGTGAGTGAAAGTTTCCTTGTGCAGTTTATTATAAACTCCTTGTTTTTTTTTAATATGGTCCATTCCAAATAAACTACAACACTATAAATGATAAATGGAATGTGACAGAGTTGCAAAGTATACTCATTTAAGAGGAAGCAAGGCTTAAGAAACAACGAATTCACTCAATTAATCTCATGGGTCAGCCAGAAGCCAAAAAGAAACCGGGAAAAAAACAATGGAAAGGGCAATAAAGGACACCTAAAAATTAATGTGTTGTCTTTCCAAATCACAAGAATGGACAAAAGGATGATAAATGTCATTTCTGCCACAAGCATGGACACTATCAGAAAGATTGCCAGAAACGTAAGGCATGGTTCGAAAAAAAAGGTAAGCCTTGTGCTTTCCTATGTTTTGAATCAAATTTGGCAGAAGTTCCTTATAATACTTGATGGATTGATTCGGGTTGTATGATGTTTCAAATACGATGTAGGGATTTATTACAATCCAAACCATAAAACCAAATGAAAAGTTTGTTTTAATGAGAAACCGAGTCAAAGCTCAAGTTAAAGCCATCGGAAAGTATCGTTTGATTGCACTGGACATCATTTAGATCTTTTTCAAACTCTTTATGTTCCTTATGTTTCTAAAAATTTAGTTTCTGTGTCGAAACTTGATACAACTGGATATTCTTTTAAGTTTGGAAATAAATGTTTCAGTTTGTTTAAGCATAATCTTTTTTTTGGTTCTGGTGTCCTTTGTGATGGTTTATACAAAATAAAGCTTGATAATTTATTTGCTGAGACTCTGTTGACCTTGCATCATAATGATGAAACTAAACGTAGTTTAGTGGATGAAAGTTCAGTTTACTTGTGGCATAAACGTTTGGACATATATCCAAAGAAAGAATACAAAGATTAGTAAAAAATGAAATCCTTTCTGATTTGGATTTTACCGTTCTTGGTATATGTGTGGATTGTGTTAAGGGAAAACACACAAAACAGAACAAAAATGAACCTGTGGAGTGAAAAAGAATATGAGCATCTGAATAGAAAAAAAGTAATTTCCCAGGTTGATCCCTCCATAAACTTCCAATAAACCAGGCAATCTTTCTTCACTAAAAGATAAGATACCACCACTCTCATCAACCTCTCAAAGAAGGTTTCTAATTTTAATTTCTTAGCTTATATGTTCAATACTTATCATTTTTATCAAATGGATTGGTAATTCAAGTTGAAGTTGTACGGTGATTGTAGGCTTTGGCATAAAAATTTTGATTTTCTTGAATGTCAAGAAACCGAATGAAGGTTGTGAAACGGCAAAACAGAATGGTACTCACACCCAGTCATGCCCCAAACCTTTTTGATGAAGATTTAGATGAGAATTTAATAATAGTATGATAAGAGTCTCTGAAAGTGTAATCTGAGTTGCTAGAGTGGTGTATGAAAATTCGGAAAAAAATTCAATAATAACTGACCAACCAATCCTAAAAACCATATCTTGTTCATTACTTCTAGCTTTTGTTGGCGCAATTAAGAATTAGCTCATGCACACTTTTGTTTTCTTCTTGCATAATGCTTTTGTTCTGCTAATGATTTTTGCCTAATCCTCGTTTTGCTAAATACTCTATCCGTGGCATTTGGTGTATTTTATACTTGAGCTATATGTGTAGAGTGCTAATAGTAAAAAGATCAGATCATTCTAGTCTTCAAGAAGTTGTAGAGAAAAACTAAAGAAGCTTATCTGCCTTTAAGACTTGCACATAAATGATGTCTTGAGGGAGATTTCTTTAGATTCATATGTTTGTCATTTCGTTTTTTAATTTCCCTTTTTAAATGCAGGATTTCAGATGGCACACGCATATATCTCTAATTTGGAACCACACGGGCTTCTGAGTTGGCTACTTCTAATAATAGCAACATCCTTCGTGGTCCGTCACATGATAACACCAATGTCAGAGCTTCTTCGAGTATTCTCGTTCGACCTAACCTTGAAGATATCTGCGTGTGCCAATGACAAACACGAGAATCTAAAGAAATCTCCTTTCAAAACATCATTTGTACGCAAGACTTAAAAGCATATATGCTTCTTAAGTTGTCCTTACAACATTTTAAAGACTAAAAAGATCTAATCTTTTTTACTGTTAGCACTTTACATAAATATAAATAGCTCCAAGTATTAAAATTATGCCATGTACACAGAAAGAGTATTTCTCAAAGGTGAAGATCATTAGCAAAATTGACGATTAGGCAAGAACGATATATAAGCAAAACAACAGGATTATTCAAGAAGAAATGAAAAGCAAACATGCAAAATCCAACTATGCTAATTCTTAACTAATCGAAAGTAGGCTAGAAATAATGAACGTGACATGATTTTTAAGGCTGGTTGGTCACTGGGATTGAATTGATTTCGAATTTTCGCATACCACTCTAGCAACCCAGTTTGCTCTTTCAGAGACTTGTCATATTTTATTAAATCCTCGTCTAAATCCTCATCATACGATCGAAATACAAGGAAAAGGAAAGAATCAGAACATGACCGGGCGTGAGAACCATTCTGTTTTTATTTTTTAACAAGAAAACCAAGATTTTTAAGCCAAAGTCTACAATCCATCATAAATCTTCCAAACTGAATTATGAATCCACTTGCGCACAAATCAAAGAGTACCTGAGATGGTCGAGAAACATGATCCGAATTGACAGTTCTAGGCCCAAACAGCGAAATATGTTTCAGAATTTCCATTTCCTCTCTGACACCGTACTGTAGGCTCAATCGATTTCGGTGTAAGTTAATGACGGACAGATTCTTTTCACTCGCCAACCTCGGTTGGCGGTACGGAAAACCGACATACAATGCAGATCATAGTCCTGAATAGAATTCACAGAACTGACGGAGTAAAACTTCTGGAATTTACTTATCCGTGTCAGAGTTTCCTTGATCGGATTCACTGTCAAAGATCACAACACATGATATAAAATAACAAATAATAATTCTACCCCTGATTATCATCAAAAGAATTAATTAAAATGATAAATGTTGAACATATAAGTTTAGAAACTAAAATTCAGAAACCTTCCTTGAGAGGGTGATGAGAGCTGTGGATTCTTCTTATCTTTTGGTGGAGAAAGATTTCTTGAATTATTGGACAAAGTAGAAGAAAAGAGAAAAAAGTTGAGAAAATATGTATTGATATTACATAAATATCATGCGCAGATACCAAAAGAATTTATTACTATCACAGGAAGCTCTGTACATGTTTATGTAGAGCTTAGTTTTTTTTTTTTTTTTTTTTTTTTTCCTTATTTTTTTTATGTGCTTGCTGTTCTTGCGGGCCATATTAATCTTCTCTACATCGTTCTAATTTTGTTCGATGTCTCCCAAGAAATACTTATCTCTAGTTCTATTCAACTTAACTAATTTTTTGATATTGGCAAAAGAAAAAATAATTTAGGATGATTACATTTATTGGTATTAGATCATCTTTAATGTAGTTGACTGTGTCAATGTTATATTTACTACAATAAAGATAAAAATTATATTATCATACTTTATTCTCCAAGGGTATAATGATATTTCAAATGTTATTAATATTTTTTATCATCCTTATTATGCTTTGAAACTCCTAAAAATGAACTTTTAATATTTAAATAATTTTAAAATAAAAATTTAGTAATTATTGCAGTAAAAAGTGAATACACCAATCAATAAAAAGTAAAAGTTAAATTTGACATCGGTTATAATTTGTGACAAATTTGTCATAAAATTTAGTATATGATAAATTTGACATCATAGATAGCACTCCATTAAAGAGCCTTTTTTTTTTTAAATCCAAATACTAAAATTTACTATAGACACTAATTTAGCGTTACATTGAAGATGCTCTTAGACTCAATTACTTGCATAGAAGGATATAACCATAATCTAAGGATAATTTTTTGTTATATTTAATAAATACCATGTCATATATATATATATATACACACTTTTATATGTTGCATTTCAATATTAAAAATAAAATAAAATAAAATAAAAGCAGGACTGAAAATTGATTAAAAACACTTGGTTTCAGTCAATTTCAGTTTACAACCGAAGAGGTCAGCTTTCTAATGGAGAAACGGATGACCAAACCACATAACTTTTATTGGTTGGTTTTACAACGTTCGATTTCGGTTGGTTTTCCAACGTTCGGTTTCGGTCAATTTATATGGGGAGTAACTGGTGGTAACCCGGTAGCTTGTAGAGAGTAATCTGATCAGTTTTTAATGTTTTAAACATTTTTTAGGGCTTTTTTTCATTTGTTTTGGGGCAAATCTTTGATGTTGAAAACAGGCCAAATAGCGACGATCTCTTCGTCATCGTCGCATCATCCTCACAGCCGCCAAAGCCGTACTTCCCAAGGCCGGATCAAGTCCCCGCATCGTCGTCGTTACCAACGCCAGATCACGACAGTCTTCCATCATCGTCACCTCATCATTGCCATCAGCACTTCGTGACGACCAGTAGGCTCAATAACCACTGAAACGGGAGCGTGAGCACACCACCGATCCCCTTTTTTTATCCACCAAAAAAAGATAGCATTTTACAAACAAAAAAAAACAAAAAAAACAAAAAACAAAACAAAACAAAACAAAAAAAATCATATTTAACTTAAGATTCTAATCAAATTGCATAGGGACCAACAAGCATTCCATCAATTTTGCCAAATTCTTCTTAATATTTAGTTTCTCGATCGTGAACCATGCAATGATTAGAAAGACAAATTTCTTTCCAGTTGCTAATTCATCAAAAGAATTTTAGGCGCTAAAAATTGCAAATCTATCCAACCAAAAATGCGATTCTAAATTTCACGAGTCAAAAATTGTGGCTTGTACATGTATTTAGATTTTTATGAATACTAGTTTGGTCACCTAATTCATGCTAGGAAAGCATTCAACTATCAACATTTTTTTTTTTAATACAAAAATACGATTTACACAACCCAAGAATACACAGAACAGACATGTGCATCTTATACAAGGGTACACCTTACCAAAAGAATGGCTTCTTCACCTATATGATATGATATTGCACTACAGATACACAAAAATGGAGATGAAACTTTTATCTACATCACATCCATTGGCAACAAAGTTTCAAGGGTGATCGATCATCAAGTTCCATTCAAATAGCGGGTAAGATGAATGCTTATACTTCACCTTAAATATCTTGTTAGCACGATAGTCACCACAAAAATTTCTGGGAAAATAAAACACACAGAATATCAGATGAATGAATCAAATAACAAACAAAACGGAGAATGCTGACTGAACCATGAAGAATCAATGCTAAGAAAAATAAAAAAGATGCAAAAATTGAATCGACAAATTTTGTTTTCAGTGGCACTTTCTTTGATTCGGAAAGGAGCAAAAAAGTGCCCAGTCACCAGGAGTCGGGGTTTTTCTTTTGCATGACAATCTAGATACCTCTAACGACATCCATGTCATTGATTTTTTTCTTTCTTGAGCAATCACACAACAAGCTTCATGGGTCATAAAAAGAGGTCTTTTTAGAAGGAATTAGTTTTCTTCTTCCAGTACAAAACACAGGCTTAGAAAGGTACCGCTAGTAAACATCATATACGGAATGTTTTGGTCATCAATATTCCAATGCTAAGGCCAGAAAATTGATACCTGATTATTAAGAGATGTTAGTCTCTTCTTGTCTTGGGTGGTTTGGGTGGTTTAATCCTGGCACCAGGCGTAGATGATGAAGAAGAATGCCTTTTAGCGGGCTGTGGTTTGGCTGATATTTCAGACTTCTTAGAAGGAATAAGAGCCGAGTAAAGAATAGCATCAACATCTTCACGCTGTTTTTTTCTTTCTGCAATTAGATTGGATGAACCAACTTTATTTGGATCACGATCATTTGAATCTCTCTCTTTAGGTCTGGTAGGAGCAGAGGGAGTTGAAACTTCCCGACTCTCCTCGTTTACATTGTCCCCGGAGAGAGTTTTCCGTCTTTTAGGCATCTGTGATTTCGACATCTTATCACCCTCACCACTTTCAGGTTGATCCATAATTTTCTTCGAATTTTCCGATTTATCTTTTCTCTTACCCACATGAGAATTTTCCGATTTGATTTTCTTTCCGTCACTCTCACCACCCTTAGATTCACCAAGCGTGACATGTTTCCCTGCTATCAGAGATTTCCTGTCCTCCGAAGTTTTGTTGTCAGCACTTGCAACAACTACAGATGATGAATCCTTCACTGGAAAATCAATTCTATCCCTAGCACTCCTTTTGTCCGTCCCATTCTCATCTCTAGTTGCTGCAAACTTACTTTCACCTCGATTATCTCTCCATTTATCTCCATGACTGACGTAACTTGTTCTCCTTTTAATGTTTTCTTTCGAGCTCCTCTCATGTTGATTCACATGCCGTCTAGCATCTCCAACCTTTTCAATAGATTTTGGCTGAGTAAAACTATTATTATCAAAGTCTTTAAACATGGATCGATACGGCCTTTGAACTGGTTTAACCAGATTTCTCTCCTTAGCATCCTTAATGAGAGCAGCCCAATTTTTGTTCGTCTGCAGTGTCCTTGTATTACCCATAATCCAAAGTGAAAGCTTGGCTCTTGTCAGTGCAACATTCATGCGTCTTACATCAGCAACAAATCCAATATTGCTCGAGTTAATCCCAGGTGCAACGGAGTTTTGCTCTGATGCTCTTACAGTAGAAAGTATCAAAATATCAACCTCCCGACCTTGGAAACCATCAACAGTATTAAATTCTATCTCATCTGTGATAGAAGATCCAAAGACACTTGTGAACCGAGAACGCAATATTGACAGCTGCAACTTGTACGGTGTTATAATCCCGATTCTTCCAGCAAAATATTCAGATGGATACCTACAGACAAATTGTGAATTAATAAACCACTTCTAAGGTCAGTGGCTTATGGAAAGATGAATACTAGCGACTAGTTAGGCTGATGGAAAGATGAACGCAAAAAGTTTCGCTCATTCATTTCTTCACAGTAAACTTTCAGAAAAAGTAAGGTAATGTGGTTGCTCAAGGAGCCAGAATTGAAATGAGAGAACACAAGATTGTGAGTTAAAGTTCGGTAGAAGGGTTTATGAATAATTTTACTCTTGAGAATAATATCAACAGAAAAACTTTTGACAAAGTGTTTGAGGACGATATATATATATATATATATATATATATCTTTGGGAAAGAATCACGTTCTGGATTTCCTCATCATCTACTCGCAAAGATATTAGGTTCATTCCATAACCCACGATTTTGTCAACCTTGAACGCTTTCTATAGGTCTTACATATATATAGAGTTATATTATTTGCACAAACAGCTTTCTCTCTTGTGGTGTTTCCATTTTCTCACTTAAAAGTACCGTTTCTTACTGAAAGAAAAATAAGGAATAGATAAATACCTATTCTTGAAACACTTGAGCACTTTGATAGCAGCATCAGCCTCGTGTTCATTATAAAGAGACAGAGCACCAGAATTCTTACTACGAAGCTCCCGTCCGTCAATGATGTCATAAAAAACATAAGGCCCGAGGCCCCCAATCTCATGAAATGGTGCTGATTTGTTAGACATTTCACCGTTCAGCAACTTCCTCTCATAAAAATGTAAAGAAGGAAACCGACAAATCTCTGGGTGCATTCTATACTGCAAATAGTAAACAGTAAATGACTCAGTAAATATTCCCTACAAATCTAAGGAGAAACAAAAAGGTGAAACAAATCTAAGTTGAAATAAAAGAGGATGAGATGTATCCTCGAAAGAACGAGATGGCTTCATCAGAAATACACGTGGCACTCCAAAATATGGTATGCAGTAAAGCACATAACTATGATACGTATCAAATTTTTAAACACACTTTGAAAGTTGGAGATTCTAATGAAGCTTTAATACAAAAAGTGTCAGGAAAATTTATTTTCTTTTTTCTTTTTCAAGAAACAAACTTTCAATTAAAAAGATAAAAATTGTCAAGGAAAATTCTCAATTTTACTATACCTGTCTAGTCAGCATGACAACTGGGTGACCAGCCTTTTGTAAACGTTCAAACATGCTACATTCGAATAGAAATTTACTTGCAACATTTGAAAGTACTGTAGCCGGAAGCTGCTTTGGATCACCAACCTTCAATTATAAATTTCAACCATAAGCACTATTTTCCAACACAAAATTAAAACACGGTTTAGTTTTGATTCTCAGATGTTACATACCATTATGCATTTGATCCCATTAGACTTTAAAAGCTGAAGAGGAATCAGAGTTGCAGGTTCCAGAGCCTGTAGTAAGGAAGAAGCATACAGTTAAGATGCAGATGAAGAATCATCGGTACTGATAAAGATTAAAGCCTCAATGGAGAAAAAGAAATTTTACTTGAGCAGCTTCGTCGATAACAACAGCATCAAAAAGAGTGTGTTCAGATGGACTGCCAAACTTATGAGTTGACATGGATTCAGAACATACTCCATACAGGTCTCCACCACAGCCGCTTAAGGTAGCTATCACTATTTCTGCTTCTCTTAGTATAGATTTCCGAAGCTTCTGTCTGAGTCCTCTAATTTCTTCATTGGTTTTCTTCTCTTGTGCTTGAGCAACGCTGAGATCTTTATAAATTTGCTTCTTTTGCTCATAAAGCTTTCTTAGCTTGATCTGTACTTCTCCGTCAGACAATTCCTTCGAATCGTCTCCCTTGCTAGCATCATCTTCCAAGGACTTCTTAAGGTTAGAATTTCCATCTCTTAAGTTAGCACGCTTGGCCTCATACGATCTAATACAATCAACTAATTTTTCTAGCTTAGATCGCAATTCTGCTGAAGAGTGTGCATTCACATCATTCTTTGCATCATTCAACTTCAGCATCTCATCTGCTAAACGATTATCAACAAGCGTATCAATAAAGAAAGGTAACGAATTTGGATGAACTGTTTTCACGTTTCCAACCCTCACAACATAAGGCTTATACATCTTCCCGTCACTGCGATAAAGGCCTTGACTAGATATTCTTGACACCAATTCATCAACTGCAGCGTTGGATTGAGCACAAATCAGCACTCTTCTTCTGATAGAAGCATCAATAGACTTCGAATTCATTTCCACGTCCTCGTTCAATTGTTTAGCCAAGGCAGCATCCTGCCATGCCCTTGCGATAGCAGCAGTCTCACTAATCTTAGATAATGAAGAATTACTCTTTTTCGAACTGCCAGAAAGAGAATTTGCAGCTTGATTCGTCTTTTCCAAAGGGGACGCAAGTAAACCACTAGCAATAGCCAGAATAGTTCGAGTCTTACCGGTACCTATAGATGAGGAACAAGAATAAGTTATGAGGAAGATCTATATGACAAAAATAGGAAATACTATTAAGTTCAATTCCTAATATTTTATTATAGTTTATTTAGTTTCTGTATACTGATAAGTGGGTAGTTTTCATTATTTGTTAGTTTACTTTCCTATTCGCGCTAATTTCTTTTTCTTGTTATTTACTTCCCTATAAATAGAGGTGAACATTGTCATAGCAATTCAGACTTCAGACTAGATTAATGACATTGAATATTCATATTCCTCCCTATTGTTCATCTTCTTCGCTCTAAATTCTAAACTCTCTCCTTCATCTAATTTCTCTTCTATTTCCCTCTCTTTCTCTCTCGTACTACATATACAAAGGGCACTTCAGAGCAATAGATTCAAAAGAATACATGATGCCACAAATCTAATATAATTCAAGCAAATTAATCACATACCTGGAGGACCCTGGATAAGAGATAATTCAAATTTCTTCGAATTACTGAATCCAGTTGCAATGCTGATAGCCTGAAGCTGACTATCATTAAAGGATGACATCAGTATTTGCTGCAATGATTGAGATAGCTTCCTTAGATCTGCTTTTGGGCATTCATTAGAACTAGGAGAATCATATACTGGATTCAAAATAGTTGGAAGCAAGGGGATCTCCTTTATGGATGATAATGCCTGAAATTCTCGAAGTTGAGGAGTAATGCTCATAATGCGACTTGCATGCCATTTACTACGTTCCAGGAGATTCCTTCTAGCATGATTTAAACGTGAAGTACCATTTTGAAGATAAAACCTGATGAGTAGGATACTTAACCTTCTTTATTGTCTCTCTCACGCCTCTCCACCTGAGAAACAAATGCGTTTACTTTAGCACAGTATACATGCTTTTTTTCCCTTTAAATAAGGGAGACGCATCCATAACTCATCTCTTTTTTAACAAATCAAAGAAAATAGCGAGAAAAAGAAGATAACTCCTACTTATTCATTTATATAAATGGACAAAAGATGATAAACATTTACATAAATTTGTGAGTCTCGGCCAAGTTTATTTATTCAGGAATTTTATATTTATTTCGGTAAGGGGGTAAAAAACAACAACAACAACAACCTTCGATAAAAGGAAGAAAAACAGAAAACAGAAGAAGAGAGGGACAAGAAGTTGTCAAGAAAAAGAAGGCGCACAAAGTAATTGATGAAGAATACCTTTCCAACCACGTGAATATCATGAGATGGTTTTTGCAGGGGTTCTTTCGTAAGCAAAACAAGGTCATTTTCTGCAAAGCTTTTTGACGATGTAGAACCGTTGTCATCATGAGAAAAACGAACAAGGTGAAAATCATCGATTCTTTCAACTGAAAGCACAGACAAGACACCAAAATACATCTCTTCCCATGAAGGCATTTCTAGAAAAGAGCTCTGTAACTGTGCCTTGAATTCCTCCAAAACCAATGGCCGGAAAATCTCGATATACTCTTCGGGTGATTGAAAGCATACAGGAACCTCCTTGAATTTTCCAACCATATGGCGATCATCTTTCCTTGCCGATGCTAACCCTACAGTTGCAAAGTAATCCATTTCTAAAATAGGTTTATACCATTCATCAAGTCTTGGTGGTGTGAACCTTCTTACTCGAGCCTCCAGCCTCTGAAAATGGCCAGATTTATTTTTTACAGGTGTTTTGAGTTGGATAAGTTGTCGCTTGGGAAGAGAAATGCTTGGTTTTGCTAAAGATGACGGCTCACGTTTCATAGAATTGATGGCAGCCTCCAAAGGATCATCTTCTGCATCAAATACTATGTCTCTCAATATGTAATCATTGGTTTTCGGACCAACACTGTCACGAGGTTTACTCGACTTTTTCAGATTAACAGCTCCATCATATGAGTTCTTAGAATCAACCATCTGCTGAGATTTTAAAGAATTATTTATATTGCACCGAGTAACTTTCTCTTTCTGATTATTATCTACATCTTCTGATTTTGGGAAGGCAACAGATGCTACTTTTTTTAATTTATCAGAGCCCACCTGAGAAGCAGAACCATCTGTAACAACTTCTTGCTCTGAAGTCTTCGACACTTCCTTTGGAGTATCAGTGATTTCATCAACATGATTAGCCACTGTTTTGTTAGCATCAGATAACATAAACTCACTGGTTGACACTTCATTTTCATCATCAGAAAGAACAATCAGATCATCTCCGTCCTTTTTGTGGATTGTTGTAGCTGGATCTAGAATTTGAACATCTGTATCTCTGAAGCGCAAAGGCTGAAGATCCCGAGCAGACTCCACCATTTTCAAAGACGAGCTTTCAGTACTGAAGTTCCTTTTAGTATCTGAAGCTTCCTTAGATAAAGTAACAGAAAGGCGTGAAACTTGTTCGGTTAATTCATCCATGGCGACACTGTCTAAATTAGAAAACACGGCATGTCAATAATAGATGTTGATGATTATTATGAAGAATGATCGGAAATAAAATGAATGACAAATTTGTTTTTGAGTATGGGTATAGCTGAATAAAATACTCACCACATGATATGAGATCTTCAATGGCCTTGATAGTTGATTGAACAGCACTATTACATGAACGCTTTAGCAACTTCAGCAAAGAACCAACTGTTCTTTTCCAATATACAACTACAACTTTAAGCATCGACTTTCCCCAATCCACGAGATCATGAAGCCAAGAGATGTCAAATGCACTTTCCGATATTTTAAAATAACCAAACTGCTTTACACTGGAAGGATAAAAGTTCCTTTCAAATAAAACAGGAAGGATCTCAAGCAGGCGAACACAAGGCATCTGAAATTACAGAGAACAAATTAATACTCAAAAATAAGACAGCATATGATGCTTCTTTAGGCCAAGCCAAGCCCTTTAAGCCCTTTGGTAGGCATAACCTCATAGTAATCAGTAAGGCTAAAACAAGGATGAAAGAAAGATATAAAACCTAGGCCAGGAAAATGGAGAGGAAGTGGAGGACCTTTCTCTTACTGTGTTTTGTGTATATTCCCTCCTCCAATCCCTTCTTCTTACAAGAGATTAAAATTGGGGTTACTTGACGGATGTGAAATTGTTGAAATATAAAACTATTGTTGGCCCACCTCCTAATAGCTTAAGCTTTTGGGAGAACTGGTAAACTAACATGGTATCAGAACAGAAGGTCCTGAGTTCGAACCCCTGTAATTGCACTATTTAACCCCCTTTATTATCATTACGTGCTGAGCCTTTATTACGTTTCGGGCTTCTTATAATTTGTGTTGGACTTTCAAATTAATATGTGTCCGCACGTTTGCCCATTGTCTGGCCTGCACGTGAGGGGGAGTGTTGAAATATAAAACTATTGTTGGCCCACCTCTTAATAGCTTAAGCTTTTGGGAGAATTGGTAAACTAACAGAAATCCCTTACCCAATCACCCTAATCCCCTCACCCCTCTCTCCCTCCCACTTTTCCTTCATATCAAGCAAGCTCTAAGAAAAATAAAAACTGCACTAAAAGAAACAACAAGTCGCCAATTCATTAGCAAGCAATGTTCAATCTGATGCTTATGTTATGCCAAGCATGGAATTCATTATCAAGACATCGACTACATACACCAATATGCATCACCCACGCGCACGTGTTGGAGAGAGAGAGGCTATCACACAGATAATACTTATATTTCCAATCTGATAAATCAAAGCCAAATAGATACTTGCATGCCAAGTTAAAATAATCATAATCATAATAATCATAATAATAGTAATAATAATAACAATCATAATAATAAGATGACTATAATCAACCCTTGCCATGATAAAGCTAAGTAAATCAAGAGAGAGAAGCTCTTGACCATTCTAGTCTGAAAAAAAAAAAAAAAAAAAAAAAAAAGAAGAAACAAATGTTTAACGAGTTAAAGGACTGCAAAAATACCTGACAAGCACTAGAGTCAATAAATGCCTTCCCTTCAATCAAGCACCTCTGAACACAAGGCCAGGCAGTTTGTGATAGTAAGCTACAGAATTTTTCTCGAGCTTTTACATCAATTTCAATTGATTTCTGATGAACACTTTCTGGGAAAGAGTCAAAAACCGGCTGCCTGAGAAATCCACCATCTGCAGAAATTTTTTTCAAACCTACATTACCAGATGATTTTTCTGGTATATGAGCAGTAGGCGATTCACTTTCATCAAGCAATTTACGAAGGACAAAGAAAAAATGTTGTAATGTCTGGAACTTCAGTACGACGGTATCCACTTGGACCTGGTTCATATGACATAAAACTGTATAAGCCGGAGAAGAAAGATAAAAAGCAAAAGTGATAAAATAGCTCGTCATTAACATCTTTCCAATAATTAAACGGGCACGTAACTTTATTTTCCAATAAGAAAAACCACTCCAACAATGGCACATGATAACTTCAACAAACCAATTAGTGAATATGAAACAAGAAAAGACGGAAATAGAGAACAAAGTAAGACTTTACTCAGGAAATTTACCAGTTTCACAGCATGTTTCAAGCCTAACAAAACAGCGGATAACGAAGAATTGGACGAACAAAGAAAGGTCAGGCCACAAGCAAGACCCCTCGTGTCAGAAACGTGTTCCAAGATGCTCTTTCCAAACTGCCTCACAGTCTGGATAAGATAATTATATGTTAAAGAAGATAAAATGTTGGAACAAATACGGAGGCACGGAAGGGAATGGGAGGAATAGATGGAGGAATTCAACACAACACGGGTAAAAGTAATGTCATGCGAACTAAAAAGAGACAATTATGCATAATTACATCATGGGCATCCAGAAGTGAAAGAATCAAGCTTTCCCCCATTCTTGGTTCCCAAGTCCACTGCTTCCGAAGTTCCCCCTGGCCCACCTGAACTAAGAAATGTGTTGTTAACCTGCACCACACTAAAGACAATTCTCAGTAAAAAAAAATAAAAATAAAAAAAATTATAGATCAAAATCCATATAGAAAAGGCTTATAGCAAAAACACAGTTTTCCAGAACTCGAATTTATTCAAGCTGTTATTATCAATGTTCTTAGAATTCTTGAATTTCTTCCAAATTATTTTAGGAGAATATGGTTTATTACAGATTTAGGTATTTGTTTTGCATAGAACCTAATTGAATTGGTTTTCTATGACCAGAGACAAATTACACCAACTTCGCTATCTTAGATATAAAATGAAACCAGAATTAATGTAGAAAATGCTACATGCTTTAGAAAACAATAATAATGTTTGATGTAAGATTCCCCCTAAAAATTGTTTAACCAACCAAAATACTTTCACCTGTTTAATGCTCGAATTAGAGGAAGCAACATTGTTGACACTTTAATAGAGTTTTTTTGGTCCTTCTCATCTCCACCATCATCGGAACCAGTTGGAACCTTCCACCCAAATGTTGCAGCAATTTCACAGGAAGAAAGCCATGTTCTAACTGGAAGTGCCATTTCTGGACTTATTTCAGGTTCCACCATAGAAAAACGAGATCTAGCCCAAAAAACAGCCTTGGAAAATGATGTAGGAAGGACGATAGGGTTGATTTCTACAAGGACGTCTTTCCATAACATTGGAATGCACATCCATTCTCTAAAATCCTTTGATGCAATTTTGCTCTGAACACTAAAGTCCTTCCAGGAACTTTCATCTTTCTCTTCAGTATCCACAGCGAGGAGTCTAACATCATCTTCATCATCAGTCAACTCATGGGATGAGCTTCTTCCAGGGCTTGGTGGTCGGCAGCAACTCAGTAACGAACTTACTAAGGCAGCAGCATCAGATACTAGAACAGTTTGGATGAGATCTAAGGCAGGTTGTCTAAGAGAATCGTGAAGAGAGTAATCCTTCAGAGATGAGAGAAGAGGAGGGCCCCTGTCCAATGCCAATTAAAATGAGTTTGCAGCTTCTTCAACAATAATTAAAAATACTAACAAAAAAATAATGTTAATATTAATGATAAAATTTATATATGTTTAGACCTTTTCAAGCTACCCCATCTACGTAGACCAATGGATGCTACATGTGTTTTTCTGTTAATAAGATTCCCCAACACAAAAGATGAATTCGAAAAAGATAACTATGGAACAGAAGTTGACGGAGAACATAAGTTCAGCCTTTTGTTTATGGCAAAAAGAAATGAAAGCAAACCAGAAGATTTATGCCAGTAAACAAATTTTGTCTCCAATCACTTTTGAATCAAAATCATGGTACAAACTACATTAACAACATTTGTTTCATCTACATCTCCTATTTCACCCTATACAATTTTTTTACCTCAAAATACAAAATAAATTAATAAAATTAAAGACAACACGCCAAATCCAAACCCTGATGATGTTAAAAGTTTAGTGACCTTAAAAGATAGGGGAAAAAAACAAATTTTTTTTTTTTTTTAAGTTCACAGCTCAACCAACAATCTGCGCATAAAAACAAATCAGTCACAGGTAAATCGACTTACCACATGTGTGCACACTCAGAAGGGGGACATGGTGGGTCCATTGAATAACCACGATGAATGATAAGAAGGGCTATCTGAAATAAGAATAACTCGTTAAATGATAACACTAACAAAAAAAAAAGAAATAGACAGAGTTTTGGCACTGCAAGACACGGGACTATTTGAATTGTTACAGTGTGGTCCTTAAGCTTTTTTTTTTAGCCAATTAGTCCATGAACTTCAAACTTTGGCAGTTTTGGTCCCTAGTTGGCTTGTACAGTTACTGAGGATAGTTTTTTTTTTTTTGTTTTTTTTTTTTAATTTAATGGAGGTAATCAAGTGCCCAACAGGTGGGAACTTGAAATTTTACAGAAATAATTACATAAGAAGCAAAATGTTCTCTACAATATACCATTTTGCACCTCAAGTGACTTTTTTTGCAAAGTATTAAATTATTATGCAATGGACAAGAGACTACCTCCGTCAAACATAAAAATCTATTTGTCAATCATAGGATTAGGGACCAAAACCCTCTCTCCCAAAAAAAAAGTTTGAGACTAATTCGCCAAAAGAAGAAACTTACTGTCATTTCTTGAAAAGTCGTCAACTATTTTTTTTTTTTCTTTTATTGACGATGAAATCAATGACAATTACATAGGAAATAGGTCAAGGGGTCCTTTAAAAGAAAGAGAAAACAGAGAAACTAACAAAAAAGAAAAAACTAAATATACAACCAACCAAGGATCCTCAATAATCTCATAAACAAAAACTGGAAAACAAAAACAAAATTTCTTTAACAGCAGGGACAAAAACATATGTAATACGACTCTAATAATCTAGATGAAGAAATACAAACCTGACGAGCCTTTTGCCTAGTTAAAACACTGAAGTTACTGCTCACGGGCACCTGATGGAGGAGAAAATATAGAAAATGCCTTCGTTGCTTTTCATGTTCCCCATCTTGCAAAGCTTCAAGAGACTGAAATTGAACTTGTAGTCAGTAAATCTACAAAACTTCATGCAAAGTAACTAAAGGAACTAAAATTGAACAGACATGTGATAATTTGGAAATTTAAATAAAAATGAATATTCACATACATGCCTGAAGAAAAGGTTGAAAAAGATCAAAAATGTCTTTATGGCTTTTCTCATTTCGAGTATGAAAACACTGACCCAAAAGAGTATTGCGCATCACACTTGGAGACAGCGTAGACCTCAACCAAAGTTTACAACCTTAAAGCAATCCACAGTGATAAAGAAAATGTTAAGAACTTCACTACACCAGATATTTACTCCTATTAGAAAATTGAAAGAATATTCTTACCGAGCATTTCAAAGAGTAGTCGCAAGCAAGCAACTGCATGAGAGAAATCTAAGGAATCGCCACTAACATGGTTGAGTACAATATCAAGGAAAATAGGATATCGCTCTAATATCCCTTCTTCAAAGGCTGGAGGTTCCAAGCATCCAAGCCTTCGCAAAACAGACACAAAAGAATTAATAGCTGGAACCAGAAGATGTGAAAACAATTCTTATGAAATGAAACATTCCATCCACCAGTTCCTACAATGATTTGATGCCGAGCCAAATGGATACACGATCAAGCTCAGCTCTTGGCCTTGAAGTCTTCGTGGCTGACGGCAAAACTTCAGTCTCCAAAAAGCCAACAAATTTCTTAATCAAAGGCTGTAAAGGTTCCAAGTCTGTTGCACTCCTATGCAGAAGGAGAATGACAATTAGAAACAGGCACTTTGAAGTTTAAATGCAGCAGTAAAAAAAATATAAATAAATAAATAAATAATAACAGCATCAACCCAAACATGGGCTTAGGTGAAACACCGTAACCAAGAACCACTAAGACATTAAAACAAGCGACCCCAAGAAAGAAAAAAACTGGTCCCCCACAATGTGCCAGAAAAAGAACCCAAATTAACGGAAAACCTTCAGCTTAATATAAAAGCACAAACGAAAAACAAATTAATGACCACTACTACTAGAAAACAGTACCTCAATTTTCCCATAGATCCAGCTAAACGATAACCCACTGATCTTACTCTCCTTTTGAAGAAAAATAATGCATAAACACCCTGACAAAATAATCATCATTTTGTAAGCTAAAAGGAGAACGAGAAAATGAAGTCCAAACAAAAATCCAAAACAAATGGACCAACAAGATACCGGAAACTGTTGCTGCCCATCCAGAGCAAGTTCATGTATGTTATCAATGGCTTCAATAAATTTTTCAAATTCAGCAAACAAAGACTGATCATCTAACAGACAAGGATACATCAAAACCTGTAAAAAAAAAAACAAATGATGATCAATTAGATAATTTGATGTTTCTCCTATTCAACTCAACAGTGAAGGGATCTTTTCACCTATAAATAATAAAATGGTGCAAAATAAATATAAAAGGAAAAAAAAAATAGTGTTGTGCATGATTTGACAAGATACAACACATAAACTAAGAAAACTTCCCCCACAGTTTTTTTTTTTTTTTTCAAATAAGAAACATCGAACTTTGTTAAATTAAAAAGAGTATAAATAAACAGGGCACAAAGGATCCTCCTAAAACAAAAACAGCATAAAACCAGGACATGTACAAAATATCAACCCAAAACCATGCTTAATCTCAAAGCCTGAAAGATCCCCGTTACAAAACTAAATCCCAGCACCCCAACAAATTGGAAAACAGAAAGTTGGCAAAGTCCTTGGTTTGGAAAACAGACAGAGATACCCAAATTCTTAATTCTGTCCCAAACATTCCCCATATCTTCCTCCACTTCTTCAAAGATACATTTGTTACTTTTTAGCCAAACCGCCCATGTGACAGCTAGTACAGCTGCAAAGTCTCCTGCACTGCATCTATTATTTCTTCCAAACATTATGTCACCACTCTACAAATCAGCTCATTTATCTGGAACTACCCAAGAAAACCCAAACTTCCCCAGTACTTTGTACCAAATGCCTAGGGAGAATGGGCAATAAAGAAAAAACAGAAAAAGGTGATCTAAATATTCTTTATCCCTCCTACAAAGCACACACCATCCTCACTAGAATAAGACACCTTTAGCATCAAATACACATAGGCTCGAATAAACCAAAACTGCGTGCCCCTACTTCAGAGAACAAAACAAAGTAATCAGCAATATAAATTATAAATTGAGCAAATGAAAACCTAGAAAATTAGCACACATGGTTAAAAATGGACTAGTATTTCCCCAATGCTTCATTAGTTGCTTTTGCAAGTAGAATGTGATACTTAGAATGTCTTATTTATCATTTGTCGCCAAGCAAGTAAAAGAGAAAAAGGAGGGGGAAAAATAAAAACTTTGCACTCTCATGTACCTAATGAACCTAACCAGCATTCATACAAATTTATTGTTCAAATCGAAAAAAAACCTCCTTCCTCTTCTTTGAAGGTAGAATATGGTAAATGATCAAGTTTCAATCTTGTCCACAAACGAAAGAAACCACAAAATAAATTACCAAATACTTTGTAGGATGTAATCCAACCACATGGAAAAAGAAAAGACAAAAAAGAAAGAAAGAAAAAAAAATATATATATATATTTGAGTAGACAGAAGTCAATCCAAGAAAAAGGCTAGCAGAGTAGTAAGCCAATTTCAACACTCGAAAAAGATATCATTCTTATGGATGGCTGGAAGCAAAGAAGCTAACATTCTACAAAAGCTATAGTTAAACCATGACCAACAAGTGAGCCTATCCAAGTCTCTTCTAATTCTTGAAGTCTACCTATTAACGTCGAACCAAGATCTCATTACCATTACCCTCAAGCATTCCTCTCAAAAGTTGTAAATTTAACAATTACATTCCACGCATGGATTTTGATATTTCACTTTTTCCATATTTATGATTTTAATTAAACAACAAGACTGTAATATTCAAATGATATCCATGGGAAGAAAAATCTTCAATACGAAGATAATTGAAATGGAGATTCACATACCTCATACATGACACTAACAACTTCAGCATTACCAGAATCTGGATCATAATCATCTTTCACTAATTTAGCATTAATTTCTCTCAAGTGCGTTGTCACCCTTTCTTCGTCAAGACATTGCAACACATCAAGAAGGGGACCGATAGAACTCAACTCGTACTCCATGCTATACATTTCTTGGGCTTGATGATGCTGGGTGACACATTGGACGCACTGCCGCATTTCCTCGGAGATTCTCCTCCAAAGACGTCTGAGAGGAGAATCATCACGCTCGTCCTTGAAGTAGTTGTAAAATGTCTCCAAAAGCGGTCCCATTAAATCCCAAGAGCCACACCAAATGTGGTTATCTTTTGGCAAAGATATCAAATAAGTAAATGCATCTGCAAACCTGAGACATAGTAAAAAACATGATACTACATTAATAAATCATCAAAGAATCCATGCAAAAATAATGAAAGAAACAAGCAATTTTGATTATGCAATACGTATCCCAGCTCAGAAAACGCCCGAGGAAATTCGCGGAAAATAACAAGAAACAGTACAGAAAATGTTTGTTACTTCCAATACAAACAAGATGGATTATCAAAGAGATTCTAGACTGTTCTTTTTTCTACTATTAACCAAAAAGATGAAACCGAAATTAATTCCAAACTGGAAAAATTGGCCATGTTTACTGGTTTAAATACAATTAACACTTCTCATGTACACCTAAAATAGCACTTCTCACGATGAACTGCACAAAACCTTGAACATTAAAAGAAATGAAGAACAAATAAACGCGAAAAAATAAAATGAAAACCTTCAAATGCAATCAAATATTATCAAATGTCATTAAAATGATTGTTCTCATAAACATAACAACTTGACATTCATCAAAAATTTTCGTCGAAAATAAAATTTTCGAAGGAATCCAAGAAAGCAAAACTTTTTCGACGCAATAAAAGAAATTTTGCTCAAATTTCGAATCTTGGTGAGCAAATTTTTAATGAGAAACAGAAACAAAAATGAGAGAAAGAAACGAGAAAAGAGAGATTTGGGAAAAGAAAAATAATGTTTTTATTATTTTTAGGGGTTTTAACCATTGTTCTTTGTGATGGTGAAGACAACGGCTTTTAGAAGGATCAATGGGATCATCGTCTTCGTCTTCTTGATCCTCGATGCCTCTCCAGCGCTCCAATAGCTGTCTTCTTGTGTCCGCCATTGATGAATTCCGAAGCAGATGTTGGAGAATTGTAGGTTTCTCCGACAAAGATTTCGGACACACGACAAAGAGGGAAAACCCTTTTTCTTTTTTTCTTTTTTTCAATCCAATTAGGGAAACGTTTTTATAGCACGACCCATAAATTACTTAATAATTGACCCAGATCATCTTAACTCTTTACAAAATGACAGCTTAGTTCTTAATTTATTTTTTAATCCAGATGACTCTAAATACTTTAAATGTTGATCATTATAATCTTTTTCATCTAAATCCATTAAATTTATAATAGAATTAATCATACGTAAAACATATGATATAATTTGTAAGAGTATTTTAATAATTTAATAATAATTAATTTAATAAAAATTTAAAAAAATCGTAAAAGAAAAAAACTTTTATTTGGAGAACAAGTTCAATTCCAATTAAACTGTACTTTTCATTTAATTTTTATATTTTTAAAAAATTAATAAAATTTATAATTACTTTTTAAAAAGTTAATATTATTTAAATTTAAAAATTTCAACTCAATTTAAACTCAACCCATTCACCAAACACCTCTTAAAATTTCTCATTCTCTCCCCTCTTTCTCCCCTCTCTCCTCTCTCTCTCTCTCCCTTCATCTCTCAAAACCCAAATCGACAACACGAGGATTTTTTTGGACGGGTGAAATAATTAGAAGGTGGTTCCCATTAAAATTTAGGGCCTAATTTGGTTTGTATGTTCATTTTCAAAATGGATGGAAAAAATAACAAGAGTTTTTTTTTTTTTCCAATTTTTCTATCATTCTTTCCATTTTGAAAGAGAAGGTCCATTTGGTTTTGCTTATAACTGTTTTTGGAAACGTTTTTGCACGTTTTGTGTGCAGAAAAAATGAAAATGTTTCTTAAATACTGTTTTGTTTAGCAAATGCTTTAAAAACGAAAACAAAAACAAAAAATGATGAGAATGGTTTTTGTAAAGAAAATGAAAACAGGTTAAAAGTTATTTTCTATTTTTTATTTTCATTTTTAAGGTTATTTAACTTAACACATGTTTTCAAAAGCAAATCCAAACACAATTAACCTTTTTTCTAATACCAAAATCAATATATTTAAAAACATAATCAAACACAATTTCAAAAAACGATATCAACATCATTCCCAAAGTATTCTCATTTTTATTTTGATACCAAAAACAAAATCATTTTCTCAAAACAAATGAAAACAATACCAAATGGGCACAATTTATGCATCTTATTCTCAAACTTACTTTGTACAGTTTCCTTTTGCAAACCATTAGGAATTTTTTTGAAATCTTCCCCCAATTTTTTGGTATTTTTAACTTAAAAATTATTATATGAATGGTGTCACATGCGACACATGATACAAGAAGGTGTCACAGTGTCTTCTTCTGATTGCAAACTACAGTGCAAGTTTCTCAAACTATTTTCCACCATGTGTACTGTCATTAATTAAAAAATGATATTAATTTATCGAAAATAATAAATAAGTATTATTGCATAATTCACATAATAAAACTTCACTAAACCCATAAAAATTAATTACAACGTAGTATATATTTCATCTAATAAAATAAAAATTTTCCCGCGCAATTTATATTTATATTGTCATATAAAAATGTACAACATATAAATATCAATGTTATATGGTAATTGTCATCCGAATATCTCAGACATCTAGCAGGGGTGCTTTTCAATAGTATAAAATTATACTACCAATGGTCAATTTTTATAGTAACGTCTATGAGATATTATGACCTACCAAACACCAATCCTAACAAACCATCAACATAGTTCACTGAATAATTTCTCCTAGCACATAGGGCGTTCATTGACAGAGTTTTTGCTTAGAATAAGATAAGAAAAACATGTGGCTTTTGACCAGATATTTGAAACCAAAGAACTTATGAGGTAAAATTATTTTAAATTATTTTAATAAATAATAAAAATATTAAAATGAAAATTTATGATGTATAACTTGTTATAGATTTTATAAAACATTAAGAAGAGTTTTTACCAAAAATCACATTTTTCTAATTTTAACGAGAAGTTCTTTTGATAAATCAACTTAACATTTTCAGAAACAACTTTTTGACCTAATAATCCAGAAGAAGTTTCTACAGTGTTTGGCCTACCAACCAGGTAAACAGGCCCGTTGTTTTCAAGTACTTTAAGACAATAAAGTTTACAATTTATATTTTGTGATTGAAATAGAGAAATATTTGTATATTTTTTCTCTCAACATTATAAATCATCTTTTATTATTGAAATATAGAAATATCTCTGTATATTTTTTCTATAAACATTTTATTCCTCCGTAAACCATATTTCCGTTTTACTAATTTGCAATAGCTTTGATAGAATCAAATGATAGTAACATTTACAATTAAAAAAAAATATTGCAGAAAATCATGAGCAATAATTAAGGAAGGAAACTAGATTTTAACAAGCATCTATCCACACATTTTGAGTAGTTTCATAAACTTTGTGAGTGCAACACCAAAACTTAACACACCGGGCAAAACGACGTGAATTTACATGCAACCAAATAGTTTCAGAAGTCAAAATATATAGACTTGAAGGGAATGAGATAGAATGCTGATGAGAAAAAACCAAGGAAGAACTCTTGACATGGTTATTGTCTTCACTTTCCATTGAAACTTGCATAAGATATATCAACACTGTTATACAAAATCCAAATGTCTTTACACATTACATTTTTTTTACACAAATGTTTAACTTTCGTCTCTAACGAAACTAATATTAATGTGCACATATGTATATATATTTACTTACAAATTTTGTTAATCTATAATTAATTAGTTCAACGCTATAACTTACCCAAAGAAAATAATAAATAAATATTCTAACATTAAAAGAAATTAAAGTTTGATACTAAATAAGTTTTTTGTTTCCCACAACTCTTCTAAAAGATAGATAGACAATTTAATTTTTTACAGAAAAATTTTCATTATTAATTTATCTTTTTTATAACTTTTAGTAAATAAAAACATTTTGTTCACACTAATTAAGATCATAAATATGAACATATATTACATAACATATATTATATGTTGATATACGTAAACACACACTTAACTTTAGCCTAATAACAAACAATTTAAATAGATTACTAGGTATGTTGGGCACGTGCAATGCACGTGCCTTCATGTACATTAGAACATTTCTTTATTATAAAAAGAGGGGGAGAGGGGGATTGGAGTTTAGTGCAGGCTTATCATAACAACAATAAGTTCAGCAAAAAATAATAATAATAACAACAATAAGTGTAATTCATTGGAAGCTTCATTAAAAAAAAAAAATGGTTATAAGCAATAATAGAATAAAAATAAATACAAGTAGTTGAAATTTACATAAATCGAGCATAGCAATTCAAATCCTTGCTCTTACGATCGACTAACTTTTTTGTCAAGTTGTTTCTTTTCGGATTTGTACTACGCATTTATAACCATAAAATGTCTTACATGATTATAACTACATTTAATTGATAATCATGAAAGCGCTAGTTTGCTAAAATTTAATAACGAAACTATACTATAATATACATGTACTGTTTTTTTGAGTAGTGATTGATTAAACAAAGCTTATCAACCATAATACATGTATAAAATTACACAAGTATAGCCTACGTTATGTCTGTAGCACCAGTCTACATCAACTAATCTAAAGACTTGTTGTGATTGGTGAAAATATATAGTAATAACCACCTTTTTCTTCATAATTAATAGGACAATTTACATATTTAGCTAAATTATCACCATGCTTTTAAAAAATATCTAAAAACAAACTTATTTACAAAATTGAACAAAAATTAAAACTAATCATGTTGTGCTGACAAAAATATCCTTAAATCTAATTTAAGAAACAAAACAAAAAAACAAAAAAAAAACACACACACACACACACACAATTTTCATCCTAAAAAATAGTTATATTAATTTCAGTAACTTTTCTATATCTAAAAATAGAAATTAAAAAATCTTTTAAAATATCCCCTACATATTCATGGATTTGAACGTACTTATTAATACATTTTATTTACTGTTGAATTTTTTTAATTTACTGTCAATATCTTATTGACGAGGTCAATATGTTATAAAATTATATCTGATGAATAATTTTTTTAACTTAATGATATGGTCAATATGATAGTGATCTAAAAAACAACAAAACTTGAAATATACTGTATGAAGTTCTTCTATAAAATAATACAGTCATTATTATATAGATCACATGACCAAATTATTACAGTTGAATGAATGCAATATAATGATGAGGTCCTTATTGTATGAATATCGTATGATAAAACATAATCGTTTAAGTAACAATCATTATTATATGACAATTTTGTTATTTCTATCATATCGAAATTAACATGGTCATTATCATAATGAAAAAATATATGGTAAACATAATCATTTACAAATGTTCAATAGAGAAAACAAAAATCTAAGAAGTGAATAATAGTGTTTCTTGAGTATTCAAATGAAAAAAACTTTCTTTTTAAAATACATATTTTCATATAATTAAAAGGGAAAAACTTCCTTAAACTAGGTAAAACGTTTGCACAAAATATAACATATATATTTTTGGAAATGAATCTTGTATGGAAAACATAATTGCGTGAAATAAGGACAGTTTGTTATTTTTCCCTAAAAAAACACTCTTGGATGAAAAAAAAAATCTGCTTAAAGGGTAAATGTGGAAGAAGAAAAGAATGAATTTTAATATTTGTTCAAATTTGTAAATATTTGTATTAGTGTTCATTTTTTAAGGGGGTCTCCAAAATTAGCCATTTTGTATAAATACTGCTAATTAATAACCTAAATTAAGACATGCCGTGGTCGGTAAATCTATATGGTGATGAGCCATGACCATCACTCTCATCCTTCAACAATTATATGTACAAGACTTCTTGTGTTTGGAGTGAATAAAAATGACAGTGACTACCACTCTCTTCCTTGTTGTGATTAGAGGACACCATGACATTCTGCTATTTGAGTTATATAATCTATTTCTGTTTTGGTAAATATCGTAACCAAGTTTTTTTTTTTTTTTTTTAATAGGTAGTAATGAAATTGTTCTCCTTCAGAAAGAGAGTGAAAGAGGAGGAGAAGATGACGAAACTGTGTTCTCAAAGTTTAGTCCGTGTAGATTAAGAAAGCTCTAGAACTCCTCCAACTATTTAGCTTTTGTTTATTATTTTGCTTCATTTCAAATAAAATCTCTACTTGAAAAAAGTGAAATTTAATTAACTTCTCGTTATGTATTAAAACCCATATTTTCCTTTTATGTCTTTCTTTTATTTATTTATGAAGCAAACTCCAAAAACAAGCTAAGAGCAAAATTCCCTGACTATGCAAGATATTCAAATGGTCTGGGGACTAATCTCATGTAGCTTCACCAATGCACCCCAAAATACCCCTTCAACCTTTTCCCCCTTCTTAACATAAAACAAAGAATTGTGAAGACAAGGAAGAAGAAAGAAACAGAGTTTGATCACAAAGTTACCTTGCGGCAGCGAGGTGAGCCAACGGGGGATAAGATGGTAGCGATATTGGCTGATATATCTTGAAAACCCAGCTCAATTTATAAATATAAGCTTTTAATTTAGAATAAAATCCAAAGACTTTAATATGTGTCTAAAATGCTGCAGAGACGTTTGAAAATGTTGGCATAGAACTTTGTAGTTTTAACAAGTTTTTCATTTTTTTTTTCACTTTTTTTTTGTGACACGTTAACATTTTTTTCCGGGTGGTAAAATTTTTTACAACAAAAGCTGTAAAACAATCTATATATATTTTTTAAAAGGATAGATGGCTAAAGCCAAAAAAAAAAATAAAAAAAATGAGAGGTTTCAATACATGTTGAGAATCTGCACACGGTCTTGGATTTCCAATTATCACCTTATATTGATGTAGAGAGGAAATGAAAAGAACAAAGACACCTAATTGAAGAAAAACTCATAAAGGAAAGGGCAAAAAAGGGAAATAAAAGATTGACAACAAGTGGTTAAGAGACTTGGTAATGAATAATAGATAAAAGACATTAATTGAAAAGCAATATGAAAAGGCACTTTTTTTTAAAATTATATATGTACATATAATATTAGATAATAAATTAATTTTCTCCAATTAATCTTCTAAAAAGGATTACAAAGACTTAACAATTTAAGGTCCTAAAATGAAATATCGTAAATATAAAAAGTAGAAGTAAAAATATATTTTGTATTTTGGTTTACGTTTATAGGAAAACAACTCTTTTGTTTTTTATTTTAACAAATTAGAGTGAGGAGTTTGGTAAAAAAAAATGATTAAATTATATTAATCTAGTTGGGATGTCCTTAGATTTTATTTGGTATAGTTTGAACATTTCAAATGAAAACATTTAAATTGTCATCCGAATTAGCGTTTGATTATTTGTAATTGGAATGGAATAATTTGAACATGAACATTTTGAATGGAAGCAATTAAATATGTATTTAGATAAATATTGAAAACAATTATTTAAATTGTGAAAAATTGATAACTTAACTACAAAAAAAAAAAAAAGGTAATATTTAATGTTAAAAAAATTAGAACTAAAATAGGAGTGTTGCATCACGAAGAATTAAAAAAAATTGCATTCTTAAATTACTATTCAAAATATATTCAAATGGAATTAAATTTAGGGAGGAGGTATTTTTTGGATTTCAAAATTATATGTTGTTTTCAACATTCTAATGTCACATTTTAAATGTTGATTGTCAAACACATTTTTAAACTTATTGGATGGAATATTTCAAATGTTAAATTTCAAATGGTACATTTTTATCTTGCGTTTGATACATCGGTTTGAAAATGAAATCTTTAGATTGAAATTGGTTGACTTTTTAAAAACTAATTATAATTTTTGTTGACTTAAAAAAAAAGAGAGACAAAATTGAAATGGAAAATTTAGGTCTAGGCCTAAGAGCTGAGAAACAAACACATATTCAATCGAAACTCAAATTGACCATTTTAAATGGTTGCAAACGATTGAAGCAAACACGACATTAGCCACTTTGATGTCAGTTGCTCCTTCTCATAATTTACATAAAGAAAATTGAGTTCTTCTTTTTTTTTTTTTTTTTTTTTTTTTTTTTAATTTGAGAATAGAGGATTCGAACTTTATATTTCAATGTAAAAGTCAGATGTGAAATTATCGTTAGACTATAACTAACAAAAAAAAAAAAAAGGATATTAACTACTCTTGTAAACCCAAAATATATATAATTACAGGCATAACTTAAAATAGTTTCATTCCTGACTTCACATAAGATGTAAAGTTCGAATCCCCTAATCTAAGGGCTCATTTAGGGGGACATCTGGAGATGGTGTTTTGGATATTGGGTTGGAAATGTGTGTTTGAGGGGAAAACTTTTGAAAAAAATTTGTAATATAAAAAATAGTCTAAAATTTTGAAATGTTTTTTGAAAAAATAGGCAAAATGGATATTGTTTTATTCGTCTCGTCGTTACGAGTATTTTGACATAAAAATCATCTCATTTCAAATTGAAATGAAAAAGTTATTGACTTTTAAAGTTTGAGTTTTCTGAAAATGAAAGAGAAAGAAAATTTGATATAGAGTTGAAAATTTGAAATCTAGATAGTAAAATTTTATATGGAGATGTTGTCCCAAACGAGCACCTAAGTTAAAAATCCAAAAATGTCACTAAATATAGACATGAAGGGGAAGCAGAGCCCTTTGGGCGTTTGCAATAGTAAAGAGCAGAGGGTGGTGGCCATGAGGAGCATATGAGGGAGGAGTTGATATTTGCTGTCTTAGATCTCATGTCTCATTGGTTATTCCATAATAGTGTTATATTATATCACCTGAATTTGAGAATTTAACCATATGAAAAATGTTAAATATTAAAAATTCTTAAACAAATTAATGAGTTGTCAAAACATTATTGATGAAACAGTCATTAAGATAGAAAAATGAGACAATGCGTTTGGTGCACGGGTTGAAACTGAATTTTTTAGGTTAGAATTGAATTAAATTGAATGTGCATTTGATAAGACATTTGAACTATCGAAACTAAAAGTTTAAAAACTTGAAATATGATCGGAAAAAAAAAATATTATGGAGCTTGTTTCATTCGTCTCAAAATTTTATGCAATTTATAAAAAAAAATCATCTCATTTGGACTTGTATATGCAAGTTATGGACTTTTAAAGTTTGAGTTACAAAAATAGTAAATAGTAAAACTAATGTTGACTTTTTAGAAAAAGATAAAAATGAATTGAATTTTTTAGGTTTGGATTGAATTGGACTTTAATTCAAATATTGACTCGAGAGAGACATGAGATGCTAGTCTTTGTTCTTAGTTTTTATTATGATGTAATATATTATGGTTCGTTTTGTTAATTTCAATTTCAACTAAATTTTTAGGAAGTGGATGTGGTAAAGGCTTCTTGAGAGTAACTACACATAGAGTCCAAATGTGTACCATCAGATCGAATCACGGCAAAAAAGGGTTGAGTTGCACAAAAGTTCAAATGCAAACAACCACATATACTACCCCATCTTTCTTATTCCACAACAAAAAAATTTCCATACAGCCCAGAGAAAAGGAAGAGGCCAATGACTCCTGTAGCAGGGATTGTAAGGTTCTTGTTGACTTTAGGAGCAAGGCCGCGGAGGCCATATCGTCATGAACCAATAATTACAATAGCATCACAAACTCACTCCCTTGCAACCGTCGACAACGACAGAGTTTTCCAATGGTGTCTCAACCACAACTTCCGTGTCGTAAGTGCGACCTTGCAGCCTCCGTCGCCAAGGGTTTCAGTCCACTCCTGGGTTCCGACCAACGGCAGGGGACTTAGGCCTTCACCCTTTGCTCGGAGACAGTACCCATGACGGAGTTTTTTGAGCTTTTTCTTTCTTTCTTTCTTTTTTTTTTTTTTTTTTTTTTTTTTGCCTAAAAAATTTTCTATCATTTTTTTAATGGGTTTGTGTTTATACTCTGTTGTTTATGGTTTGAAATTTTGAACTTAAATTGATATTACAAACAACAAAAAGCTTATATCATACTTATCGACAAATTAACCTTATTTGAGGAATAAATGGAAAGAAAATTTTAAAATAATTCAAATCCTCAAGAAATTGAGAGAGAGAAAAGAAAGATAGGTTAGTGACAAATTTAAACCAATGTTTAACAACAAATGGTAAAGAAAGATGGGTTTGTGTAAATGGGTTCTTGCTAGCTCTAGATTGAGATTTGGGGAAGGTGTTTCGTATTTGTAACTTCTGTAGGGTTTTATTGGTTTTTTGGTGCCTTATTATTTACCAGAAAAAAGAAAAAGAAAAAACAAAAACAAAAACAGGGATTTGATTTGCTACAACGTACCTCAAGTTTGTACAAAATTACAGCCATACATATTAAAAGCAACTTAATAACAGCCCTTGGATGAAACACTATGGGTAGGTACTCTCAAAAAGATTCTACCACATACTCTCTCAAATTTTTATTTTAGGGTTGTAATGAAAAATATATATACATATTAATAATGGGAAAGGTTGTGGTAAAGTGTTTTTTATATATCCTACTGGCAAGCTTATTTTTATAAATATTATATATATTTTAACGGTCAAGATGTTGCTTGTGTATGATACTTATGATGTACCTTAACTCATAGTATCATAATCTAAAAAATTAAAAAAAATTCAAAGAAAAAAATTTAAGAAAACCACCAACCGTTCGACTAAAAACTCCCCCCACCCCCCCCCCTCCCCGACGACCGGTTGTAACATCCCGAAAATTTATGATTTAATTCTCCAATTTTAATTAGGAATATAAATTATAAATTTATCTTTAAGAACGTTTCTATGTAATGATGACAAGAGAATCATGAGAAATTAAAATGGGTGACTTCCCATTTATTCTAATTGCTATAATTTTTCATATATGCTATGTGATCACAAAGTTTTTGTGATAAAATGAGATAAGTGAGATAAAAGAAATGATCATGCCAAGTTTTTATTTTAAGAATAATAATAATAATAGTATTAATAATAATAATAATAATAATAATGTATTTGAATATATATATATATATAAATATATGTATGGCAAGAAAAAGGATAAATTTCACTTTTAGCATCTGTGGAATAAATTATATTAAAATCAACGTCACTTTTTTTCTCCTTCACTTCTAGCACTGCCACGTCATTCTTCAGTCTGATATGTGGGGCCCAGAAGGATTAATTGTATGTCAAATTACTGGTTTATCCTCATCTCCCTCGCATGGCCCCCAAAATAATGTGCCAAACCAGCATCTACAGTTTTTTAGAGAGAGAAAACGAAATCTAGAGAGAGAAATAGTTGCAATCGGTCGGAACCACTCGGAAACCATCCGAAACCACCACGAAAGGCATCTATAAATAGCTTCGTGATATACAAGGCCACCTACTTAGAATAGTTTAAAAATTAATTAAAGATAAGTTAACGAATCAAAGAAGTCGAAAGTTAAAAAAATTACAAAATCTGGTTTCAATGTCTAAAAAGTTTGCGTTTAACGATTTGTTTGCAGAGGGGAAAAAAATTTCATTATTTTGAATTTGTTTAACAGTTGGTCTTCTTACAGGAACAGTCATTATCATAATGACCGCCTAGTAATTTTCGTTGTGACCTCTGTAACTGTTAAATTTTAGCATATAATTTTGGTCACAACGATATTGACCAGGTGGTCATTATAAAAATTTCCAGTTTTTGGTCAGACGTCCTTCCACAGGATCGGTCATTTTCATAATGACCCCATGGTCATTATCGTTGTGACCCCTGTAAATACTCAATACGGTGACGTATTGGTCAAAGTGTTAGACCATCGGTCATAACGGTTATGACCAGACGGTCATAACCGTTATGACCTCTTGTTAGACTATCGGTCATAACAGTTATGATCGCCTGGTCATAACCGTTATAACCGCAGTGTTATACGATCGGTCATAACCGTTATGACCGATAGTGTTATACGTCGGTCATAACCGTTATGACCGCTGCGTTACACTATCAGTCATAACCGTTATGATCGATAGTGTTATACGTCGGTCATAACCGTTATGACCAATCGTATAACACATCGGTCATAATGGTTATGACCGCCTGGTCATAACCGTTATGACCTCTGTGTTATACCAGCGGTCATAACGATTATGACCGCCTGGTCATAATCGTTATGACCAATCGTATAACACATCGGTCATAACGGTTATGACCGCCTGATCATAACCGTTATGACCTCTGTGTTATACCAGCGGTCATAACGATTATGACCGCCTGGTCATAACCGTAATGACCTATGTGTTATACCAGCGGTCATAACGGTTATGACCGCCTGGTCATAACCGTTATGACCGATAAACTATTGGTCAATACGGTGACATATTGGTCAAACCCTAATAAAATATTTCGTTAGATCTCATGTCCATTTCAATCGCGACATTATATATACAGTAACCCAAATTTTGAAAACTTTTTCTTTCCTTTTTTCATCGTTTTTCTCTCAGTGAAGCCTCACGATTCCTCTCTGCACCATTACCCACTGATCGAAACTCACTCTAAGTCCAACAAATCTGAACATATCTTTGTGCACTCTGTTAATTCGACATCTGACCATCCTCGTCACCGTTATCGACAGAATCTGCCAGATCTGCTTCTACTCCATTTGAATAGAGATCTTCACACTTCCAATCAGTCAATCTGAGGTAATGGTGCTTCTTATTTGGTTTTATTTGTTAATTTATGATTTAATGGGCGTGCGTTTTGAAATATATTGTATAAACAAAATCTCTGTTACCAGTTTTGAGATATAATGGTGCTTGTTATTCGGTCTCCTGTAGCATATAACATAATCTTTCCTTCTTTTGTAAAGCAAATTATTGGATAACTTGATGCTGTTTCATTCAGGAATGGATGCGGTTTGTGTTTTCGTAAAGTATAATGGTCAATGGGACGGCACATTGAGATATGTTGGTGGCGAAATGAAGGGAATATTGGTGCCCGAGAACTTAACATATGTTGGTCTTGTTGAATTGATGAGAAGTGTGCTTAGAATTAGGGACCCAGACAAGAATATAGTCATGAGATACAGTGTTGAACCTGGATTGCCTCTTGTGAGGATACAGTGTGATGCTTACGTTAAATTCTACATACAACTAAAGAAGAAGGATGTTCATGTGCTTAGCAAATTTCCAGTTACAATCGATGTATTGGATGAGTCCGCTGCGGAAGCCATGGCACCAGAGGTAGGGGCAAGCAACCACATAGACATTCAACGTTCTAGGGATGGGGGACAGAGTGATGAAGCCATGCAACATGTAAATGACAGTAATATGATCCTAACCCCTCCTCTTCCTCCTCCTCCTCATATCACTTCTCCTACAGTAGGTCTGGATTTGCACACTACTATGGAATTGAAAATCAACATCAAATATTGAACAATGACTTAGGCACGGATCACGATGATTGTAACGCCGGGAAATTTGATGTTTCAGTTGATACTCATTGTTCAAACGAGAAGAGTATCCCAGCAAGCTTTGGAGGCCATTTTATTATCAATAATACTGGATCTCAATATGACAAAGTATCAAGTAGTGACAGTGTATCTGACGGAGTCGTTGTTGCTGATTATACACCTATCACGCAGCGCATGAATTATATTTTTTAGAACAAAAAGTTACTGCAATACCATCTTCATCACGATGCCATGAGTAAACACTACCAATTCAAGGTGAAGAGGTCGAACTCTACTCTATTACACGTTATATGTATAGATAATGAGGGATGTTCATGGCAATTGCGTGCGACTAGGATGAAATGTAGTGAACTGTTTGTTGTGAATAGGTTCGACGACGTCCATACTTGTTCAATTGAAATCGTTCAAGGGCATCATCGTCAAGCGAAGAGTTGAATGATTGGGGAGTGTGTTAAGGCAAAATACTTGAATCCGACCAATTCCTTATATAGACCATCTGAAATAATGCGAGACATGCAGGCCAAATTTGGAGTGTCTTTCAACTATCTTAGAGCATGGCGAGGGAAGGAAGCTGCACTGACAAGCCTGAGGGGCGATGATGCTGAGTCATACAAAGGTAATTTCCCTTGTCTGGTTATACGTTCGTTACTGTCCTTATAACTATTATACTTAAAACATAGTGTTGATAATTTAATATTTACAGTTCTGCCAGCGTGGGCTGAAATGGTTAAGCGGAAAAATCCTGGATCCGACATTGACATTGAGACAGACTCAGCAAATTGTTTCAAATTCTTGTATATGTGCTTAGCTGCTTCGAAGCATGGTTGGCCTTATTGTCGTCCAGTAATTGTGGTTGATGGATCAGCACTAAAGGCCAGGTTTGGAGGTATGTTGCTTGCAGCCTGCGGACACGACGCAAATGGCTCCATATTTCCCCTTGCATTTGGTATCGTTCCGTCGGAGAGCAATGAATCATGGAAATGGTTTTTCGAGAAACTAAGGGATTCAATCGACACGCGAGAGTCTCTTGCTATTGTGGCCGATAGGCATAAGGGTATCGAATATGCAGCCAACCTTGTGTATCCAGATGCTGCATTCGGGATATGCGTCCAACACTTGGCTGCAAACTTGAAGACTAGATACAAAGATTTCAAAGGCCCTTTGAAGACCTATTTTGACGGTGCCTCGAGAACGTATCTTTTAAGTGAGTACCATCGTCATATGGAATCCATCCGTGGTCGTAACCCCGACATGCATCGTTACCTTCTTCAGGCCAATCCTATAAAGTGGTCGCGAGCATACTTCAACGGTCGGAGATATGCAATCATGACAACCAATATTGCAGAGTCATTGAACAATGTGGATCGGAAAGCCAAGTTAATGCCAGTTGATTCTTGGTGGAATGGCTTAGGGGACTACTACAACGATGGTTTGTCGAGAGACGTGAAGAGGCCCTTAAAATAACATCTAAACTGGCCCCGAAGGCAGAGAAATTGATTCGCAATAAACTTCGCTTTAGGCCTAATAGTAACGGTTTGTGATAACGACCCAATTTTTAAATTTTATTTTGGCTTCGCCTTTATGCGATCGCTTAAACTAATGTCTTAAAATTACATTTGTTACAACCTCGGCCAGCTGATCAATTTGAGTACGCCGTCACCAACAATGCTGCCCAAATATGGATTATCGATATGAGTGAAAGGACATGTACTTGCAGACGATTTCAGGTCGTTCAAATTCCTTGCCCTCATGCAATGGCCGTATGTAACCACCGTCGAATTGATCCTTATAATTATTGCTCTAATTACTACACAAAAGACTATCTGTATGCTTGTTATGCACAAGTAGTCCACCCTATTGGCAGCCCCGAGGGCTGGGACGTATCTGAAGAAGTAGATTGCGAATTGTTAATCCTCCCACTACAAAGCGTGGGCCCGGAAGGCTACGGGTTCGTAGGATTCCGTCCTAAGGTGAAGAACAAGAGCCTAATCGGTGTGGTAGATGTAATGGTTACGGACACAACCGTCAAACATGTACCAACTCAGTACCCTTACGAAAACGTCCAACCACAAGGCTAGATACAGAGTTCATAACACCAATTTCATAAATGTGATGATAGTGTAGGGTTATTTTACTTTACTTTTTTTTATCATTGTTGTATAACAATTTAGCACAATTTATCACACTTCACATTAAACATGACCAAGATTTTTATGATAAGTACAAAATGTATTTTTTAGTACAATAGATTGCTATAACACGCTTTTATTATATAAAAAAAACATTAATTGTTAAGCCAAACATTTTTTAGGTGGATTTAAGACCAGAGGTAATAACAGTTATGACCGCCTGGTCATAACCGTTATGACCTATGGGCCAGTTACAGAGGTCATAACGTTATGACCAGACGGTCATAACTGTTATTACCTCTGTGTTAGACCAGCGGTCATAACAGTTATGACCGTCTGATCATAACCGTTATGACGCTACGTTATACTATCGGTCATAACGGTTATGACCGTCTGGTCATAACCGTTATTAAATCTGTATAAGATCAGCGGTCATGACGGTTATTACCATACAGTCATAACCGTTATGATCGCTGTGTTATACGATTGGTCATAACGGTTATGACCGTCTGGTCATAACTGTTATTACCTCTGCGTTACACTATCGGATTTTGTCTTCAGATTTTGAAATCGCCCTTTTTGGCCTTTTGTATGTTTTCTACTCTTCTTTGTACGGCCTCCACGTAGAATCAACAAGAACGTCTGGTCAAGAAGGAAAAAAAATCTTAAAAATAACTAAACATTTACTGCTAATGTTGATCAGCACTATCTTTTTGGGATTAATATAATATGGAAGGTAAAAGGGGGGACTAAAATTATTTAAAGTTGGAATAAAGAAGTCCCTACATGACTGAAAGAAAACCCAACAAAATTGACCTAATACAGAAAATGTGCTTTTAAATAAAATAACCTATAGAAAATTGTTGAAGAAATCAACCCAATAATCATGTCTTATAAAAGGTTCTAAGTAAGGAATTAAATTAATATAGAATCCTCCATTAGGGCTCAAACCACTTCATTGAAAAAGAACGGTGTGCCTAACTTGCACTAGCAACATTTATCATAATGCGAAATAATTATCTAATTTAATTTAGTCTCACCCGTCAACTTTCTCTCACTTATATTAATTTATTTGTTTATTTTTTTGGGTTACAGAAAAGTAGGATTCATAAGCTGAGAAATTAAAAAATACGATTTAAAAGTTGGCGATTTTAACTTTAGTTGCGCGTGTTGACAAGGTAGCTGTTTGCTTGTTGTTCGATACTTTTAAGATAGACAAGTTAATTACCAGGAATCAGCTAAAATTATAGTTGGTGGCTCCTTATTGATATAATTTCTTCTTTATTACTTTGTTCATATTTGGCCGGCATATGAAGTTTCAAAAAAAGGAAACCCTTGTTGAATTTTTTCCATCTATATAATGTGATTTTGAATAATGTAACATTCATAAACACACGTCACATAATGTTAGAGATCAATGCCAATATCAAAAAAAAAAAAAAAAATATTGTAGGAGGAAAAATTTTGAGGGATATGGATTAAATTTTTTTATATATATGGGGCTTTATGCGTTTGTTTTATATATATACACTCATAAATACATAGGTTAATGAAAGAGAAAACAAACCACCCAGACCTTAGTTGCCACTGTAATGGTTAGAGATATATATATAAAGCAGCCATCAAACATTATTCTGTTTAGGTACATTGTTAAGTTGTTCTCATAACTTTTAATTTTGTGTAATTTTGGCCTATGAACTTTGTTTCGTAGTTGGAATATCCCTAAACTTTTAAAGTGTTACTACAATAGGCCTTTTTACGTTAATTTTTGAACAGAATTCGTTAGTTGCCATTACTTTTGACCAAATTATTGACGGATTCCGTTAAAAAATCATTGTAGCAACATTTTAAGGGATATTCTTCGTTATTTTATTCTTAGCTGGAATAATTATAAATTATTAAAAAGTTAACGAAAATACGTATTGTAGCAACATTTTAATATTTTAGGATCATTCCAGCAACCAAAATTATATATTGTTCAGAGTTTAGGGACTAATTGAGCAATTTACTTTTTTTTTTTTTCCTATTGTCAGTAAGGATTATTCTCGATTATATAAAAATAATTCTTATTTTGTATTTAAACTTTAAAAACTATTCACCCCTTAAATTCTAAACTAGTGTCACTTAACATTTTCTTGTTAGAATATTGATATTAAACCAGCGGTCATAACAGTTATTACCAGACGGTCATAACTGTTATGACCGATAGTATAACACAGCGGTCATAACGATTATGACCGTCTGGTCAATTTCGTTATGACCTCTGTGTTAGACCAGAGGTCATAACGGTTATGACCAGACGTCATAACCGTTATTACCTAGAGGTCATAACCGTTATGACCTATGTGTTACACAATACGGTCATAACGGTTATGACCGTTGGTCATAACCGTTATGACTCTGTGTTATACTATCGGTCATAACGGTTATGACCGTCTGGTCATAACCTTATGACCTCTGTCTTAGTATTGAAAGACAGAAAGTTTTTTATTATCATGTACAAAGATACATTCTATTGATAATGAAACGTTTTATTCCCACCTGGTCATCAATACGATTAATGTGTAATGTTAACAATTAATTTTACAACATATACAATATACAAAAAATCAATCAATGGGTTTAGCAAGAATTAAATAATGGTACTATTAACAGTCTGGTTAAGTTAGATAACAAGATTGAAATAGTTAGTCTAAATGTTAAACGTCCTCCTCCTCATCAGCATCACTTTTATAGGTTTCAGCTAGCTTATTTTTGGCATGGGACCACGTGTAACAGGCAAAATACTCCTGAAGATTTGCATGCGTGCAGCAATTACCCAATATCTGACATCCCTCCCCTTCTATCAAGTACTTAGCATACTTGATTGTAAACATTCCACAGTCACCCATGTTGCACGAAAGATGGAAAAAAATTTATTAAATAAGCAACCACACTCCACACAGTTTATTTTATGAAATAATTTGCAATGCTTGTACTAACCCATTGGCTTGTTTAGGAATATCTTTTATTATGGTGACTGGTATTGGGTGATTTCCTGGAGGAACCCGTGGTTTGAACTCCGAACAAACTGTTTTTTTCAGCTAGAAATGGAATGAAATTTGACAGACCTTCCATTTTCTTCGCGGACCTTAGAGTTATGACGTCCTTCATGCTGAAGAGAGTCGTGTACCTCAAGGGTCCAGTTTGTTAGGGTCGAGCTTTGCTAATGCCCAATGTTTCAGATCGCCAAAGTGAATTGGCATTAGCACCGTGTTAACGTCAAACCACGGGGCCCACTCTGGGCACGCATGCCAAGCATTATCCTGAACACAGAATCACAAGCAGGCCCAATCGAACTTATCGGGTGCTGCCTGGTAGACGGTCCACAACGAACGGACTTTGCAAGCAAAAAACGTGTCTACCGTTGTCACCTTTCGTTGTTCCAGTTCAGGGTACTGCCTGATCTTCTTCGTCAGGGTAGTAGAATGCAACGTCATGTGCTGCACAAACAAAAAAGATGCAAATAAATTGGAAAAAAAATACAGGATAACAAACAATGTATCATTGAGTATAAAATATTGAAGAAAGGTACTTACTTCATCCCATAGCCAACAGGAGAGGTAGCTAACTCATAATACCAACTCTTTTTTCCACCAACATGCATCCGAGGTCATGTGGTTTGTCAAAAATATCATGCTTTGCAGTGTATTCGGGGGAGGCCGTTTACTAAACATAATGTACCGTCTGGTTAATTGGTGATGAAATTGTTAATATATTGTAAATTTCAAATCGAGCATAATCTGTATTATAAAAAAATTTACCCTGTAGGAGTCCTCTTCAATAATCCTTTTGGGAACCACTCCCATGAACTCCTCTAGCATCTCTTTCTGAGGTTAATCTGGCGAAGACCCAGAGGGAGGGGAGTAAGCAGCTTAGTCGGAGGCTTCGACGGCGAGGCAACATTAGTGATTGATCCAGAGGGCCGTTGGCCAATCCTTGATAGTCTGGCCCTCTTTCTTCTTACGGATCTATAAGTGATATATGTAAAACGAGTTAACATTGTACACAATGACCATAATGACTATATAACTAAGTTACAGAGATTCGTAACAACCACGTCACCGAGGCTCTCAATCGTCGTCTGGCTCCTCAAGCTTCACGATATCCATCCATGTGTTTTTTTCTTGACTATCCTTCTCCGGGTCTTGCACTATATCCTCCTTTTATGCCAACACATTGATCTGATTTTGCCTTCGCTTCTAGATCAGTTGCTGGTAAATCCGAGAGCAAAATACTTTCCTGTGTGGTTTCACAACATGGCATAATAATAAATACAATGTTCTAATTGGGGAAACACAGTTGAGATAATCTACATTAAATGTAATAATCGACTAACGGCTAAATGAGTACCTTATTCTTGTCAGCCTTGACGTCTTCCCGAGGAACAATCACCTTTTCGGCAGTGAGGAACTCCATGGCTGCTTGAACACCCATATCAGCAGCGGCTCCGATATCAGAGTCGAATATCACATCATCTTGCGAGCCGGTGTCGATGTGAGGTGAGGTAGGTTTGAACGGATCATTCTCAGCCGTGTGAACTTGAGGCTTCTGGCGGCTGCTGACGAATTTCTTGGTGTGTGCCTTCCCCTTCCTCTTCTTAGAAAAGTTGGCGGCCAACATTTTTATTACACTTCTCATGAGCTTGTTAGCCTTCTTCTGGCCCTTTTCAAGAGCCACCAACTTTTCTTTAATGGAGACAACCTCTCCTGGGATTTCTTTTTGAAACTCCCGCCAATCTGAGTTTGTATCGGAGCTCGGTCGGGGTGCAGAAGGCTTGGGAGGCTTGGGAGGTAATTTTGGCATAAACACTTGGGTTCTTCAAAAATAGCCGCGCAAACCCAATGGGTCCTTCAACTCATCTTCATTTGGCATCATGACAAAACACTTACTCTGAACAAATTTGATATTAATAAAAAAATCAGTAGGGGTTTACAGATTGTATCAATATGCTAATATAACCACTGTTATGGTAACAGGCTTGTGAAAATGTTAAATTGACCAACAATTGTAATTGACACTGCATACATAATAAATATACGTAAGACATCCTATACAATAATACTTGATTTTCGCCAACACAGCTGGTAAATGAAGATATAACATCATTGAACTTGACATTGTCCTCGGTGGTGCACGACAGCATACGCGGAAAGGCATGATCGTATTTTTACTGAATTTCAATGCTATCGATGGGAGGGTCTCATAGGCCCAGACGAAGTAAGCATGAGGAAAGCCCGATACACTGTAATGCACTTTGTCGGGTCTTTTTGAAGCTCGTCTCTTCGTAGACAGCTGTTCCTCAACTGCATTACATATTTCAGTCCGGGTTGTCCTTCCATAAAGAACGCCCCAAGGAAAATCATTGAATCAGCAATGTTATCGGCCAGGGAAAAAAACTTAGCGTCTATCTTGACGGAGTTTGCATTTGATAAGGGAATGCAGAACATCAAGTATAGTAAACTAAGCTTCACAGCGTCGTCGTCGTTGTCAAATGACGCATTCGACATCTGCAGCTCCAGATTTTCTCTCGACACGCCTCTCAAGGGCGAAAAATATCTTGTCATTAATCGGCTTTCAACCACTGGGAGATGGGTAGACCTGCACATTTCATGCCGGTAATGAGGCAGAACTCGTTGATGGAAAATCTGCCAAGTTCGCCTCCGATCTCGAACCAAAGAGCATCACCCATTGCTGAGTGATCCGTCAATCTCATCACAATGTTGTGGAAGACCTGACCAGCCCAACCAAGATTGGTTAATCTCAGAAAATGCTTAATGCATGGCTGCTTGAGGACGGCCTCGTACTGTTGGGGAGACAACCACTGTCTCAGTTTCTTACAACTATCCGGAATGTTAATAAAAGTGTTTATTTTTGCCCTGGTAATTTCAGAATCCGATACCCGTCGATTATATTGAACCTGCGGTAATGTTAATCGTAACATAAAAGGGTAAGTATACTTATGACAGTGAAGTAATAATAAAAATTACCAGGCATAAAATAACAGCATTATGAAAACTAAAAAATTAATCACCATCAATTAAACAAAAATTGTCGGCCTAAAATGACCAAGTCATTATGAAAATGACAGTCCGGAACAAACAAAAAACCTGGTAATTTTTGGACCAACAAGCCATAACAACAGGAAAAAGAGAAAACACTGAGTAATTATTATTATGACCAAGTCATAATTAAAATGACCATCCTAAAATAAGTTAAAACTCATAGTAATCATTATTATGACCAACAAGTCATAATGAAAATGACCACCGACATAACAGAAAACTGAAACTGAGTAATAATTATTATGACCAGAGAGTCATAAAAAAAATGACCATTCCATTTTGTTTCAAATAGCCGAGATCATCTACACTTAAACACAAACATCGACGAAAACCCTAATATAAAAATAAACCAAAACACATACTTGAGTTAACGGATGTTTTATGGTACAGAAACAGATAAAATCTTAACTTTATGTACAATATGATAACATTGTTCAGTAAATCAACTGGAAAGTGGAATATCATCAAAAACGCATATAAAAATGGAAACTTTGTTTTCAAAAATCAATAAATACTGCATATTCTTACTGAAAAATACTAAAAGTGTAAACTTTTTAAACACAAAAGACCAAAACAAATTTTTATCGATCCAGCTTCCGATATCTTTTATTATACGGCACTTATATATAACAACAATGAAAATATTTTTCAACATAAAAAAAAAATTTTCATTACCTTTTCAGAGTCGGATATATTATCGTCTTGTTCACTCATGAACATCTGTGAGTCTTTTAGTTCGACTTCCCCCTGCGTAGCCTTCGGATGTTTCGGAGTAGTGTTCTTCTCTGACATTTTTGTTGGCGTCGACATGGGTATTTTTAAAGATTTTTCGACGTTAACAGACGTCCAACCAGTATATAAAGGGCTATCGTGGTGGTTTAGGATGGTTTCCGAGCGGTTTGCAAAGCTTTTCTCTCTAGAATCGGAGTTTCTCTCTCTAAAACACTGTAGACGCTGGTTGGAAATTTTTGTGAGCTTATTCGAGGGAGAATGCCTTTTGGGCGGTGAGAGATGAGGGTAAATCTGTAATTCGACATTTAAATGACTCTTGGTATTTCCATTATTTTAAAATGCATATTACAGGACGGTCAACTTCATAATGACCGCCTGGTAATTTTCGTTGTGACCTCTTTGTGCCTAAGGTTTTTCACCAATACGTCACCGTATCGTGTAACACAGAGGTCATAACGGTTATGACCAGGCGGTCATAACCGTTATGACCAGGCGGTCATAACCGTTATGACCGATGTGTTATACGTTGGTCATAACGATTATGACCAAGCGGTCATAACCGTTATGACCGCTGGTCTTATACTAGCGGTCATAACGGTTATGACCGATAGTGTCAGCGGTCATAACGGTTATGACCGATTGTATAACACTGCGGTCATAACGGTTATGACCAGGTGGTCATAACTGTTATGTCCGATAGTCTAACAAGAGGTCATAATTGTTATGACCGATGGTCTAACACTTTGACCAATACGTCACCGTATTGAGCATTTACAGGGGTCACAACGATAATGACCATGGGGTCATTATGAAAATGACCGATCTTGTGGAAGGACGTCTGACCAAAAACTGGTCATTTTTATAATGACCACCTGGTCAATATCGTTGTGACCAAAATTATATGCTAAAATTTAACAGTTACAGGGGTCACAATGAAAATTACCAGGCGGTCATTATGATAATGACCGTCCCTGTAAGAAGACAAACTGTTAAACAAATTCAAAATAATGAAATTTTTTTCCCCTCTGCAAACAAATCGTTAAATGCAAACTTTTTAGACATTGAAACCAGATTTTGTAATTTTTTTAACTTTCAACTTTCTTTGATTCGTAACTTATCTTAATCTTAATTAGTTTTTAAACTATTCTAAGTAGGTGGCCTTGTATATCACGAAGCTGTTTATAGATGCCTTTCGTGGTGGTTTTGGACGGTTTCCGAGCGGTTCCGGCCGATTGCAACTGTTTCTCTCTCTAGATTTCGTTTTCTCTCTTTAAAAAACTGTAGATGCTGGTTTGGCACATTATTTTGGGGGCCATGCGAGGGAGATGAGGATAAACCAGTAATTTAACATACAATTAATCTTTCTGGGCCCCACATATCAGACTGAAGAATGACGTGGCAGTGCTAGAAGTGAAGAGGAAAAAAAGTGGTGCTGATTTTAATATAATTTATTCCACAGGTGCTAAAAGTGAAATTTACCCCAAGAAAAATGCCATACAGCCACAACCAGGCCCGTTGGGCCCAGGTATGGGGCTAAAAGCCCACGGACAGGGGCAGCCCAGCAGGCTGGCCGTGTGGCATCAGTCGAAAAAAAAAAAGGAAAAAAAAAGAAAAGAAAAAAAGAGAAGAGGGAAATAAAATTAAAAAATTACTTGATGGAGAATCTTTTGATGTGGAGATTATCAAGAAAAGTAAATACTCCAAACAAATTAAAATAAAACTTTAATCACTTCTTTACACTATATATCTTGGGAAAGTGAACCATCACCTAAATTGTAACGATGGAACCTATAAAATGAAAAACTCTTCATTTCCTACCACTACCTTCAGCTGATAATAATAAGCCTAGAATTATTTAAAAAAAATTCAAAATTTTAAACCCTATTTTAAGTGCCTATAAAAGAAGTATGTTAGTATAAACACCACTTTTGCTTCTTCACTCTCTTTTTCATTGAAAGAAAGCTTTTTCTCTTCCTAAACATGGTGAGTCCAAATTTTAACAAGCAAAAACACCAATAACTCTCTTCGATAACCTCTCTTCTCAACTTTCATGTCATTAAGCTTTAGCAGAAGAATGTCACCTCATCGGTTTTTAAGATTAAACACTAGCATACCACTAGCTTTCAAGATTAAAGTTTTAGTTTTTAAACTTGTGATGAAATATGTTTATTTTTCAACTACTAGTTCCTCATCACAAGAGTTCAAGAAAGCCTCCAAGCCCTCAAAAGAGCCATAAACCCTATCAACAACACTAAGGTATATGTTTTTCCACGAACTTGCAAGTTTTAAAAGTTCCAAAGTTTTCCTTGAAAAATGACCTTAAAGAAAATAAAAATCTTGGCATGATGAAAAATTAGTAAATGAAAACATGGTATTGTTGCTATTATTGTGACATGTGTATTTGGTGGGATTAAAATGGCTTAACATATCACAAAACGAAAAAGTTTTGATGAGAATGTGATTTTCGTGAGTTTCATGACTATGTGGCATGAACTATAAATTATGGCATAAAATATATTATATGGCATGTTTATTCGCTGAGAATACTCTATTTTGATAACTTGGAATATGAAGAAAGGATTTTTAAGGCTCAAGTAATGATAGAACGAAGTTGATGTTCATCAACTATGTGAAATTAGCTTTTTGACATAATATAAAATAAATGTGAAAATGATATTTTTAGTCAGAATTTCACTAAACTCATTAAGAATAGAATGCTACTCTTAGGATAGGCTATCAAATAATATAATCTCTGGTAAAAAAATTATTAAGTGGAAAAATGACGTTTTTGCCCTCGGAAGGTAAAACTGTGATTTCACAAGGCTAGGAGTGTCGTTTGAGTCCGAAACTTTACAGTCAAGAATAAGGGACTAAAATATGCCATATATTAAATTTTCATAAGAAATGGACTTAAAATGACGCAAATACCGTTTATGGGTCACAATGTAAATATTAAAAGTTTATGGCTAAAAAGTGGAGATTATGGAAATTATAATTTTTAAGTTTAGAATCTGTAAGAGGGATCTTTAAGGGTTCCTCAAGTGTATAACGTTCAGGAGTGCTTAATGGGAACAAGTTAATCCATTTTAGGGGCTAAAATGCTAAAATAATTAAAAGGGGTCAAATTGTAAATTTGAAAAATCTAACATGAAGGCAGTGTTTTTCGTAATTTAAGGACAGTGTGCTAAGCCAATATATTTGAGCAATTAACATGGTTAAGCTTTGGTTTAAGATTGGGGCCCTTAAAAGACAAGTAAGGGACTGAAATGTAAAGAATTTTGCTAAGTGTGATCGAAAATGTAAATAAGGTAAAATAGGCCATTTTGGATAGTTTTTAACGCTACTAACATGGTATTAGGGCCTTGGGAGGTGTCAAGTTAAAATGGGCCTTGTTGGACCTGATGGTAGAATGGAAGACAAAATCTTAATTACCATGAACACCAGAGAAATTCAATGTGATGAGGACGTCAGTAGCAAAGGCACGAGCACATGGGATGAAGCTTATTCAGATCCAGTTCAAGTTCCCATTGGTCCGGTTACGAGGGCTCGCGCAAAGAAATTCAAAGATGCACTTACTGGGCTGATTCGAGCAACTTGGTCTCAAGCTATTGCGTGGAGGCCCATCGAGGGAATTACAAGCGATGACCAGCCCAACAAATGCGTGATTCAAGTGCTAGAAGAGACCGAGTAATTATGCTTGCAAGATCGTTAGCTGTCGTTTTTCCGTTTTGAGAACTTTCCAGTTTTGAGGCAATAATTGGCGACAAGAATCAGTATTGATTGCTCTATTATTCAGTTTCCTTTCTATTTTGGAATATTGTAAGGCTTTAAAGCCAATTAGGGAACTTACCTTATTTGCTTTATCTTTATTTACTTCAGAATAGTTATTTCCCATTTTAGCTTAGTGAATTGCCAAAAATTCCTTGGGCAATTAAGGACTAGAAATTCCAAAAAGGGAAACAACTATATGTACTGTACGGATTCATTGTGAAGGCAGATCAGTTTTACACAGAAAATTTTGAGGTTAATTCTCTTTGGTTCTTAAACGAACTTTTTGAACTTAACGGAGAAATCCGTGGCGTTCATACGACTTATCAATCAGTCCTTCCATAACTGATTGTGGCGTCCTCACATACCAAGGTTCGTGCTTCTTGTTAGGCATTGGGTCGCGGTTCCATTCAAATCCGTTTAGAATTCGATCTTGGAGACTAAATTGATTACGGGTTTCGTCACAAGTTGGCGTGGTTCGTATCATTTGGTATCAGAGCCTACGGTTCTAATCAGGTTTTTGCTTATCCTATCCTTCATTTTACGTTTATGTTATATTAATCTTGAGTCTTGATTTCCAGTATTGAGTAAAAAAAAAAAAAACATAAAATTTTTTTTTTTTTTTTTGTCCGAAATCTTCAAGAACATAAGGTTTAATTAGGTTTTTCTTGTTACTGCTGGGGATTGGAATTTCGTGGGGGATTAATAGTCCGTTTATTTGCCCTCAGTCGAAACTGTGTAGGAAATTGTTAAAAAAAAAAAAAGGAAAATCCAGATTATCAAAAGAAAAAGGAGAAGGATTCGGGAAAAAAAAAATTTACATTTAGGGTTTCTTGTTATTCAGGGTTTAGGGAAGTCCAAATTACGTTTCTTTTTGGGTGGTAATTCTGGGCATATTTTTGTCCGCGCCTATTATCTTTTTATATCTAATCTGAGCTTCTTGGTAAATCTGTTTGTAAATCATCACGGAAGTTTCAATATTGATTTGATTAGTTTTATAAGAACTGAGTGAGAATTAACGAGGGGAAAAAGTCAAGAGAGGCGAGAGCATTAGAGTGAACAAAAGCCGAAAAATATCGAGTGCAAACACGAGTGAATTTGAGCGAACCTGTTCACGAGAGAAACACGTAAGGGAGTGTGGTAAGGTCCTTTGTATTGTCTCTAACTTTGTTTTGCAGGCAAAAAAAAAAAAAAAAAAAAAAGTCAAACAACAGCAAGAACACTATTGAGGGTACCAATGGAGCGGCAGACCCAAAACTCCTCATGGAAGCGATGATGGAGAGATGAGGCGATTGTTAAGATGAGAGTTGGAGCAGCTTCATGAGAGGGTAGACTGGATAGAAAACCACATGTGGAACAGCCACAACATGCTCCTCATGCGCGAGGCGAGAGAGGGTTCTGGTTAGAGGAGAGGGCATGACTACTACGGAGTTGAGGAGATGAGTTTGACGAAGGAGAAAGAAGGAGAAGACCTCCGCGAGTAGTCACAGGAGATTGGACGGGATAGAGGAGTAGAATCGGGGAAATGATGGTGTGAGTGGCATCAAAATGAGAGAATACCGTCTTTCCAAGGAAAATTTGATCCCGAAGCATACTTAGTAATGGGAGAAGAGAATGGAGTTCCTCTTTGACTTGCCACACCTACTCCGAAGTGAAGAAGGTAAAATTAGCCGTAATTGAATTTTCTGATTACGCTATAACTTGGTGGGATCAGCTTGTCATAAATAGGGAGAAGAATAGAGTGCGACCTATCGAGTTATGGGAAGAGATGAAGGCTGGTGATGAGAAAGCGATTGTTCCAGCGTAGTACTACCAGGAGTTGTACAACAAGCTGCAAAATCTTAAGCCAAGGCAGCCGGAGTGTGGAGGAGTATCATAAGGAGATGGAAGTCATGATGGTCCGCGCAAATATAGAAGAGGATCGGGAAGCTACAATGGCAATGTTTTGGCGGGCTTGAACCGAGAAATTCAATCAATACCGTTGAGTTATATAACATTATGTGGAGTTGGAGGACATGGTACACATGGCTGTCAAAATGAGAATCAACTCAAGAGGAGGAGGGCAGTAACATGCGTCCAAGCCAAAACCCGAGTACCTCAGCTTGGAAGGCGCACCTATGGAAGAAGGATGAAGAAGCAACTCAACCCAAGGCCAAAGCCGAACAAAAACAAGATGAGGCCAGCCATATGAACCAAGGTAAATCTGATTCTTCCACTTCTCGGAATCGTTATATCAAGTGTTTTTTAAATTTCAAGGCAGGGGTCATATATCAAGCCAATGTCCGAACAAACGAGCAATGGTGGTGCGGGACAATGGTGAGATTGAAACCGACGAGGATTCGGACAATGATTCTATGCCTTCATTAGAGGATGCCGACGATGAGGAGTACGCTGTCCAAGGTGACTTGTTGCTTGCAAGGAGAGCTCTAAGTGTGCAAGCCAGAGAAGACGAAGAGGAGCAACGGGAAAACATCTTCCATTCTAGGTGCCATGTCAAAAACAAGGCATGTAGTGTGATTATTGATGGTGGGAGTTGTTACTAACGTTGCTAGCATAACCATGGTAGAAAAGTTAGGGCTGCCAACAATCAAGCATCCACGACCTTATAAATTTGCAGTGGTTGAATGATAGTGGGGAGATAAGGGTGAATAAACAAGTGTTAGTTTCTTTCCGCATTGGAAGATATGAAGATGAAGTTTTGTGCGATGTGGTTCCGATCCAATCTTGCTGATTGTTCTTTAGGGAAATTGTGAGACTTCATGGTATGCCTAGGACAATTGTTTCTGATAGAGACGTGAAGTTCTTAAGCTACTTTTGGAAGACTTTATGGGCTAAGTTAGGGACTAAGTTGTTGTTTTCGACTACTTGTCACCTCAAACCGATGGTCAAACAGAAGTTGTGAATAGGACATTGTCTACCTTGTTGCGGGCTATCATTAAAAAGAACATCAAATCTTGGGAGGATGTTTACCACATGTTGTGTTTGCTTATAATCGATCTGTACATTCTGCTACTCAATTTTCACTGTTGAATTGTTTATGGTTTTCATCCTTTAACCCCTTGGATTTAATGCCATTACCTTTGTCTGCGCGTGTGAATTTAGATGGCAAAAGAAAAGCTGAACTTGTTAAGCAGATACACGAGAAGGCACGACTCAACATCGAGTGAAGGACCAAGCAATATGCCAAAAAGCCAACAAAGGGCGTCACAAGCTCATCTTCGAGCCCGGCGATTGGGTGTGGTTGCACTTACGCAAAGAACGGTTTCCGGAACAAAGAAAGTCGAAGCTGTTGCCTAGAGCAGACGGTCCTTTTCAAATTCTTGAAAGGATCAGTGATAATGCGTACAAGTTAGACCTGCTAGGTGAGTATGGTGTAAGTGATACCTTTAACGTTTCTGATCTAAATCCTTTTGATGCAGGCGACGATTGAGGACAAATCCTTCTCATGAGGAGGGTAATGATGAGAGTGTCGTCACAGGCAAGAGCATGTGGGATGAGACATATTTAGATCCAATTCTAGTTCCATTGGTCCAATTACGAGGGCTCGCGCGAAGAAATTCAAATACACACTTATGGGGCTGATTCAAGCAACTTGGTCTCAAGCTATTGCGTGGAGGCTCATCGAGGGAATTACAAGCGACGATCGGCCCAACAAATGCATGATTCAAGTGCTAGAAGAGACCGAGTAATTACGCTGCTGTCGCTTTTCCGTTTTGAGAACTTTCCAGTTTTGAGGCAATAATTGGCGACAAGAATCAATATTCATTGCTTTATTATTCAGTTTCCTTTTATTTTAGAATATTGTAAGGCTTTTCTGCCATTTAGGGAACTTACCTTATTTGCTTTATCTTTATTTGCTTCAAAATGGTTATTTTCCATTTTTGTCTTAGTGAATTGCCGAAATTACTTGGGCAATTAAGGACTGAAAATCCACGAAGGGAAACAACTATATGTATTGTACGAAATTCATTGGAGACAGATCAGTTTACACAGAAAAATTTGAGGTTTAATTCTCTCTGGTTCTTAAACGAACTTTTTTGAACTTATAGGAGAAATCCGTGGCGTTCATAGACTTATCAATCAGTCCATCCATAGTTGATTGTGGCATCCTCACATACCAAGGTTCGTGCTTCTTGTTAGGCATCGGGTCGCGGTTCCATTCAAATCCGTTTAGAATTCGATCTTGGAGACTAATTTGGTTAGGGTCGCGTCAGGTTTATTGGTGTGGTTCGTATCACTATGTATGCATGTGTGAAATGTATAATTTGATTTATCAGAATATGATTGAGTTCTTATAAGTTATAAGATTCAATGTTAGTATGAGGCCTTTAATGAGGAGGCGGAATCATTATTTATGACTTTGTTCTAGCCTATGTATGACGATAATAACTCATGACTTGAACATAATGGTACTGTTGATGCGAACCCCGTCAAGAATAACGAGACCCGATAACGAAAATAAACCCAAGAACGTTTCCGAGTGAGAACAAATAAAGACTAGTAATCCCCACGAAATGTAAATCCCCAACAGTAACAAGAAAACCTAATTAAACCCTAAGTTCTTGAAGATTTTCATACAACTTTTTTTTTTTTTTTTCCGAATACTAGTTTATCTCAGTTTCTAGTTAAAAAAAAAATCAAATTAAAAAAAATCGAATTAAAAAAACGTCAAAAAAAAAAAAGAAAGAAACGAAAACAGAAAGGAGTCCAAAATTTTTTTTTTTCTTTTCTTCTTTTTTTGACTTTTTTTTTTTTCTTGAATTCGAAATTTTTTTTTTTTGTACTATCAGGAATTGAAATAAATTAGAATTCGAACAAAAATAAATTTAAAGGATAAGCAAACCTGAGATTAGAACCTAAGCTCTGATACCAAATGATGCGAACCCTGCCAAGAATAACGCGACCCGACAACTAAAAGGAACCCAAGAACGTTCTACGATCAGATTTGGTTGGGAGACCTCAACCCATTGCTTCAACAAAAAACAAGAACCTTGGTATATTTGACATCAACTCATTGTTTAATGCAAAACAAGAACCTCGGAATAAGGAAGACACCACAAACGGTGGTGGAAATCCGTTTGTTAAGTCGATAGTGAACGCCACGGAAAATTCCGATAAGTTCGAATGGTTCGTCAAAGAACCCAAGAGGAAAATTCTCTCACATTTTTTGAATAATTACTTATGCTTTCACTATTACAAAGACGCCTATTTATAGGCCTGAATGTTACAAAAAGATTCCTAAAATAACTACATTATTAAGACTAAAATCTGGTAATTAAAAATTTCTTACTTGCCTAAAAAAGAAAAAGGAAACAATATGCCTCTTAATTGGCTGATCTCACATCTTCATTAGAAAGGAAAGTTTGACGTTTTTTAAATATCTTTATTATCAGCCAATAAACATCCATGAAAAGTCAAAAATGCTTATTCTTCTATAACTGAAATAGGATCTGCATTCCATGTTTTTGTGCTAGCCATGTCCTCATCACGAACTTAGAACTCACCATGTGGCAGCTTGGAGGCAAGGACGAAAGACACTAGAATAGTATCTTTCATTCTTTTATAATATATAATATATAATATATATATATACACACATATATATATATATACTAGTTGAAGAGCAGGAATAGACAAGCAAAGTAAAAAACAAAAAATAGAAAACAAAAACAAAAACAAAACCACCATATAGAGAGTGCTTTAAGTGCCATGTGACGGCTTGGCAAGTGTGAACATCATTGACATTTTTAATATGTATTTTATGTAGTAAAGATATAAATATATATTATATCCAATATTATATTTACATATTAATAACATGAATCACTGTTCTACACTAATTTCGTTGTTACACGTGACAGCCTGTCATCCGCCTTGTGGCAAGTCAGCAATTATCACGTGGAACTTTGTTTTTTTTCACTTTACTTTACTTGTCTCTTCCGCACGCATGAAACGCATACTCGTAAACTATATATATTTTTTCATTCATTTATTTATATCTATATTTATATTTTTAATTTTATATGAAATTACGAATGTGTGCTTTTTATCCTTATTCCATTGGAGGCGACATGTGACAAGCATTAAAAATGCCACGTGACATTTAATAGAGTAGGGGCAAAAGCACATATTCGTGCATTTGTATGTATGTAAAATATATATATTTATATATATATATAAGTTGACAAATACGAACGGAATAGACAAATAAAGTAAAATAAAAAACACCACATAACAATTGATAACCGATCATGTAGTGAATAACAGGATTACCACGTAACAGCCTCAAAGTAACAATGAATCACTCAAACAATTATTTATGTTTTTAATAGAGTATTAGATGTTATATAATATATAATATAATATACATGATCTTTTAACATATATAAAAAGAGCTACATGTGGTTGTATTTTCATATGTTATTATTACTATATGTAAGATTATATAATATTATATATATATATATATATTTTTGGCATAAATGTGTTTGTCATCCTTATTCCATTGGTGGCGACACATGACAAGCATTAGAAATGCGTTTTTCATCCTTATTCCATTGGAGGCGACATGTGACGGGCATTAGAAATGCTATATGGTGCTCAATGAAGTAAGGACGAAATCATACATTCGTATTAATGTATTTTCATATGTTATTATTACTATTATTGTTATTATTATATTATTATTCAATTATTTACTGATAACATGTTATTATATATAGCTATAATATATATCATACTACATTATGTTATAGATTTTACATAAAGTGAAGTATCAATAAGTAAACCAAATAATAATAATAATAAACTAACAAAAAATTCTTGACCTCTTAATTGAACTTGAGAAATACTACTTACAGAATGTAACACCAACTAGTCTCTGAACAAAGTAGTGTAAAATACTTGGGGTTTAAACTTTACATCATTTTGGCCTATATTATTTTGCACCATCTGTTTTCCTCTCAACAGTCTGAGAAGTCCAGAAATGGTAATTTGTCCAACCCCTATTCAAGTTCATAATTCCTTTGAGCAAAATAAAAATAAAAAATAAAAAAATCCTAGCTCTGACTTTCTAATTCCGACTAGAAACGCATGCAACCTTCATCGTGGAGACAGCACAAAAATTTGGAAAAAAATTTCTAAATTTTCTTCAAAACTTAACAATGCAGTACGAAAAACAGCTATAACAAAAAGCATTCATCAATTAAATCAAGTGAACAATCTGCACTTCTTGTGATACATATGTTATACATATTAAAAGGGTGAAAGGCAAAGGAACAATGCCTTTTGTACTTACCTCCAAGCCTGTCACAACATGGTAATTTTAAATAAAATTTTTATTTTATTTTTTTATTTTTTTGCTTTCTTTTGTTTTGTTTGTCTATTAAGCGTGCCATACAACTAGTAGTACATAAAGCATAAATGTGTGCTTTCGTTCGTACTCCTTTGAACGCCACGTGACACTTCCAATGCTTGTCATGTGTTTGCCACCAATTATGTAGAAAGGAAAGCACACATTCGTGTTTTTATATTTAATAACTAGGCGCGTGCAGAATAAATAAGCAAAGCAAAGCAGAAGCAAATAATAATAATAATAATAATAATAATTAAAATTAATATTTTTTATTTAAAATTGTCATGTGGCGAGCGTAGGACCCGCCATGTGGTAGCTTGGAGGCAAGGACGAAAGGCACTGTCCGTCCTCCTATATAATGTAATAGAAAACTTCTAGTGTCTTTCGTCCTTTTATAAAATGTAATAGATGTAATAGATGATAGATATATTCATATATATATACACACACACACTAGTTGAAGAGCAAGAATCGGGCAAAAACAAAAATAAAAATAAAAAACAAAACCACCACGTGACGAGTACTGTAAGCGCAATGTGACAGCTTGGTAAGTGCGGACGATTATAGTGAAGAAGTTTCATTGGCACTTTTAATATGTATATATATGTAGTAAAAGGAAGTACATCCAGCTTGCTTACCACAAAAGGTAGCTTCCTTCTTTTTCTAATCACGGTATGGTGTAAGATCGATATTGAAACGCTGCTTCCCCTTGGTTACCCTCTGAAAATCACAAATGATAATGTTAGTAAATATCAAACTAGAAAGAGAAAAATACACAACTAAATCAGTTTCTGTTGACACATTATTTCCTCTCTTTTCTTCTTCCGTCTTTTTGTTATTATTAATTAAAACAGAGAGGATTTTTTTTGTTCTAATACTCGGTCCAATTAGCATTATTACTATTTCATGAATCATGATTTTCGCAATCTTAAAAGAAAGAAAGAAAAAGAAAAGAATCAATCTTGCAGGTTAAGTTCATAACACTGCAAATACAAACCAAAACCTATAATAAAAAAAATGTCGGGCACATTTTTTTTCCCAACGATTTGATGTGTTCCGAAAGTAAATGCTCTCAACAAGATATCTATGCGCAAATGATGTACAACCAGAAGGAAGAGCCTAGATGAAAGGCAATAGTCCGGATTAGTTTAATGGGAACTAGTAAAGTTGTAGTAGGTCATAAAAAGAATGCTTATGAATGAAACGGAAAGAGTAATGCCGTATTAAATGGCATCTGTTGACTGTTCAGACTTTTGGGCAACGAAACTATAAAAATCCAACCACCGCACGCACGGAACTGACACTCCAGCAAATTTCCATATGGAAACTGAAACTTCCAGTTGATGGCATTTCTATAAAAGTAGATGAACTTGGCAACAAATTGCAATCAAGAGAATAAATCAGATTTTGATAAAGCAATGGGCTTACAGCAATTGCCACAACTCTTCAAGAAGTTCCTCCAAATGGCGCAAGGGCTATATTGATTAATGACTAGATATCAGTATCTGCTTTAGAAGTACATCATAATGACAATATATATATATATATATATATATATTGTGTCAAATCCTAAATCAGTATGTATACACAGACACAAAAGTGTGTGTCTGTGTGTGTGTACTGAAAAACAATGCGTCCATGTAGGAAAGGAACGTGTATACTCACTCATTGAGTGGGACCATCAACAGGGCCATTCAGAGGATCATCATGCACCTAAGCAAAATTAAGCTCTCAGAATAAAACTAACATTACATGTATGTTACAAAAGAAAAAAAATCAGAGAAGAGGACTAATATGAAAGACCTTTGATTCCTCAACTTCCAAGAACACGGCATTTTAGAATATCAGAATATATAGATCGACGGGGTAGTGCACGGGTGCAAATCCAAATTAAACTAGTATTAGGAGAAAGTGAACATTTATGGACAAAGCTCTTTCTTCCTAGTGTTCCTACTAGAGCAAATGAATACCCATTACTAGCATATAAAAACACCCAAAAAAAAAATTTCCTTGAATCAGCTTCCGCTACTTATAACTTTGCGCTAGGCCCAAAGAATCATAAAATGAAAATCCTAACATAGGATGTGACCGTACTTTAGCAGATTGTTTCTAAATACCACCATGAAAATTCTGTCAACTCCGACAGCAACTGCTGTCCTTGCAATGTAGGGTATCAATTCACGGAGGCCTCCACTCACAACACCACCATCCAACTATACAAGAATGAAGAAAGTTCAGCCACTTTTTAGCAGGGAAAAGAAAAATTAAGTACAACCTTGTAAAAAAATTATTGCAAGACATTATCTGTTGAGAGCATAGTTTATTTTTCCTTTTCTTTGGAGGGACAAGTTCTATCTAGGAAACCACTCATGTATCTGGGTTTTTTATTTTTATTTTTTAATAAGAAGCAGACTTTAGTAAGAAGAAAAGGAGGACCAAAACACAGGATATCGAGAATTCCCCAAATAAAAAAAGAGAAAAATAAATAGAAAACAAAAAGAGAGCGGACAAACTACATCAAAAAAACGACCGGAAACCATAAAATGATACCTCAATGCCAAATCTTATGAACAAAGGAAACTTTATAAAATTATTAGATAAAGATGGCCATAGAAGAAGCTGGATTTTTATCTTGCTAAATTGATCTCATTTATTCAACTGAGTTGCAAATGGATTAGATTGAAAAGGATGATTAGCGTGGATAATCATGAGAACTTCAAGAAGTATAGGTATATTCTAGATTCTAGTTTTCAAAATACGTAACATAAGAAACTATTTCTACCTTTTTCCCAGCGGGCTGTTGCAATGCATGTGTAATATCAGCAACCTACAGATTGAAACAATTAAATAAGATGGTTAGATCATCCAGCTAAAAAAATAATAATAACAAAACAGAAATAATAACAAGAAAAATAAAGTATAAACACAGGAAGCAGATTATTACTTACAACAGGACAATTTGCTTCTCTCATCCACTCCAAGTTGCGTGGATCAACACTTAAATCATCTAAAATCCAAAAGTAAAATATAGAGTCAAAAAACTGGAAAACAAAGTGTTGAAATATAAAACTATTGTTGGCCCACCTCCTAATAGCTTAAGCTTTTGGGAGAATTGGTAAACTAACATGGTATCAGAGCAGGAGATCCTGAGTTCGAATCCCTGTAATTGCACTATTTAACCCCCTTTATTATCATTGCGTGTTGGGACTTTAATATATTTCGAGCTTCTTATAACTTGTGTTTGGACTTTCAAATTAATATTTGTCCGCACGTTTGCCCATTGTCTGGCCGACACGTGAGGGGGAGTGTTTGAAATATAAAACTATCGTTGGCCCACCTCCTAAAGCTTGAAAACAAAGATCAAGTCTAAGGCAACTGTTTTTAGAAATTGCTCATCACAGGTCAAGGCAAAAGTGAGGTGGGAATAACTCATGAATTTTATTACTCACTCAATGTTAGGAACCAGTAGATACAAGAGAGACAGGCACTAGTAAATTGTCGAACGCCAACATGAACAAATTTAATTTTGACGGACCTATAAAATATAGACAAACACAACAATAGTATCTACGCCATATTCCGTTGTAGCTTTTTGTCAGATTCACTTACATAGAAATGAAGGGCTCGAGGTTAAGTCCAGTAATGTAAACTAGAAAAAAACGTCCATCAATTATAAAACTTACTGTATCCAAACATAGTTCCCAGTCTAATCTTATCAGCAGAATTTACCATTAGCTGAATAAATGAAAATATTCAAACAATGATACAAACACAAAACCGACGGTAGAAAATAATGTATTGACGAACAAGTTACATACAGAAGGAGCACAAAACTGGCCTTTCTTGACATTTATAATCTTTCTAGTTTTGGCTGCTGTGGTTAGAAAGATCTGTCTGCCCCTAAATATAAGATTTCAGCTCAGATACAATGTTAATGCACTCTGCAAACAATAAGAAGAAAAGTTGGAGCCACTAAACCTTTTTCATAACCTGACGACGTAAAAATGCAGGAATCTGAAAAATATCCGCAACTCTGCCTACTGCTTCACACTAGCAGAAGAAATTGGAGTGTAAGTAACAGTTCATGACATCTCAAACTCCAGGTTTAAATTTTCCCTACGGTTTCATTTCATTTTCAGAAAATGGTATTGTCAATAATCTAAACTGAAAATTATCTGAAAGTGGAAAGAACGAAAAAGCAGAAAAGAAATTAATAAGCACATATAAACTTGTTTGATGAATCGATGATGTTGGAAATATCCGTGCCATACCCAAATCAGTCGCAATATATTTTGCATCCATCTCTTTCAACAATGATTTTGTACATTAAACATATGAAGTCGATAATGAAGGGTATTTGGAGTAGTGGCTGCTAAAAGAAATTGTTTATATTCTTTTTTATAAGAAAACTTCCTTTTTATCGATAATTAAATCAGTTACATAGGAACGAGGATATCCTCGATGAACAGAAGAAAAGGAAAAAACAACAAAAAGGGACAAACGAGAGACTAAAAGACTGAAGAAAAACGAGACAAAGCACTCGAGAAAAAAGCTAAGAACTTGCCTTCTTAAATAAATGTCACCTCTAATTCCTTATCTTTGAAAATCCTAGCATTTCTTTCAATCAAAATTGTCTAAAATTGACACACACACACACACAACACACACACACGAATTTATTTAAAATACACTAATAAGTATGATAAAACAAACAACTTGATGTAGTACCAAGATTGATTAAAGAAAGAAAGATAAGGGAACAATTGGAGGAAGAAGAAGAAGAAGAATTTAGAGAAGATAAAAGAAACAGATGAGGAATTTAGAGAGAAGAAAGAGCAAAAGAGAGGACATCTGTTAATTTAATGACAGTAACTAAGGTCTAAAGTGAAAAATATAATGCTAGGTCTATTTATAGTTGTATAAAACCAAATAATATTCAAACTCAAACAAGTCCTAACTAATCCTAATTGATAAACATAACCATAAATTCCTAATTGTTTTTGTCCTCGTTCCCCCTCACAACTGTTTCTACATTAGTCCGTTGGAAACTTTTAGGTTGGAAAACTTGTAATCATTTCTACAAAATAGAATTTGCTGAAAGAAATTAAGACAACAAAAGCAAACTGACTTTCAAACGAGAGTTACTTTGCATGAAACAAGCACGATACAAGGTTTGACACTTGATAGTTATATGATTGCCTTGCTAGGCTCCAAGTTTTATTTGTGCCAGCACAGCAGGCATAGATTTGAGCCCCACGTTGGCTAAAGTAGAGCACGAAGCATGGCTGGCCAAGAAAATAGACCAGCCATGTCATGCTTTAGAACCTAGCTTTATCCACCGCTATTCTCTCTTTTTTTGGTAAACAAGACAAGATGCCTATGCTACAAGCGTCAATGTGGAACGGAAATTACCGAAGAAAAAGTACAGCGATAACTAAACACAAAGTCAAGACATAAGAACATGTCTCAAAAAGTTGCACCTACGCAACAGGAATCAAAAGAACTCACCTGGACTGTTTCATGCACATCAGGAACTACAGGTATGTCATATGCAATTTTAACCTTCTCAAGTATCTGCAAGCAAAAGAAAAAAAAAAGAGCAATGAATCCATAATGAAGTTGCTCAAAAAGAAACACATCCTACTAACTGATCCCCATTAAATGACATTGTTCACAACACCAAGATACCTCATTTACCAAAGATAAGAAAGCTTAAAAACCATAACACATAACAGCAACCTTTAAGCCTTCAACCAGGCCGGGACCCCGAAAAGATTTGATGATGTTCGGTTAGCTTTGTCAAAGCTCAGACTTGAACACCACAGGCAATCCCAACTCTGCAAGAATGGAAAGACAGAGTCTTAGGCTTCATTTAACCATAAATACTTAAAATTTCAGTCGCTTAGCATGTTTGGGCAAATTCCCAACCAACATTCCCACACTTTTTATAGCTACCTCTTACTGAAAACGAAAGAAGAAACATGAATACTAGTAATTAAAGTTCATCCATTTACCCTACTCTACACCCACCTTTCAATGTGGAGGTTTAGATTTCAAAATTCCGCGACCCCAAGTTCAACAAAAAAAAAAAAAAGGTAATTCATGATCGGGTGGGAAAGTTTATCTAGTTCAAAAATCACACATAGATGAAATGAAACCACATTTTTTTCTACATTTATTTCTCAACTGTCAAAGAACCTACTTTCTTTTTACCCTTATTTCCAATTGTGTATATAATACACACACACATGTATATACACAAAAACAATGCGGAAATTTGGAAAACCAAAAGTAAGGAAAGAGACTTTGATGCAACTGGCTTGATGTGGTTAGCCATCCGCATAATATGGTCTTCAGATTCAATCACATTTGGACCCGCCAATAAGAAAAACGGGTTCTGCTGCCTGCACATATACATATATATACATAAATATTATATATATATATATATATATATACACACACACACGCACACACACACACACACGCACACAAACAAATGCCAATAAATATAAAATCATATCAATCTAGGCTTCTAAAAAAAGGACCTTGAGCTGGTTCTATAGACGCAGAGATGAATCCATAGGCTCCTTCACTAGCAACTGGTGGAGACGAGACTCCTGGACTGGAGAGTGGAGAAACTGAACAGCTCAGCTGGGATTGGGAACAGAGAAGAGGATTCAAAATGATGCCCCACAGTCGCTACTACAGTTTCTGTCTTCCCCTACCATCATTACAGATCTAGTGTTTGGCTTGAAAGAAAACTTTTGAGAGAGAGAAAATATGGGTTGGGGGGGGGAGGAGAGAGAGAGAGGAATTGCAAGCTGTGAAATTTGGAAACAATCCATGAGAGTGTCCGATATATGGTTATTTACGTTTGTATACTTTATATTTTGCTTTTACTTAAAAAATATACCTTATATTTTTAATTTTTACATCTATATACTGAAAGCATAATCTAATATATGAATTTAACAAAATAATATACTTTTTGAAAGGTGAAAATTATAGCATATTTAATTCATAATATTTTTAAAATTCCATTTTTACCCCACCATCTTCTTCTGCAGCTCATCTGAATATGCAGATCTGTCCAAGCCGCCGCCGTCGACCTGCTCAACTTCCCCTATTGGAGAACTCGCCGTCGACCCACTCACCTCCCCTACCGGAGAACGCGTCGTCGTTGAGCATGGGCCTCACGGCGGTGGGAAGTGCGATAACCGGCCTCACGCGATGACAGGATTCGCCTTGCGATCTAGCAGACCTCCGTCGCAAGATCTCTGTCCACCGTCTTCCACCGCGATCTAGCTGTTATTCATCGCGAGATCGCAGTTCACAGTTGCAACTCGCTTCGCCGACGATCTCAGCGTGAATCACGAGCCCCGAAGCATCCTCCGGCAGATCCTTGCTGTCGCATACTAGCCTACTCGTTTGACCTCATCGGCACAGTCTCGAGGTCGCGAATCTGTCTTCTTCTCCGACGACTCCTCCACTGGAGGCGGCGGCGGCGGCGGCGGTAGCTTTAGATCTGAAAAACAAATCTTAGTTGGGGTAGATTTAGGATTTCTATAAACTTGGGCTTTAAATCTGTAATTTTTAATAAAATCTGGGCTTAAATAAGTGGTAAATCTATTTATTTCCAAATAACAAATTTACTATTTGTCAAGAAAAAAAATCAGTAAATAAACTTATTTCTAAATAATTTATTTACTATATAATTTAAGTATCTACTAAGAAAATGTGATATTCATCATTTTATCAAATAGAGTGAAAATATTTTTATTTATTAATAAATCTAGTACTTATGTGATTTTAAAAATTATTAATTTATCAAGTAAATCAAAATATTTATTAAAAAATCTTAATATATACTACTAATTTATGTTGTTTTAAAAATTATCAATTTATGAAGTAAATCAAATATTTACTAGTAAATAAGTAATTTTAATATTTATCAATATCTATATTGTTATTTATTTTGAAATTTATCAATTTGTTAAGTAAATATTAGTATTTATTAGTAAATCTTTATATTTATCAGTACTTACATTGTTCTAAAAATTATGAACTTATCAAGAAAATCAAATTTTTACTAGTAAATCTTAATATTCACTAATGAATGTAAATTAACAATTTAAATATTTAAACCATTTTTATCAAATTTGTACTTCATAATTATTTATATTTACTTGTGAATATTTATATTTAAAGCTAAGGTATTTACGATTTACTAATTAATGTAAATTGACAATTTAAATATTTACTATTTTTATGAAATTTGTACTTGATAATTATTTATATTTACTAGTAAATATCTATATTTAAAGCTAAGGTATTTACTATTTACTAATAAATATAAATTGACAATTTAAATATTTACCATTTTTATAAAATTTATACATGATAATTATTTATTAGTAAATATTTATAAATATTTACCATTTTTATCAAATTTATGATAATTATTTATTAGTAAATATTTATATTTACTTACTAGCATTAATATTAATATGATAGTTTCCATTCATAATTTGAGATATTTATAAAAAGTCAGCATTTACATATAATGGTAAATAATTGTAAATTTTACAAAACAAAGTAACAATATATTATGTTATTTTATTATTTTACAACAAATCCCTCAAAACTAATTAATTACAAATCAGCCCTAAAAATACCAAAACTCAAACCTAACCCTAATTGCCCAGTGTCGTCACCGTTGGAGTAGATGATCGCTCCGGTGCCAAAGTTGAGGAAGATCGCCATCCGACCTGCAACCAAAAAAAAACAAAACAAAACAAAACAAAAAAACCAAACCTAGAGAAGCAAAAACCTTGACCCAGAGAGGAGAGAAAAACTCCTCTTTCCGTCGCACCTTCCCGTCCGCCTCGTGATCCCGTCGCAATAGCTCTCCTCTCATCGCTAGCCTATAGAAAACCATAAGCAAAAAAGCCAAACCCAAAAGGGAGAGAAAAAACTCATGATCCCATTGTAATCACGCTCGTCTCGCCGTTAAGATCCAGTCGCGCTCTCAACACCATTGCGATCTGGTTCTCCGCGCCGCCGTCTGGTTCCGATTCTCATCGCTGCCGTGATCTTTCCACCGTTGCCAACACGGGCCTCTCTTGTCAACGAGGAGAGAGAGAGAGAGAGAGAGAGAGAGAGAGAGAGAGAGAGAGAGAGAGAGAGAGAGAGAGAGAGAGAGAGGGAAAAGGGAAAATGTGTAAGTGAAAAGAGAAAGGGGCAAAATTGGAATAAATTAAAATGTGAAATTGAAATATGCTATAATTTACATCATTTTAAAAATATGCTATAATTTTTATTAGTACCTTTTAAATATGCTATATGGTACAATTACCGCATTAGATTACGCTTAATATACAAATTTATACAATTTCTCAGTTAACACTTAATTTTGATTTTAAATTGCCCAAATAACCTTTAAAAATAAATACTACAATCATGTATTATTTATATTTTTATATCATGCATTTTATTTTTATTCAAAAAAAAAAACATGCAATGTATTTTAAAATTTTACATTTTAATATTATGAGATTACATTTAGTACATAAATTTATACATTTTCTTGATCAATACTTAATTTATACATTTAAAATACCTAAAATACTCTTGAATTTAAAATTAAAAATAGTCAAAGAAATTCTAATTTAAATTATATAAAATTAAATTTCTCTTGTCCCGCTTGGCAATTGGAATTTTTTTGATTTTTTTAAATTTATTTTTAACTGTAATTTTGATATTTTCATGTTAAAATTAAGTGTTGATTGAGAAATGTTAAAAAAATAAAATGTATGGTATAAAAACTTAAATAACCCTACTATGTATATATGACGTGTATATAGTATATACAGGGATAGTCTACAGTCCATCAGTGACTTAAAATGCTTAAAACGTCAGGTCGTCTAGTGCATTAAAATGCTTAAGACGACAATATATCCAGGTTCGATTGTTGAAGGAGCAAATGAAAAGTCGTATGTGGATTTTTAGGAGGAAATGATTGGGTGAATTAACAGAGGAAAAAGGGAGTGGGTGAATGCCTTGGGCATTAAATTGGGAGAGAAAGAGGTTTGACATTTTGAAAGGCCGCAACAAGATACATGAGTTCCAGTGGAGGGAGAAATGACGGAAAAATGTCAAAATAAAATTAAGGAAAATTATGTTGGGTGGTTTTTTTTAGAGTTCGTTTGGTAAATGAGTTGAGTTTGAAAATTTTAAGTTTGAGTTGAAAATTTTTGTTGAATTTTCAGAAAAGACAAAAAATATTTCAGAAAAAGATAAAAATTGATATGAAAAGTACATTTTAGTTGGAGATGAGATGGAACACCAAACAAGACCTTAGTCGCCTAATTTAATAGATGGAATGACCGTTTGTCATTTTTTCATATTTGTTCAATCAGTGATTGATTAATGATCAATCAATAGTTGACTATGATATTTTTTGATTTATGTTATGGTCAATCATTGATTGATTGTAGTCAATTATTGATTGACTAAATTAACTATATTATTTGATCAATTATTGATTGATCATTTTAGAAACAATGATATTTTAACTAATTTTTAAAAACTTCGGCCATTTATTAAAAAAAAAACTTCTTAAAAAATAACTATTTAGCTAATTTTATTCTCACCTTGTTTTATAAGGATACGAAGTGTATTTCCTTCGTTAGATTTTCTTTTTTTTTTTATCATGGATATTATTTTTCCCTCAATTGAATATTTTATTTAGGGTAAGACGCCTGACTTTTTCTAGATAAATCTTATAGGACGGTAGTATAGTGGTAGATTTTGTGTTCTCTCTCTTTTGAAATTGTTTGCTTCTTGGGACAAACTTTATTATATTTTATTGTTACATTTATCACATTTGGGGTTGATAGATGATGAATGTGAGATAAAGATGTTGATATAATCAAAATATCTTGATACACCTACTGATTCTTATCATTATTATTTATGTATAAAAAAAAAATAAAAACGTAGTAATCGGAATCAGAAAAAAAGAAAAAAGAAAAAAGAAAAAGAAATCACTTAGCAATCCATATGAGCCCTTTTTTTTTTTCCTCTTAAAAGAAAAAGAACAAAGCGTTACGATTTTGATACCATGTAGTTGCATTTGTATTCCACTAGGTTACATTGTCGTAGGTGCGTTCATCAACTAGGCTTTTCATTTACTGCATGTGCCTTATTAATGAGAGAGGAGAAAGACAACAAAATCCCTCTGCACACGTCATTTTTACCCCTATTGACCGGTTGCTCAAGCAAATATTCGTCTTCAACATATCAAATTTTAGGGCCCTGCTATTTGGCCCGAATCGTGAAATTAATGATCCAAGTGTCTCCTGTTAGCTAGTTGCATATGTCAAGATAAGACTGCAAAGTCAGGTGATAGTGGTAGGAAGAGCCGAAACAGCAAATTTTCTATTAAAAAAACAACCGCCTTTATTGCTCTCTTCTTCCTGCAGTGGCGCCATTTTCCCGTGCTCTACCTTATGTCTCTCTCAACACTTTGTTCAGCAAAAAAAAAAAAAAAAGTCAGGTGCTAGTGGTAAGTACAAGAGAAAAAGAAAAACCCAAATATAAAATTGTAAGAAAATTGAAAAAAAAAAAAAAAAAAAAAAAGGTAATAAACTCTCAAATTTCTTTGCCTTCTCCACTGAAAACCAAGCTCTTTGGAGGAAGATTAGCCGCACTGCCGGCGGATTCCAGGGGACTCGGAGTGGATAAAATTCACCTATCATTGTGTGACTCGAACTCGGAATGAATAGGCTGGGTTTTCTTTCTTTTGTTTTGTTTTGTTTTTTTCTTTTTTTTTTTTTTTTTGGTTCTTTGCTAGGTTTTGTTTTTGGTTTTGGTTGCTTGATGAAACTTTCCGGTCCATCAAATTGTTATTGTTAATGTTAATTATGGGATTTGTATCCCTTGATTAAGGGTTGATTAATCTCGTATTCATTGTGAATATTTCATTAACTTAGTTTCTTTTTTTCATTGTATCTTACATGTATAAATTGTTGATTTCGAAAATCGGTTTTAAAAAAAATAGCGGAAGCATGGTACGGATCAAATCCCACACATAAAAATTTTCTCAAAATTTTATCTGGCGACAATACTATATTAATTTAATAAAAATAAAGTAAGAAGAAACTTTGGAGACTGACCGTTGTCTGATTAGGTCGAAATTCTTGAACTCCATCAAGAACCTTCTTGAGAACTCTAAATCCTTCAGAACATCAACGATTCTTTCTCAGCGTTCCCCAGGGTACAATGAACAGGAAACGAGTGGATGTTTCTGAATTTGGGTTTGATCACATGCCTGAATTTTGATTCACTTTGCATTCTCAACTCATGAGACAAAGTGAAGGAGAATAGTAGAAGAAAACTCTCAGAAAAAAAAGGTACGTATATTTTTTCTCTATCAAAAAAGGAATTAATTTATCATTTCCCCTTTTCAGATACATCGTATGTACCCTCTTTTTAATATTACAGAGAAATAACTGACATCCCTTTTTTATTTTTAATTAATTAACTAATTAATCTACTTCACCCATTGTGGAAAAACACACACGCCCACTTTCTCCCTAGAGTGGGTGTGTTTGATAGATGTGGGAGAGAGATTTTCTCTCTCCCATTATCTAATCAGTTTCCCTTTTTTTTTAAAAATTAAAAAAATATTTTATTTTGAACTATTCAAAATAAAAACAACCGATTTTTTTTTTCCACATGTCAAAATTCAAAATTCAAAAATCCACATACACTTTGTGGATATAATGCAAACCACCCTGTGGTGCACAACTACGGTGTGATACTAACCACACTATATATCTTTAATTTAAAACTATTTTAAAATTTATTTTAAATAATCATATTATTTAAAATATAAATTTATCCATTTAATTTGTTGTATGAATATTAATATAAAATTCTCAATTCTTAATTAATAAATTAGTCCAACATAAAATAATGTTCACATGATTCAATGGGATTTCTTGTTTGCTCGTTATGCTTCTGGTGATTTAGCTTAACAATTCCAACTTCTTACTACCCTGCAGCATATTAAGTAATCTCCAGGTCAGTCTGTTAATGAGTTTTATTCTCAGATGAGTTTCCCTTGGGATCAACTTGCCTTGTCTGAACCTCGTTGGACCTGTGAAAAAGATGCTGCTTTATTGGATGAATATCGTGATAAGTTAAGATTGAATCAGTTTCTCATGGCTTTGAATGATGAATTTGAAAATGTTCAATCCTCATTGCTTCATCATAAGCCTCTTCCTACTGTAGATGATACTCTCACATAAATTTTATCTGAAGAGGCACGAAAAACTACATTGCGAGCTCAAAAATACAAACACTTCATCTGAGGCAGTTCTTGCCACTACGACTTCATTAGCCAACTCTTCAAGCCAGAAAAATTCCAACAACACTAGGGAATTGTTTTGCAAATACTGCAAAAAGTCTGGTCATACAGTTGACAAATACTACAAACTTGCTCAAAAGAAGTCTACCACAGTTGCAGCCGTGACTACTTCTACCTCTAACGAGTCTTCTTTTACAAACTCATCTATTTCCTCTGCAGACATTGAGGCTATTGTCAGTCAAGTTCTGTCTTGAGCTACACTCCGTTCTGCTTCCACTAGTTCTGGTACATCAGGTAACTCCACTTGGTTCATTAATTCTGCTTGCTCAAATCATATGACATCTGATCCTTAAAAATTTTCCACTAAATCTCCTGCTACTAATATTCCGACAATTCACATTGCTGATGAGTCAACACTTCACGTAAGTCATGTTGGTTCCATATCGATATTCAATCTTCATGTTCCAAATTCCTATCTTGTTCCAAAACTTTCTTTGAATTTGTTGTCGGTTGGTCAGTTGTGTGGTTTAGGATATGATATTCATTTCTCTTCTACAGGTTGTATTGTGCAGGATCCACAGACTCATCAGATCATTGGGACAGGCCGTAAAGTTGGTCGTTTGTTCACTCTTTCTCATCTTCAAGTTCCATCAAAAGCTGCTGGTTCTATCCAAACAAGTGCCACAAAGAGTCCATTAAGTCTCTGGCACTCTTGTTTAGGACATGCATCATCGTCTCGTCTTCAGCCTTTGATCTCCAATGGCTTGTTAGGTTCAGGTTCTTCTAAGACTTTTGATTGTATGTCTTGTCAATTAGGAAAACAAGATGTTCTTTCTTTTAATAAAAGTACTTCTGTTGCTTTAGAACCATTTGATTTAGTTCATTCCGATGTTTGGGAGCCTTACCCATTCCTACTATGGGAGATGCGAGACATTTTGTCATTTTTGTTGATGATTTTTCTCGTTTTACATGGATATATCTATTTCATCATCGTTTTTAACTATTTGACATTTACAAAAAGTTTTCAAAAATGATTCAACTGCAATTCTCCAAAAGTACTAAAGTTTTTAGTTCTGACAATGCCTTGGAATATGAGGATGGAAACTTTCTCAATTTTCTTCAACATAGTGGGACTCTTTTAGAAAATTCTAGTCCAGGAACCTCACAACAAAATGGTTGAGCTAACGTAAACATAGACAGATCTTAAACTCTGTTCGGGCCATGCTCATTCCTACAAATGTTCCCGAGTCTTTTTGGGGTGAAGCTACATTAACTGCAGTTTACACCATGAATCGCACTCCATCTTCAGTCCTAGAAAATTAATCTCCATATGAGCGCCTTTATGGAACTCCTTCACCATATAACCATCTTCGAGTCTTTGGATGTGCTTGTTTTGTTCTCCTACAACCTCATGAGCGTAATAAGCTCCAACCTCATTCTCAATTGTGTTGTTTCTTGGGATATGGAATTGAACATAAAGGGTACAATTGTTATGATCCCATTTCAAAACGTCTTCGTGTCTCTCGTCATGTGATGTTTTGGGAACATAAAATGTTCTCCAGCTTGTCATCTTTTGATCAATCTCCGATAAACAGTCCTCCATTGTTCACCAATACTTCTCTAGATCTTTTCCCTCATGAGAATGATTTTGATGTTCCAACTTCGGGTCTCTCTGATGATTATGAGGTGTTTGTAGATCTGACACATAGTACCACCAGTATTCCATCTGAGCAACCTCGTTGATCTACTCGAGTACGTGAACCTCCTTCTCATTTAAAAGATTTTCATTGTTATTATCTCTTGCCACCTCGCACGAACCTCGTTCTTTTCGCGAGGCTTCTACTTATCCTTCTTGGCAGGAAGCTATGAATGAGGAATTACAAGCTCTTACTAAAACACATACATGGGACTTGGTTGACTTACCGCCTGGAAAATCTGTAGTGAGATGTAGATGGGTTTACAAGATCAAGACTCGTTCTGATGGCATTGTTGATCGATGATAGGCGTAGTCGAAAAAACATAGTCGAGGTTGCTGTGGTCTCTGAGATAATTGCAAGCCTTCACAAAAGTATGTGTAAGTCATGCAAAACTGGTTAGAACTTAAGGCCTTGTTTGGCCATGAGTTTAGTTTAAACTAAACTGTACTTCTTTCATCATGTTTTTTGTCTTTTTCCCTAAAAAGTTGTTTGTCTTTTCTGAAAATTCAAAAAAATTTACTATTTAAACTTATAAATCTTAACTCAAACTTACACACCAAACACCCCCTAAATTTTGTCACTCTTCTACTGGAAACGGTCTTAAAATGTGTGAACAGAGAGTAATGGTTTTTTCTTTTTTCTTTTAAAAGAATATACTCTTACTAGAAGGAAGGTCAGAGTTGGTGTGATATCACCATACAAGGCACAAGTTCATGCGATTGCAGAGAAAATTAGAGAATATACTTCACACGTTCAAAGTGACTTCTTTGTAAGCGTTCGCACAGTTGATGGATTTCAAGGTGGAGAGGAGGATGTAATAATCATCTCTACTGTTTGGTGTAATGCGATTGGTTTAGTGAGTTTTCTTTCCAGTCGCCAAAGAGGAAATATGGCGTTAGCTCAGGCAAGGTTACATGCTTGCATACTCGTATATTCTGCAAATCGTATCGCATGTTCTGGTTATGGGTTACCTAATACTATGATATGGCGGTGCAGGTATTGCCTTTGGATTGTGGGGAGTGGCGCAACTTTAAACAACAGTGGCACTTTTTGGAAGAATTTAGTTGCTGATGCTAAGGAGCGTGGGTGTTTCCATAACGCTCTCGCGGATAAGATCTTGGCACTTGCTATTACATTTGCTTTGGTTGAGCTTAACCAAGTCTCCACTGTAATTAATCTACATTCACTTCTGTTTAGGGACTCAAGATGGAAGGTATACTTGTCTTTTTAATAACTTGATATAAATGCGTGATATAAGTTACACTTATTGAAAATTTGTAATTGTTGTTTCTATATTTTATTTTCCTTTTTTTTTTTTGTTTTTTTGGGTTAGCTATTATCATACTCAACAAAATGTGCATATATTTTTCCTTTGCATAGTGAAACACTAAAAAAACTAGAATTTTTCAATTCTGTACAACTAAGCTCTGTTATAAATTTCTACCGTAGGTATGCCTCACCAATGCTTTCTGGAGATCAGTGGCAAGACTTAAAAGCAATGCATTCTGCAAGAGAGTGCTTAATCTGTTGGAGAAACTTTCAAATGGCTGACATCAACCACACACCAGAGGCAACCGTGTTGTCCATGGTGGAATTTCCACTCAATTAGTACAGTACTACATGTTTAACACAGTTATACTTTGTTTGGACTGTTCATATTCTGAAAGAAAATTTGCATTATATCAAAGTTTTAAACGTTTGGGATATTTTACCACAATCCGATGTACCGGAACTGTCTAACCAGCTTGATATTTTATATGGAAGTTACTCAACGGATAAGACGAATCGCTGCATGTACAAATGCTATGATGGGTAGGCATTTCTTCGAAGTATTTGATTCAATTGGAGAATATAGACGTGTAGGGTGATATAGGTGTGATAAATTTGGAATGTTGATATATTTGTTTTTGTACTGATTATAGGCTGATATGGGTAACTTCCTGATTTGGGTGACTTTTATTTTTTGGGATATGATTGTTCTTTCCCGATTTCCTAGCTGTAGATTTCCTAGCTGTTTTCTGACTGTATCTAGCCTATAAAGTCTGGCTATTTGTATTGTAAAATTATGAAATACAATTTTCTTAGTTCCCAATACTTGTGATATGGTATCAGAGCCCTAGGCTCTCTTCCTGGGAAAAATATTTCATCACGTTGCAGATTTCATAGCGCTACTCGTAGTACGTTTCTAGAAAAGGAAGGAACAAGATGTCAGAAGTATCACAGACTAGTACACAACTGAAGGAGCACACAGTCCAAACAACTCCCGGAGATCTACAAAACATTCAGCCTGCGTTTAGATTGAATGGAACGAACTACTTGAAGTGGCCTCAATTTGTTCGAACTTTTTTGAAAGGAAAAGGCAAGCTCGGCCATCTCATTGGAACAGGTCCTAAGAAGGGAGATCCAAAGTTTGCTGCTTGGGATGAAGAAGACTCCATGGTCATGTCATGGCTTTGGAATGCTATGGTGCCGGAGATAAGTGACACTGTCATGTTTTTATCTACTACTCAAGAGGTATGGGAAGCAATTAGACAAACCTATTCAAAGGTAGATGATGCAGCCCAGGTATTTGAAATCAAGACAAAGCTTGCTGCAACGAAACAAGGAAACATATCGGTAACAGAGTATGCAAATCATCTGAAGAATTTGTGGCATGAGTTGGATTCTTACCAGGTTCTCGAGATGATAGTGGTGGAGTCGTGGCCGGCAGAGATGAGAGGTGACAGAAAAAGGGAGAGGCCCGAGAGAGAATGGAGGCGAGGTAGGAGAGAAAATGGAAGTAGGGGTCACGGCGGAGAAGATGGATTTCGAAGGAGAGTTTGGAGAGACGAGAGTGAAAGAGGCGCAAGAGTGAAAATGTGGAGGGAATGAGGGTTTTTTTTTATTTTTTTATTTTTTATAAGTGGCGGATTCAAGCTACATTTAGAAAAAAAAAATTTAAAAATTCATTACATACCACGACGGTTTTTTGGAAACGGTCATGGAAAGCCTACATTTAGAAAAAAAAATATTTAAAAATTCACCACATACCACGACGGTTTTTGTCAAAAACCGTCATGGTATGTCGTAGTTTATTTTTATTATTATTTTTTAAAAAAAAGTGGCGGATTCATGCGAAATTTTGAAATTTTTTTTTTTTTAAATGCAAGACATACCACGACGGTTTTTCGGAAACGGTCTTGGAAAGCCTATATTTAGAAAAAAAAAAATTAAAAATTCACCACATACCACGACAGTTTTTGACAAAAACCGTCGTGGTATGTCGTAGTTTATTTTTATTATTATTTTTTAAAAAAAAGTGACGGATTCACGCGAAATTTTGAAAAAACAAATTTTTTAAAATGCAAGATATACCACGAAGGTTTTTCGGAAACGGTCATGGAGAGCCTAAGCTTAGGTTTCCACGACCATTTTCAAAAACCGTCGTGGAAGCACTTGGCAACCACGACGGTTTTCTGAAATCCTATTCCGCGCCGTGTTTTTGGCATACTTTCCACGATCATTTTTTAAAAACGATCAAGAAAGCTCCGTCGTGAAATCTGTATTTTGTAGTAGTGGAAGTGGCGATCTATATCCACATGCTTGGTACGATCATGATGCACTGGAATATATGAAATATTAATGGCTGACTTGTTATCACAATACAGCTTCATTGGCTTCTCTGCAGGAATCCTGAGATCTTTAATAGCTCACAAATTCCAAGTGCCATGGCACGAAATTCCGCTTCTGCACTTGATCTTGCAACTACTGGCTGTTTCTTGCTCCTCCATGTAACCAGGTTCCCCCTAAGGAAAACACAATAACCGGAGGTTGACCTCCTGTCAGAAACTAATCCAGCATAGTCTGAATCCGTATACACTTCTAAGCTCCTACATGATCCTTTCTTGAAGAGCAAGCCTCGTCCCGGACACGACTTGAGATATTGCAGGATTCTATACACTGCTTGAGGATGAGCCTCTTTCAAATTGTGCATGAATTGGCTTACAACGCCAACTGCATAAGCTATGTCGGGCCTGGTATGGGATATGTAGATTAACCTTCCAACAAGTCTTTGGTACATTCCTCTATCCACTGGTTCATCATCAATAGCTTCTCCGAGCTTGTGATTCGGCTCAATTGGTGTCTCCATTGGTCTACAACCAGTTTTCCCTGTCTCCTTCAATAGGTCAATCACATACTTTTATTGTGAGATGAAGATTCCATCCTTTGAGCGAGCAACTTCGATTCCTAGGAAGTACTTTAGCTTCCCAAGATCTTTCATTTCGAATTCCTTGGCCAACTTAGCTTTAAGTATCTCCTTTTCTTCTTGATCATTGCCAGTGACTATGATGTCATCTACATATACAATAAGCGCAGTGACTCCCCCTGAAGCAGAGTATTTTATAAACAGAGTATGATCACCTTGCCTTTGTTTGTGGTCCACTGCTAACATCGCTCTTGCGAACCTACCAAACCAAGCTCTGGGCGACTGCTTTAGTCCATACAATGCCTTCCTTAGTTTGCACACCATTTCTTCTTTGTGGTACTAAATCCTGGAGGGGCTTCCATATAGATTTCTTCTTCGAGATCTCCATGCAGAAACACATTCTTGACGTCAAATTGCTGCAAAGACCACTCAAAATTAGCAGCCAAAGACAAGAGAACCCTTACAGTGTTCATATTTGCCACTGGGGAAAAAGTTTCTTGATAGTCAACACCAAAGGTCTGAGTGTAACCCTTCGCTACCAGTCTAGCCTTATACCGCTCAAGAGTCCCATCTGCATTATATTTTATTGACAACACCCATTTGCATCCTACCGGTCTCTTTCCTTTTGGTAACTCAACCATCTCCCAAGTTTTGTTCTTTTCAAGTGCATCCATTTCAACTCTCATAGCATGTTTCCACTCCCTACTACTTAATGCCTCAGATAGTGTTTTAGGAATGGCTATTGAGTTAGGCGGTATGTGAGGGAGAAAATTTTTCAAGGGAGACAAAGTGTGAAAGTGGGTGTTGTGTACACTGTCGGGTACCTTTTCTAATTGCAATGGGTAAGTTTAAATCCTTCTTATCAAACACAGGGTTAGGTGTATTTACCTAGTTGGTTTCTTTCTCCTGAATAATTTCCTTCCCGAGCAACGGCTCTGACTCTTGGGCTTGCCTTAGATCGGTCCGGTACTCTTTCCTTCTCGAGTAGACTTGGAGTGGTTTAGTGACTGTTGGATCAGCTGGTCTTGGAGTTTTAGGAGGTGACTGTGGTTTAGGTGGCTCAGAAGACATTATTAAGGGATTTATGGCTGGTTGAGGGTTCAGTGGTGATGGTGATGGTGATGATTGTTTAGGTTCTTGGCTTTGGGGCTCTTGATTCTGGGACCGTGGAAGATCAGGCACAAAGTCTAGGACATTGTCTAGGAAATCATCACTCTCATCACAAGTCAACGTTGTCTCCCCTTGATGAGAAAGATGATGGAAGAAACTCTCATGTTCAACAAATATGACATCGATGGAAATATAAGTTTTTCGAGTAGGTGGGTGATAACATTTGTAATCTTTTTGAGTTGAGGAGTATCCTATGAACACACACTTCTTGCTCCGATTGTGAGTATGAATATGAGCAAAGGCAACACACCCAAATACCCGAGGTGGCAAACTATTTGGGGTTTGGAAATCTGGAAAGTGATGTGAAAGTGTTTCCCAAGGACTTTTAAAATCTAATACTCTGGAGGGTAATCTATTGATTAGATGTGTGGCAGTGAGTATGGCTTCCCCCCAAAAATATTTGGGAAAGTTTCTTTGAAAGAGCAGGGCACGGGTAGTTTCAAGAATATGCCCATTCTTTCGTTCTGCCACTCCGTTTTGTTGGGGTGTGTCAATGCATAAGGATTCATGAATTATTCCTTCCTTGTTAAGAACCGGTGACAAAATTTGGTTAAAATACTCTCTCCCATTGTATGTCCTCACCCTTTTAATTCTCACCCCAAATTGTGTTTTTATCATATTATGAAAGGTTGGGAAAATATTGGCCACATCAGATTTTTGTTTCATGAGAAAAACCCAAGTAACCCTAGTACAATCATCAATGAATGTGACAAACCAACGTGCCCCAGAAAGATTAGCAACCCTCGATGGACCCCAAACATCACTGTGCATCAAATGAAAAGGGAACAATGATTTATTATTGCTTGGAGAAAAGGAAACACGTTTGTGTTTGGCAAATTCACAAATATCACAATGAAGATGTTTCAAATCAACGTTTTTGAACAAGGAAGGGAACATCAAACTAAGGGTCCTAAAAGAAGGATGACCTAGCTGCAAATGGTAAAGAAGAATTTGGTCTTTCTTTGTTGATTAATCTGACAGTAACAGAAATGGATAACCGACCCTAGCATTCACTTTCCCACTCTCAAGCTTGAAGTAATAGAGACCATCCTTCTCTTCAGCATGCCCAATCCCGTTGCTTAGTCCTGAAATACACAAGAGTTTTTTGAAAAAATGAGGTTACAGTTCAAGTTTTTAATAGCTTGTTTGACAGAAATAAGATTGGTTAACTTGGGCACATGTAAGGCATTTTTCAAAATTAAGGATGGTCCTAGAGATATATCCCCTTGGCCTGCTACCCATCAACTATGGTGATCTTTTTGTTACTAGGGCAAGGGTTATAGGTGGAAAAATTATGGGATGAACAGGTCATGTAGTCGGTTGCTCTTGAATCAATAATCCAAGAGTGAACTAAGACAATATCTGAGACACTAAGCGCATGTGAGTCAAGAAACATACTAGAAAGCGCCAATGAATAGGCACCCAAAGGCTTCTTAAGTGAGTTAAGAAGAAATGAGCCGAGCAATATCTCCTTGTTGAACTCTCTCCTACCAAAATTTGGTTGATCGGTGGCATTATTGGTGTTGGTCTGTGCGGCATAAGCTTGTCCCTTTTGCTGCCAGTTTTTTCCTCCCCAATTCCGGTTGGGCTGATTATGATTTTGTGGTCTCCCATGCAATTTCCAGTAGTTCTCCTTTGTATGACCATTCTTCTTGCAGTAGTTGCATATGAGGTTACTCTTGCCCGTCCCTTTCGAGTCAAGTTTCTTGCTCTCTGTAGTGGCAACATCAGTTAAACTCTTCTCTGAGGCTTGTTCATTAGCACCGATTGTGAGTAATGCAGATCCATCGAATGGTTGCACGTCCAACATGACTCCTCTTCTGCTTTCTTCAGTGCGAATGGTTACAATTGCTTCATTTAATGAAAATAGTCCTTTTCCCAAAATCTGAACTCTTACAGGGTCAAATTCCGCGTTAAAACCTGCCAAAAAATCGTATATTCTATCCTTCTCAATGAACGCCTTCAATGCAGCAGCATCCTCACTGTTTTTCATCTCGAGAACCTGGTAAGAATCCAACTCATGCCACAAATTCTTCAGATGATTTGCATACTCTGTTACCGATATGTTTCCTTGTTTCGTTGCAGCAAGCTTTGTCTTGATTTCAAATACCTGGGCTGCATCATCTACCTTTGAATAGGTTTGTCTAATTGCTTCCCATACCTCTTGAGTAGATGGGTTTACAAGATCAAAACTCGTTCTGATGGCATTGTTGATCGATACAAGGCTCATCTTGTTGTTAAAGGCTTCACACAAGAATATGGAATTGATTATGAGGAAGCATTTTCCCCAGTAGCACGTCTATCCACAGTTCACACTCTTATTGCTTTGTCTACTATATGACAATGGAAGGTGATGAGGACATCAAGGCTCAAAGGAATTCTCCAAAACCGATTCATGTTCCTGTTGGTCCGGTGACGAGAGCTCGAGCTAAAAGATTCAAAGAAGAGTTGAATAACTTAGTTCAAAGAGTTCTACAACAAGAAGAGAGCGTGTTCACTACTGATGGTGAACAAAGAATGATTTTACTCATCAAATTTGACCCGGAAGAGAGCCATGATTGAAGTGGACGTTATTTTCCAACAAAGAATCAAGTCAAGATTACGTCTTCAAGATTTCAAAAGTTCAAAATTCAAAACAAGATCTGATCAAGATTTGGTTTCTTTGTAATCTGATTTTTTAGTTTTAAGTTTTAATTTAAATTTTGAATTAATTCCGAATTTAATTTAATTTTTTTTAATTAAATCTGATTCTTAGGTTTTAGGCATGTTAATCCTTAAGGGTAAATTAGGAATGTTGCTAATTGTAACTTTGCCTATATAAGGCTGATTTCAGATGATGGAAAAGATATAGAATGATTTTGATGTTTTTCATATTGTGAGTTATTCTTCTTGAGTTCTTGAAGAAACTTATCTGAACTTATCAAGGATTCCTTGTGGCGTTCAATTCGACTTATCAAACGGACTTCCATAACCGTTTGTGGCGTCTTCACCATACCAAGGTTCTTGCTTCGCTAAGCAACGGGTCGCGGTTTCCATCAAACTTGGAAGATCTTGGGTTGCCGTTTCCAGATTTGGTATCGGGTTTCGTCACATTGTTGGCGTGGTTCGTATCAGTTGGTATCAGAGCCTAGGTTCCTCGGGTTTGCCTATCCCTTTCTTGCTTTTTTTTTTTTCGTTTTCTTTTAAATTCGCCCAAAAAAAAAAAAATTTCGTTGAAAAAAAAAACAAAAAGAAAAAAAAAAAGAATCCGAAAAAAAAAAAAAAAATTCGTTTTTATTCTGGTTCTTGTTTGGATTGCTCATCAAATTCGTTTTCCAGCAATTAAAAAAAAATCCGAAAAAAAAAAAAGAAACAAAAAAAATTGCTGCACTAATCCAGTTTGTTCAATCCTTAAATAAGTGATATTAGTGTTTGATTCTTAGTTGGATTGCTTGCTTTGAGATTGAGTTTTATAAGGAATCAGATACTCTAATCCAATTCCCACAAGGTTTACAAGTCCTAGAAACGTAAATTAGGATCTGGTGATTTCAAAACTGGCGTTTTTATTCCCTACTCTTTCTGCTTGTTCCTGTAAAATCAAAGAGGAGAAGCACAAAAAAAAAAAAAAAAAAAAAAAAAAAAAAAAAAAAAACGTGAAAAAAAAACTAAATATTTTTTTGATCCGTTTGGTTTGTTCCTCAGCTTGAATTGCTGCTTGAATCCTAATTATTATTGTTCGATTAGTTTTGAAAGAACTAAAAGAAGAATACGAGTGGAAAAAGGCAGAGTGTGTGAGAGTATTCGAGGGTAAAAGCCAATTAACTTGTGTGAAACACGAGTGGATTTGAGTAAATTATTATTCGAGCGAAACACGTAAGGGAGTGTAGTGAGGTCCTTTTTTTTTTTTTTTTTTTTTTTTCGTACTGTTCTAACCTTGTTTGCAGATTTCAATCATGTTGCAAGATCAAGAGAAGAACACAAACGAAGAGCTTCCACCAACCAATCTTCCAAACCTGCAAATGCAAGCGTTATTAGGGGAGATGAGACAGATGATGAGGGTGGAGTTGGAGCATATACATGAAAGGTTGGATAGGGTAGAAGACGGAACACAACGGGGACAGCCACCATTTGCTCCGAATGCCCCAAGGAGGAACAGGTTGCGTCGAAGGGAAATTGACGAAGTTGGTGAATTAGAAGGCGACGATTTCGAGGAGGAGTTTGATAAAGCCGTGGGCAGCCATAGGAGATATGGCCGGGATAGAGAAGCTAGGAACCGGGTGGATAACAACTTGGGAAGTATCAAGATGAAAATTCCTGCGTTTCAAGGAAAAAGTGATCCCGAAGCATACCTCGAGTGGGAAAAGAAGATGGAGTTGGTTTTCGATTGTCACAACTACTCCGAACTAAAGAAGGTAAAACTTGCTGCAATTGAATTTACTGATTATGCTATTGTATGGTGGGATCAGTTGTGCATCAATAGGAGGCGGAACGAAGAACGTCCTATTGAAACTTGGGATGAGATGAAGAGAGTGATGAGACGACGATTTGTACCGAGTCACTACTACCGGGATCTCTACTTGAAGCTGCAAGGTCTCCATCAAGGTAATAGGAGTGTTGATGAATATTTTAAAGAGATGGAGATGGCGATGATTAGAGCCAACGTGGAGGAGGATCGGGAGGCGACAATGGCCAGATTTTTGAATGGTTTAAACCGAGAGATTGCTAACACCATCGAGCTGCACCATTATGTAGAATTGGAGGATTTGGTGCATATGGCAATCAAGGTTGAGAAGCAACTGAAGAGGGGTGGTACACGGCCAAGGCCATTCCCACAAACTTCAAGCGCAGCGCATTGGAGGACGAACTACCCAAAGAAAGACGAAAACCAATCCACGTCCAAGGCCAAACCTGAACCGAAACCAGCCACCATTACTACTGCCTCTCAAGGTAAATCAGCCCCTACTTCGACTCGTAATAGCGAGATTAGGTGTTTCAAATGTCAGGGGAGAGGGCACATAGCAAGCCAATGTCCAAACAAGCGAGTTATGGTGATCCGGGAAAATGGTGAAATTGAATCCGAGGACGAAGCTGATCTAGATGATATGCCACCATTGGAGGATGCCCCAATAGGGGATGAGGAGTTCGAGGCAGATCATGGTGAGATGCTTGGACTAGTCGCACGTCGAGCCTTAAGTTTGCAAGCTATAGAAGAGGAAGAAGAAGTACAGCGGGAGAACATCTTTCACACTCGTTGCCACGTGAAAGACAAGGTATGTAGTGTTATTATCGATGGCGGTAGTTGCACTAATGTTGCTAGTACTTCCATGGTTGAAAAGCTGGGGCTCACAACACTTAAGCACCCTCGCCCGTACAAGCTACAATGGTTGAACGATAGTGGCGAAGTGAGGGTTACAAAGCAGGTAATAGTACCGTTTCGCATTGGTAAATATGAGGATGATGTATTGTGCGATGTTGTACCAATGCAAGCTGGACATCTACTCTTAGGAAGACCGTGGCAATTTGACCGACGAGTGCATCATGACGGCTTGATGAGGACATGGCAAGAACCAGAGCATGAAATGTTGATCCTATTTCTGTTCAAGAAGAATCTAGCCAAGGTTAAGTTTAATTTTAGCAAGTTAAATTGGGTTGTAAGGCTTGTATGCCAATTTATTTTACTTTCCATATTTAGGCGTGATCCTTTTGGTGTAATGGCTGATAATAAAGCCAATTTAAATACTTAATCTTTCCATTTCTAGTTGTAGGCATGAATTAGGAAGATTAGGTCAGTTTCCTGATTTGTTTGTTTTCCTTTTTGTCAAAACTGAATTTATTAGAGGATAAATTAGGAAAAGAGAATTGTATGTAACAGCCTATAAAAAGGCATGTTCCAAAGCTAATAGCAGTTCATAAGTTTTGGAATTCAAAAATGTGAGAGAATTTTCTCTTCGGTTCTTTGACGAACCATTTGAACTTATCGGAATTTTCCGTGGCGTTCATTATCGACTTATCAAACGGTTCTCCACCACCGTTTGTGGCGTCTACGACAATACCAAGGTTCTTGTTTGCGGGTTGGCATTGGGTCGCGGTCTTCTATACCAAGGTTCGTGTCACGATTCAAGCAATGGGTCGCGGTTCCCACCAAAACCTGACTGTAGAACGTTCTTGGGTTCCTTTTCGTTGACGGGTCTCGTCACAAGTTGGCGTGGTTCGCATCATTTGGTATCAGAGCTTCGGTTCTAGTCTCAGGTTTATCTATCCTTTGAATTTTTTTTTTTCTTTCTTTCAAATCCTTGTTTATTTCAGTTCTTGATAGTTTTAAAAAAAAAAAAAACAAAACAAAAACAAAAAAAAACGTCCAAAAAAAAACAGAAAAGACAAAAAAAAAAAAAAAAAAAAAGTTTTCGAATTTATTTCTAATTAGTGATTTCTGGTTCTGATGTGATTAAAAAAAAAACGTCAAAAGAAAAGAAAAAGAAGAAGAAGAAGAGTCAATGAATCTGATTGAGTTAAAAAAAAAAAAAAAAAGTTGCAGAAGAAAACATCGTCGCAGATACCCTTTTTCGCAGGTGATGAACTTTGATTTGAGGACAAATCATTTTTAAGAGGAGGGGAATGATGAGGACATGGCAAGAACCAGAGCATGAAATGTTGATCCTATTTCTGTTCAAGAAGAATCTAGCCAAGGTTAAGTTTAATTTTAGCAAGTTAAATTGGGTTGTAAGGCTTGTATGCCAATTTATTTTACTTTCCATATTTAGGCGTGATCCTTTTGGTGTAATGGCTGATAATAAAGCCAATTTAAATACTTAATCTTTCCATTTCTAGTTGTAGGCATGAATTAGGAAGATTAGGTCAGTTTCCTGATTTGTTTGTTTTCCTTTTTGTCAAAACTGAATTTATTAGAGGATAAATTAGGAAAAGAGAATTGTATGTAACAGCCTATAAAAAGGCATGTTCCAAAGCTAATAGCAGTTCATAAGTTTTGGAATTCAAAAATGTGAGAGAATTTTCTCTTCGGTTCTTTGACGAACCATTTGAACTTATCGGAATTTTCCGTGGCGTTCATTATCGACTTATCAAACGGTTCTCCACCACCGTTTGTGGCGTCTACGACAATACCAAGGTTCTTGTTTGCGGGTTGGCATTGGGTCGCGGTCTTCTATACCAAGGTTCGTGTCACGATTCAAGCAATGGGTCGCGGTTCCCACCAAAACCTGACTGTAGAACGTTCTTGGGTTCCTTTTCGTTGACGGGTCTCGTCACAAGTTGGCGTGGTTCGCATCATTTGGTATCAGAGCTTCGGTTCTAGTCTCAGGTTTATCTATCCTTTGAATTTTTTATTTTTTTTTCTTTCTTTCAAATCCTTGTTTATTTCAGTTCTTGATAGTTTTAAAAAAAAAAAACAAAAACAAAAAAAAACGTCCAAAAAAAAACAGAAAAGACAAAAAAAAAAAAAAAAAAAAAGTTTTCGAATTTATTTCTAATTAGTGATTTCTGGTTCTGATGTGATTAAAAAAAAACGTCAAAAGAAAAGAAAAAGAAGAAGAAGAAGAGTCAATGAATCTGATTGAGTTAAAAAAAAAAAAAAAAAAGTTGCAGAAGAAAACATCGTCGCAGATACCCTTTTTCGCAGGTGATGAACTTTGATTTGAGGACAAATCATTTTTAAGAGGAGGGGAATGATGAGGACATGGCAAGAACCAGAGCATGAAATGTTGATCCTATTTCTGTTCAAGAAGAATCTAGCCAAGGTTAAGTTTAATTTTAGCAAGTTAAATTGGGTTGTAAGGCTTGTATGCCAATTTATTTTACTTTCCATATTTAGGCGTGATCCTTTTGGTGTAATGGCTGATAATAAAGCCAATTTAAATACTTAATCTTTCCATTTCTAGTTGTAGGCATGAATTAGGAAGATTAGGTCAGTTTCCTGATTTGTTTGTTTTCCTTTTTGTCAAAACTGAATTTATTAGAGGATAAATTAGGAAAAGAGAATTGTATGTAACAGCCTATAAAAAGGCATGTTCCAAAGCTAATAGCAGTTCATAAGTTTTGGAATTCAAAAATGTGAGAGAATTTTCTCTTCGGTTCTTTGACGAACCATTTGAACTTATCGGAATTTTCCGTGGCGTTCATTATCGACTTATCAAACGGTTCTCCACCACCGTTTGTGGCGTCTACGACAATACCAAGGTTCTTGTTTGCGGGTTGGCATTGGGTCGCGGTCTTCTATACCAAGGTTCGTGTCACGATTCAAGCAATGGGTCGCGGTTCCCACCAAAACCTGACTGTAGAACGTTCTTGGGTTCCTTTTCGTTGACGGGTCTCGTCACAAGTTGGCGTGGTTCGCATCATTTTGGTATCAGAGCCTAGGGTTCTAATCAGGTTTTGCTTATCCTATCCTTTTAATTTTTCGTTTACGTTCTAATAATCTTGAGTCTTGATTCGCAGAATTGATTCGGTATTAAAAAAAAAAAAAAAAAAAAAAAAAAAAAAAAAAAAAACGTCAAAAAAAAAAACCGAAAAGAAAAGAAAAGAAAAATACAAAGGAGTCTGCAAAAAAAAAAAAAAAAAAAAAAAAATTGTTGGCCCGAAATTCTTCAAGAACTTAGGGTTAATTAGGTTTTCTTGTTATTGCTGGGATTGGAATTTCGTGGGGATTAATAATCCTTTTGTTTGCTATCTGTCCAAACGGTGGTGGAGATCAGGAGGGCGCTGTTCTTAAATCAGCCAATGATTGTACTTTTGTACAAAGAGGCACTTTTAAACACTAACGATCTTGACCCTGCCTTGCCTAGTTCTGTTGTTTCTCTATTGCAGGAATTCGAGGATGTATTTCCGAATGAGGTGCCTGATGGTTTACCACCAATCCGGGGAATAGAACATCAGATAGATTTCGTGCCAAGCGCTTCAATTCCAAACCGACCGGCTTATAGAAGCAATCCCGAGGAGACAAAGGAGCTTCAAAGGCAAGTTGGTGAGTTGATGAAAAAGGGGCATGTGAGAGAAAGTATGAGCCCGTGCGCCGTTCCGGTTTTACTTGTGCCCAAGAAGGATGGGACATGGAGGATGTGCGTAGATTGCAGAGCGATTAACAATATCACGGTAAAGTATCGCCATCCTATACCTCGACTAGATGATATGTTAGATGAATTACATGGAGCTTCTGTGTTTTCAAAAATTGACTTGAAAAGTGGGTATCATCAAATTCGCATGAAAGCGGGAGACGAGTGGAAGTCTGCCTTTAAAACGAAACAAGGTTTATATGAGTGGTTAGTAATGCCTTTTGGCTTAACCAATGCGCCTAGCACATTTATGCGTCTAATGAACCATGTTTTACGAGCATTTATTGGCAGGTTTGTTGTTGTGTATTTTGATGATATACTCATTTATAGCAAAGATTTGAACCAACACAAAGTGCATTTAAAATCTGTTTTGGATGTGCTTAGAGAGGAAAAATTGTATGCTAACCTCAAGAAGTGTACTTTTTGCACGGATAAGCTTGTGTTTCTTGGTTTTGTTGTTAGTGCTGAAGGTATACAGGTTGACGAAGAGAAGGTGCGAGCCATTCGGGAATGGCCAAGTCCAACTAGCGTGGGTAACGTAAGGAGTTTTCATGGACTTGCTAGTTTTTATCGGCGGTTTGTGAAAGATTTCAGTACCATCGCCGCACCACTGACTGAAGTGATCAAGAAGGACGTTGGGTTTAGATGGGGAGAGGAGCAAGAAAGGGCATTCCAATTAATCAAGGATAAGTTGACCAATGCTCCATTGTTATCTTTACCTAATTTTTCCAAAACTTTTGAAATTGAATGTGATGCTTCAGGTGTTGGAATTGGTGCCGTTTTGATGCAGGATAGGCGACCAATAGCATATTTCAGTGAGAAGCTGAACGGAGCAGCTCTTAATTACCCAACTTATGATAAAGAGTTGTATGCGTTGGTTCGGGCGTTAGAGACATGGCAGCACTACCTATGGCCTAAGGAATTCGTGATTCACACCGACCACGAGTCGTTGAAACATTTGAAGAGCCAACATAAGCTGAACAAGAGGCATGCTCGATGGGTAGAATTCATAGAGACGTTTCCGTATGTCATTCGCTACAAGCAAGGTAAGGAAAATGTCGTTGCGGATGCGCTCTCTCGTAGGTACGCGTTAATCTCAACTCTTGACGCTAAACTATTGGGGTTTGAACATTTTAAGGAATTATATGCTGATGATCGTGAGTTTAGTGTTGAGTATCAAGCTTGTGTGAAATTCGCTAGTGGTAAGTACTTTAGGCATGAGGGATACTTGTTTCGGGAGAATAAATTGTGTGTGCCTAATTGTTCGATAAGAGATTTGTTAGTAAGAGAATCCCATGGGGGAGGGTTAATGGGACATTTTGGAGTTGCCAAGACCCTAGCTGTTTTACAAGAACATTTCTATTGGCCGCATATGAGACGCGATGTTGAGAGGCTTTGTAATAGATGTGTAACTTGTAGGCAGGCTAAATCGAGAGTGCAGCCCAACGGTTTGTACACCCCTTTGCCAATCCCTCGTGAACCTTGGACTGATATCTCAATGGACTTTGTATTAGGTTTGCCTAGGTCTAAACGGGGAAGAGATTCGGTGTTTGTGGTCGTGGATAGGTTTTCCAAGATGGCACATTTTATCCCATGCCATAAGACGGATGATGCTTCCAATGTTGCTGATTTGTTCTTTAGAGAAATTGTGAGACTTCATGGTATGCCTAGGACAATTGTTTCTGATAGGGACGCCAAGTTCTTAAGCTATTTTTGGAAGACTTTGTGGGCTAAGTTAGGGACTAAGTTGTTGTTTTCGACTACTTGTCACCCTCAAACCGATGGTCAAACAGAAGTTGTGAATAGGACATTGTCTACCTTGTTGCGGGCTATCATTAAAAAGAACATCAAAACTTGGGAGGAATGTTTACCACATGTCGAGTTTGCTTATAATCGCTCTGTACATTCTGCTACTCAATTTTCACCGTTTGAAATTGTTTACGGTTTTAATCCTTTAACCCCTTTGGATTTAATGCCATTACCTTTGTCTGCGCGTGTGAATTTAGATGGCAAAAGAAAAGCTGAACTTGTTAAGCAGATACACGAGAAGGCACGACTCAACATCGAGCGACGGACCAAGCAATATGCCAAACAAGCCAACAAAGGGCGTCACAAGCTCATCTTCGAGCCCGGCGATTGGGTGTGGTTGCACTTCCGCAAAGAACGATTTCCAGAACAAAGAAAGTCTAAGTTGTTGCCTAGAGGGGACGGTCCTTTTCAAATCATAGAAAGGATCAATGATAATGCGTACAAGTTAGACCTGCCAGGTGAGTATGGTGTAAGTGCTACGTTTAACGTTTCTGATCTAAGTCCATTTGATGTAGGCGACGATTTGAGGACAAATCCTTCTCAAGAGGAGGGGAATGATGAGGACGTCAGTAGCAAAGGCACGAGCACATGGGATGAAGCTTATTCAGATCCAATTCAAGTTCCCATTGGTCCGGTTACGAGGGCTCGCGCAAAGAAATTCAAAGATGCACTTAATGGGCTGATTCGAGCAACATGGTCTCAAGCTATTGCGTGGAGGCCCATCGAGGGAATTACAAGCGGTGACCAGTCCATCAAATGCGTGATTCAAGTGCTAGAAGAGACCAAGTAATTACGCTTGCAAGATCGTTAGCTGTCGTTCTTCCGTTTAGAGAACTTTCCAGTTTTGAGGCAATAATTGGCGACAAGAATCAGTATTGATTGCTCCATTATTTAGTTTCCTTTTTATTTTTGGCATATTGTAAGGCTTTAAAGCCAATTAGGGAACTTACCTTATTTGTTTTAGTTTTATTACTTCAGAATAGTTATTTCCCTTTTTAGCTTAGTGAATTGCCAAAAATTCCTTGGGCAATTAAGGACTAGAAATTCCACAAAGGGAAATACCTATATATGTGTACGAAATTATTGTTGAAGGCAGATCAGTTTTCATATGAAATTTTGAGGCTAATCCTCTTTGGTTCTTAAACGAACTTTTTGAACTTATCGGAGAATTCCGTGGCGTTCAACCGACTTATCAATCAGTCCTTTCATAACTGATTGTGGCGTCCTCGCATACCAAGGTTCGTGCTTCTTGTTAGGCATCGGGTCGCGGTTCCATTCAAAGCCGTTTAGGATTTCGATCTTGGAGACTAAACTGATTACGGGTTTCGTCACAAGTTGGCGTGGTTCGTATCACGGCTTCACCAACAAGTACTCATTCATACACAATCAACGGACAATCACTCTTGCTCCGATGACGCCAAAACAAGTCTATGAGGATCAAGTGAGGTTGCAAAAATTGAGTGATCAAAAGAACTTGAGTGAGCAAAAGAATGAGAGTGAAAAGAGGTGTGAGACTAAGCATAGTGAGAGTGAGGGAAAAGAGAGATACACTGCCAAAGAGAGAAAACAAAGAAATTTTTATGCTAAAACAAGTGAGGTTAAGCGAGCGTTGATTTCAAAACAGCCGATGATTGTACTCATGTACAAGGAGGCTCTTTTAAACACTAACCAACTTGACTCTTCGTTGCCTAGTGTTGTTGTTTCTCTCTTGCAGGAGTTCGAGGAAGTGTTCCCCGAGGAAGTACCTCACGGTTTACCACCAACTCGAGGCATTGAACACCAAATTGATTTTGTTCCCGGTGCATCAATTCCAAACCGACCAGCGTATAGGAGTAACCCGGAGGAAACTAAAGAGCTTCAACGACAAGTTGAAGAATTGTTGGAGAAAGGGTACGTGAGAGAAAGCATGAGTCCTTGTGCAGTTCCGGTAATTCTAGTGCCTAAAAAGGATGGGACTTGGAGGATGTGTGTTGATTGTAGAGCCATCAATAACATAACGGTAAAGTATCGACACCCCATCCCTCGCTTAGATGATATGTTAGATGAGTTGCATGGTTCTTGTGTGTTTTCTAAGATTGATCTTAAGAGTGGATATCATCAAATACGAATGAAAGAAGGAGACGAATGGAAGACAGCGTTTAAAACTAAATATGGATTGTATGAGTGGTTAGTTATGCCGTTTGGATTAACTAATGCACCTAGTACTTTCATGCGCCTAATGAATCATGTCCTGCGTCCTGTCATTGGTAAGTTTGTTGTCGTATATTTTGATGATATTTTAATTTATAGCAAGAATTTGCATGATCATGTCTCACATTTGCATTCGATTTTGGATGTGCTTAGAAAGGAGAAGTTATACGCTAACCTCAAAAAGTGTACTTTCTGCACCGATAAACTTGTCTTCCTAGGATTTGTTGTGAGTGCTAAAGGTATTGAGGTTGATGAAGAGAAAATCAAAGCGATCCAAGAGTGGCCGACCCCCTCTAGTGTAGGTAATGTAAGAAGTTTTCATGGACTTGCTAGTTTTTACAGGAGGTTCGTAAAAGATTTTAGCACCATCGCCGCACCACTTACCGAAGTTATCAAGAAGAACGTTGCGTTCAAATGGGGAGAAGAACAAGAGAAGGCGTTTCAGCTTGTTAAACACATACTTACTCATGCTCCTTTACTTGCTTTACCTAACTTTTCGAAAACATTCGAAGTTGAATGTGATGCTTCTGGTGTAGGTATAGGCGCCGTTCTTATGCAGGAAGGGAGACCACTTGCGTACTTTAGTGAGAAGCTAAACGGGGCTGCACTTAAGTACCCCACTTATGACAAAGAGTTGTACGCATTGGTTCGAACTCTAGAGACATGGCAACACTACTTGTGGCCAAAGGATTTTGTGATTCATACGGATCATGAATCCTTGAAACATCTGCAAGGCCAACATAAACTGAACAAGAGACATGCTCGATGGGTCGAGTTCATTGAGACTTTTTCTTATGTCATTTGGTATAAACAAGGTAAGGAAAATGTTGTTGCGGATGCACTTTCACGCAGGTATGCCTTAATCTCTACTCTTGATGCTAAATTCCTTGGGTTTGAGCACATTAAAGAACTTTATCTTGATGACCACGACTTTGGACAAGTTTATAGTTCTTGTGAAAAATCTGCCGATGGTAAGTTCTATAGGCATGATGGCTTTTTGTTTAGAGAGAATAAGTTATGTGTGCCTAATTGTTCGATAAGGGACTTGTTAGTTCGGGAATCCCATGGTGGAGGGTTAATGGGACACTTTGGAGTGGCTAAGACTTTAGCTATGTTACAGGAGCACTTCTATTGGCCACATATGAAACGGGATGTAGAGAGAGTTTGTGGTAGATGTTTCACTTGTAGGCAAGCAAAATCGAGGGTTCAGCCGCATGGTCTTTACACACCCCTACCTATTCCTAGTTCACCTTGGATTGATATTTCGATGGATTTTGTTTTGGGTTTACCTAGGAGTAGGCGAGGAAGGAATTCTATCTTTGTGGTTGTAGATCGCTTTTCTAAGATGGCTCATTTTATCCCTTGTCATAAGACTGACGATGCTTCTCATGTTGCAGATTTGTTCTTTAGGGAGATTGTGAGATTACATGGTATGCCTAGGACAATCGTGTCAGATCGGGATGCTAAGTTCTTAAGTTACTTTTGGAAGACGTTATGGGGAAAACTAGGAACGAAACTTTTGTTTTCTACTACTTGTCATCCTCAAACTGATGGTCAAACAGAAGTAGTTAATAGGACTTTATCCACTTTGTTGAGGGCTGTCATTAGTAAGAATATTAGGACTTGGGAAGAATGTTTACCACATGTTGAGTTCGCTTATAATCGTACGATTCATTCTGCTACTAAGTTCTCACCGTTTGAAATTGTTTATGGTTTTAATCCTTTAACTCCATTAGATTTATCTCCTTTACCTGTTTCCGAGCATGTGAACTTAGACGGTAAAAAGAAGGCAGAATTTGTGAAGCAACTCCACGAAAGGGCACGGCTCAACATAGAAAGGAGAACCGAGCAATACATCAAGCAAGCCAACAAGGGACGTCACAAGATGGTGTTTGAACCCGGTGATTGGGTGTGGTTACACATGAGGAAAGAAAGATTTCCGGAGCAAAGACGTTCTAAGTTGCTGCCCCGAGGAGATGGTCCATTTCAAGTGCTAGAACAGATCAATGACAATGCCTACATACTTGACTTACCTGGTGAGTACAATATCAGTGCTACTTTCAATATTACTGACTTAAGTCCGTTTGATGTAGGTGATGATTTGAGGACAAATCCTTCTCAAGAGGGGTGGAATGATGAGGACATCAAGGCTCAAAGGAATTCTCCAGAACCGATTCATGTTCCTGTTGGTCCGGTGACGAGAGCTCGAGCTAAAAGATTCAAAGAAGAGTTGAATAACTCAGTTCAAAGAGTTCTACAACAAGAAGAGAGCGTGTTCACTACTGATGGTGAACAAAGAATGATTTTACTCATCAAATTTGACCCGGAAGAGAGCCATGATTGAAGTGGACGTTTTATTTTCCAACGTTGAAGTGGACGTTATTTTCCAACAAAGAATCAAGTCAAGATTACGTCTTCAAGATTTCAAAAGTTCAAAATTCAAAACAAGATCTGATCAAGATTTGATTTCTTTGTAATCTGATTTTTTAGTTTTAAGTTTTAATTTAAATTTTGAATTAATTCCGAATTTAATTTTATTTTTTTTAATTAAATCTGATTCTTAGGTTTTAGGCATGTTTATCCTTAAGGGTAAATTAGGAATGTTGCTAATTGTAACTTTGCCTATATAAGGCTGATTTCAGATGATGGAAAAGATATAGAATGATTTTGATGTTTTTCATATTGTGAGTTATTCTTCTTGAGTTCTTGAAGAAACTTATCTGAACTTATCAAGGATTCCTTGTGGCATTCAATTCGACTTATCAAACGGACTTCCATAACCGTTTGTGGCGTCTTCACCATACCAAGGTTCTTGCTTCGCTAAGCAACGGGTCGCGGTTTCCATCAAACTTGGAAGATCTTGGGTTGCCGTTTCCAGATTTGGTATCGGGTTTCGTCACATTGTTGGCGTGGTTCGTATCAGAAGGTCTTTCAAATGGATGTTTATGCAACCTCCCCTTGGATATGACCATCCACCAGAAAATTTGTGCAAACTTCGCAAAGCACTTTATGGACTTAAATAAGCTCCTTGTGCATGGTTTTCTAAGTTCAGCACAACTATGACAACTGCTGGTTTCCAATTAAAGCTTTCATCATTATGCTTTGTTTCTTTGTATAATAAATAGATTGTGGCACTATACTTCTGTTATTTCATGTTGATGATATGATCATTATTGGGGATGATCTTGTTGGCATTCGAGAGCTCAAAATCTTTCTTACTGAGCAGGTCGAGATGAAAGATCTTGGTACTCTAAGCTATTTTCTTGGTCTTGAGGTATCTTCTTCTTCTTCTGGTGGTTATTACATTAGTCAAGCCAAGTACGCTTCTGAGCTTTTCATTCGAGCTGGACTTACGGATAACAAGACTGTAGACACACCTATTGAGCCAAATGCAAAGATCAGTTAGACTAATGGGGAACTCCTTAAAGATGCCACTCTTTATTGACAACTAGTTGGGAGTCTTGTCTACCCTACCGTTACAAGTCCAGATATATCATATGCAGTCCATGTAGTGAGCCAATTTATGGCTCCATCTCGATCAACCCATTATGCTACAGTTCTCCGTATCTTACGATATGTCAAAGGAACACTATTCCATGGCCTTCATTACTTTGCACATTTGTCATTAGAACTCCATGCTTATTTTGATGCTGACTGGGTAGGGAATCATGTCGATAGGCGTTCCACTACTGGCTATTGCTTCTTCTTAGGTGACTCTTTGATTCCTTGGAGAAGTAAGAAACAAACAGTCGTCTCTCGTTTCAATATTGAAGCGGAATATCATGCATTAGTTGACACTACTTTTGAATTGCTATGGTTACGCTGGTTGCTTCAAGACTTAGAAGTGGGACTTCAATCATCTCCTACCAAACTTCATTGTGGCAACAATCAAAGTGTGATTCAAAATGCCCACAATGATGTTTTTCATGAGTGTATGAAACATATTGCGATTGATTGCCATTTTGTTCGTCATCATTTACAAAAGAGGCACTTGCAACTATATTCAATCACCACTCACGATCAGCCTGCAGACATCTTCACCAAGCCTTTATCCTCTAGACAATTCACTGACTTAATTTCCAAACTCAATTTGGCTTCTACGACACCATCTTGAGTTTGAGGAGGATGTTAACGTTAATTATGGGATTCATATCCCTTGATTAAGGGTTGACTAATCTCATATTCATTATGAATATTTTATTAACTTAATTTCCCTTTTCATTGTATCTTACATGTATAAATAATCCTTCTTGTATTCTTAACAATACATAATATCAGAATATACAATTCCTTTCAATTCTCTCTTATGTTTATAGTTATAAAAGAAGAAATTGAAGGAGGAAAAGAGAATCCCTGTTTTTTTGGCGCAAGTATTCTTAACCTCCTTGCGTCTCTTCAAATTTTTGCATTTAAAATATAAAGAAGAATTTAGGAATTTTAATTGAGGATTTGGATTCGAATTTGGATTGTCCTAGTTCATGTTTTTGGATCTGTCTTTAATGAGACCCATATGTTTGATAAAATGTATCTATTAAACTATTTGGTTATGTAGTCTTTTGTTGCTTGGTTAGGCGTACTGTGATTTTTTGTTTTTATTTGTGTGGGTGAGAGAGTGACACTAGAGGCGAAGGAAGTATGCACTTTTTTTTCTCTTCAAAATTATACATGGAGAGAGACTTTCTATATTCTGAAAGTTAGCTGCACACAAAACTAAGAGTGGAAGACTTTTAAATTTTGCTTGGCGTGTTTCATGTAGGATTTGGTCTTGAAAACTAAAAATAAAAAATAGAATAACAAAAAAAATTTTAATTTAATAAATAAATAAGAGAATAAAAGATAGAAGAATGAGAGGTAAAGGATAAACGTAGGATTTGCCCCGCAAAAATTCTTCATAACATAGCTCCAATATTAATATTTTTCCCATCCAATTGTATACTGATCGACTAAAGAGAATCACCTTTACGTCCAGTCATGATGAGAAAATAAATAAAACAAGCCAATAATCACCAAAAAGAGAGAACAATACTGTGATGCAAAATCAAACCAACAAACAATCAAGACGTGCGGAAGCGAGCAATTGTACTGACCATCCAAAAAAGTGTACGGACGGCGGTGGTTGTACGGACGTCGACGGTTGTACGAAATCTGGCTCTGATACCATGTAGAAAACCAAAAACCAATTTGGGAACAAGAGAAAGCTAGGGCTTCTTATTCCAATTAATGAGTCAAAATAATACATCAAAAGAGATTTATATAGGCTAACTAGAAAATATAAAAAAGACTAATTTACCCTTAACTGTTGAAAAGAATGAAACCTAATAATAATAGTAAACAAGCAATAAAATAAATACAAAACTATTCCATCTAACAACAATATCTCCGTCTTTCTCTCTCTCTTTTCCGTGCGAGCTCGATCCAACATGCCCCAGCAGCCACTGTGCCAAACGCCGCCCTCTCTGTACTTTGAGATCAACAAACATGCATATCTCCAGTTTCTGTCAATGGTGATAGCTTATTTTCGTCTGGAGGTGATCTGCAACTTCGGAGAATGTTAATTTTTTTATTATGGTTTTTTTTTTTTTGGATTTTGGTGTATGTTTTTCGATATTTGTTGGCTTTTGTGGGTTTTAATGAATTTGTGATTTTTTTTTCTGAATATTCTGATGATAATATTCGACAGATTTGGCGGTTACAGGTCGGTAGCTAACCAGTATCGTGTTAGTAGATGTGGTTACCGGTCAATAACCAGTGGTATCTTGTCGGCAAAGGTGGTTACCAACTAGTAAGCAGAGGGTATCCTGCCGGTAAAGGTAGTTTCCGGTTCGTAAAATGGTTGAATTTGTCAGCTGTGTGAAAGGAATAGCCTTAAATCTTGAGAATGAGAATGTGGGGATTGTTGTCTGGGGGGTGGGAGTCTTGTGCGCTGTATCGCTTCTGCTAAGAACATTCCATAGACTCTTTAGGGAGAGGCGCGGATAACTAGCAACGTCAGCTCCTCCACTTCGCGCGGGCCAACCCTGTTATCTTGGTTACCACTCGCTAACCAATAGGTTATAAACTGGTGGTTAGTATTATTATGGAGACCAACTAGTAAATGAAGGAGATAATTGACATGTTAAAATAAATAAATGAATAATAGACGATATCATGCTATGACATTTTTTGTTATATATATATATGTATATATATATATATTTTTGTTTTTTTGTTTTTTTGGGACAAAAACCAATCCAAAACATGAATCCATGGCATTTGTCTGAAGTCCCTGCAACCAAATGCACCTTTGGGGTTGGTGTTGAAAGTCTAAGCCCAACTTTTTTTTTTTTTTTTTTTTTTTTAAATACTAATCCCAACAATTAGTTAACGCTTTAACACCAATTATTTGTCTGATTTAAGGGCAAAAATGACATTTCAGATTCGGATTTTGACGCAGCCATTTGACAAGGAAAAAATTGGCCCAAAAAAATCAGAGGGATTAAAATGTAATTAAGAAAAACTAGAAGGCTATTTTTGAAAAATAACGTTAAAACATGCCTTTTTTTTTTTTTTTGGTTAAAGAGAGATCACAGAAAGAAAGAAACCCTAAGTACGAAAATTGAGCATCCCCGTCCACATTTCATTTCATCCGCTACGCCAGTTCTTCAGGTACTCTTCTTCTCCTTCTTCTTCTTCTTCTTCTTCCATTGTTGAATGAAGCTCAGATTTTGTAGTTTTAACGATCTGCATTTTTTCCTCTTTCAAAATCACCATTTTTTAGATTGCAAAGATTTTCGGATTACTTCCTTTTTTTTTTTTCCCCTTCTCCTTTTCTCTCATTTCTCTCTCTTCCGGCGTTCGACGATCTCGTCGGCCTACGGCGAGCTGACCTCACTGGCTTTCCGGTGGATCTGTCAAAGTCCGCCTTGTATGCTTGGTTTTTTTTTTTTTTTTTTTTTTTTGAAATCACGGTGACTTAACTTAATCCCCATTTCTGGGGTTACCTGTGAAGTTTCATGGGTTTCATCTCTTTTTTTGATTTTTTTTCTCTTCCTTTTACATCTCAATTTCGCTGCAAAATGGAATTTGTTTATTGTTTGTAAGAAAGGAATTTGGTTTTTCTCAAATTAGGCATCAATCATATTATTATAAAGTAATGAATTTTTTTTGGGTGAATTTATTGATTTAACAGGAGTTTTGAGTGCAATGGCTAGAGGGGCAATCCACCAGTGGTTGAGGAAGAAAGTTGCGTCTCAATCGACTGTATGAATTTTCCCTCCTCTTTGTTTGTGATAATTGACAGGAATTTGTATTTCTCTTTAGTAATAACTTGGATTTAAGTTGGTTGGAAAAAATTAAAAAATAGTGACTTAATTTTCATTCGATGCCGAATAGAAAATGATTCGTTGTACATCACTTTCACTGGTGAAATGGCTAGAAATGATGAGTTCATTTACATTCAAGTTCACAGTTCCAGAAAGACCAACAACTACCACTCTCGCTCTCTACATGACTATGGCTTATATATTATTAAGGAGTTTTTAAATCAACAGAAACTTCACCAATTCCCGGTATTGTATTCATACAGCGGAGATAAGAAGTTGAATTACAGAATGACAAACGCCTAAAGCAGTTCTAAAATTGCTAGGCAAATAAGCTCGAGACTGACTATGGGAGTGTTGGAAATTGAGATGAAATTGCAAAAATGCCCGTGTAAACATAGGTCAAAAGCTCAGTAGGAGCTTGATTAATCTAGAAAAATATTAGGATTTCATCTGATCTTCTGTTTGAAAAAAAAATCCAGGAAAAAATGAGAGAACAAAAGAAAGATTGATAGAGGGTGAGATATCACAAAGGATATGAAAATCGAACGCTTAAAATCAGATCAGCAAAAGGAGTGAAGGACGGCAGTGAGATTTTGATCTGCAAAAGCTGATTTCCGACGTATTCTATCATACTTTTTTTTTTTTTTTTTTTTGTTATCATTAAAAATGAAACCATAGTCATCAATAAATGGAGAAGAAAAATGAAGAAAAGGGAAGGACTCAGATTTACTGGTAGATTCAGAAAACAGCAACTTTTGTTTTGGTTTGTTAGGAAAAACAGATTTGTATATAACAATGCAAACATCAGTTTTTTATTTAAGTTTACAACGATATAATTATGAGGAGAAATAAATTATTTATATTGTTTATTTGAAGAGGTTTGTCTATGCTATATTAAGTGGCTATGTCATAATTTTTTTTTCCTCCACCTTGAAGTTTGACCGTAATTATTGATTTTGTGCTGCTAAATTGCAGGCCCCTCCATCTTTATCTTCCCTCATCAGTAAGAGAGAGGGTGTCGACTTTGCTGGCATGAAGTCTCTGAGAGCACTTGCACTGCTTGGTGTAGGAGTTTCAGGGTTTCTAGGTTTTGCAACAGTGGCATCTGCTGATGAGGCCGAACATGGATTAGAATGTCCAAGCTATCCCTGGCCTCACAAGGGAATTCTAAGTTCATACGACCATGGATCGTGAGTTCTAATCTGACCTCTGTAGTGTGAGTGTGTTGTATGTGTGGGGTGGTTCATTTCTTGTCAATAGAATTTAGTAAATGACAAGTTTACTCATCAGTTAAATGTTGTTTCTCCTGACAGCTGTATTTTTCCTTGTCCTTGTACATGGTCGGTGCTTGACTCTTGAAAAACTTACATAAGTAAAAAGTTTAACGCTTTATTCTGTAAGAGAGAAAGGGAATGTAAATGTACAACAAATTGGAATGAAAATTGTCGTGGGGAGTGCATTTATCAAGATGAATGCCATAAATTAATAAATTTATTTTCCTGACTCAAATGCAATTTATGATCTTTTCTTGCTAGTGCTTCATTGTCAATTGTGTTTGGGCAGGATTCGTCGTGGTCATCAGGTTTACCAGCAAGTTTGTGCATCCTGCCATTCCATGTCTTTGATATCATACCGTGATTTGGTGGGTGTTGCATACACAGAAGAGGAGACAAAGGCTATGGCAGCTGAGATAGAGGTTGTTGATGGACCCAATGATGAGGGTGAGATGTTCACTCGCCCTGGTAAATTGAGCGACCGGTTTCCTGAGCCATATACAAATGAGCAAGCGGCTAGGTTTGCTAACGGAGGGGCCTATCCTCCAGATCTAAGTCTCATTACAAAAGTAAATCCTATTTTCTGCTAACAAATTCTTTATTCTTGTATCTCTCTCTCTCTCTCTCAGTTTTTCCTAAAATTTTGTACCCTTGTCTTTTCAGGCTCGTCACAATGGTCAGAACTATGTGTTTGCTCTTTTAACTGGTTACCGTGATCCTCCTGCCGGTGTTGCGGTATTTTTCTATTCATTCCTTCTTTTCATTTTATCCTTTGATTGTTAGTTTTAATATTACAACTTTCTACTCTAGTGGAAAGACACCGAAATTATGGTGAGTATCCCTAGAGTGAATTTTCTCTTATAAACAAAAAGGAAATAAAAAATTGGTTCAAATGCTATGGGTTTGGTATATATTTCATATTTTTAGATGTGGGTTTGTTTTCTAAAGCCTCATTTGTATTTTACTGACACAATTGTCTCGTCTATCCGAGCTAACTAATAGGTTTTCATTATTATTATTATTTAATTTTTTTTTCTCCCTGGACAAAGTGTTTTCTTCTTTATGATATTATATTACTACCTTTAGTTTACTAGTCTTTTTGGTCCTTCGTTTGCTCTCATTCTCTGTTCTTAGATTCTTCTGATTTGTGTTACCATCTAGGTGAAAAGTCAACCTATTAAGTTTGATGAATTTATATGAGAAGAATACTGTTGTTGTAGTTGCAATCTTCCTTGTCCGTATTTGTCAAGTTGTAGAAAATTTACCATGATGACTGCTCTTACTTGAGAAGATACAAATGATATTTTAGATCCGTGAGGGTTTGCACTACAATCCTTATTTTCCTGGCGGAGCAATTGCCATGCCTAAGATGCTTAATGATGGTGCTGTGGAGTATGAAGATGGTACTGTGGCCACCGAGGCTCAGGTTTGTCTACTTCTTTGTGCATTTACAAATAAAAATGCCTCAATCCATTTTGAGAGGTTAGAGCTCAAGCAATTTTGCAATATTATGGTGCAGATGGGGAAAGATGTAGTGTCATTCTTGTCTTGGGCTGCAGAACCGGAAATGGAAGAGCGGAAACTGGTGCGTTTACTTTATAGACGTATTTTTCTTTTCTTGTGATAACTATTGAAATAATTTGTTAATTCTGAATCTCGGGTGTTCGGAAATGCAGATGGGATTCAAGTGGATATTTGTTCTCTCACTGGCTCTACTACAAGCTGCTTATTACCGGCGCTTGAAGTGGAGTCCTCTCAAGTCCCGCAAACTGGTTCTTGACGTCATCAACTAGCTTCCTTTCTGTTTCTTTTAATTTAAATGCTTGTGGCAGGATCTAAATTGGAAATAATTTTTTGAATTTGATGGTCACTGTTGTTTTTTTTCTTCTCCAAGTCGATTGCGTTGACAATCCGCTTCAGTAATTAGTAACGGAGTGACCTGAGAAATGGTACTTGTCAGAAGGCTGAATAAGTTACACCTTAGTGATGGTGCTACATTTTTCCTTGGACATAAATTTTGTTTAAAGTTTTCATCCAAAGTGCCAAAAAAAGTATGTTTGCAATGTTGTCTTCAACTTTTATTTATGTTTGACATATTCTGGTTTACAATTGCAAATAAACGGAATGGTATCAAGACAGTAAAAAAAAAGTTTGGTTTTTTTTTATTTATATATTTTTATATTTTTATATTTTTATATATTTCTTCGCAACTATGATCAATGTAACACTCTAGCCCGCTATATTTACTGGTGCACAATTACTCTTTTACCCTCCCCCATCTTCATATACATTTTTTTTTTAATCAACTTTAATTTTTTTCATTTGATATGATAAAAGATGGACCTAATGCCGGGAGTACCCCGCCCCTAACACCAACGCTGGCAAGCCTCCAATGTCGCTGCCTCTTCGAGCCTTCCCCATCTACTTGCGAGACCCCAGCCAAAAGCTGCCACATTTGCTCACGAGAACCGCCCATAGGTGAGTCTCTCGAAAGCCGACACCCCAGCCACTGTCGGGGCTTAGCTTCCCTCTACTTTTGTAAATTTATTATTAATGCCTTGTGTGAATCTATGATCCATGGCTGTGAAACATTAAAGTTTTAAATGGAACCTGTTTTTGTTATAACAAAGTTTATGCATTTTTGTGACTTTTGGGAATGAAGAGTGATGTTGCTCTCTTACTTTGTTTTGCATGTTGAATGTTTGATGATTCATTATAATTGTTAAATGTATCCTGATAATTATTTTTTTATATTCTAAACTGAATTAGATTTTTTAAATAAGATTACCTACATACCCAAGTTACGGAGAGTCTATTTTCGTTAAAAAAAAATTCTATTGGAAGTAGGTTTTTTTTTTTTTTTTTTTTTTTTTTTTTAAATAATATTTCGTATTTTTAGGGAATGGAATGTAATCATAATTTGAGAGAAGTTTTACAATTCAACATTTGCCCTATGGTTGGATGATGAATTAGTTTGGTTGGAGGTAAGGCTGAACAAGGAAACTGTAAACCGATGATGACCGCCTGAAATAGCCCTTGTTGTCGGTGACATGTTAGCATTGACGGTGTGTAGGCAGTTAACCGAATCAATCAACACCGGATCGGGCGGCTTGCTGTTTTGAAAGTTTGGGTTCGGTCGGTAACCGAAACGACCGATATTTGCCTTCTTCTTACCTAAGATAAAAACATCGATATCGACGGAAATATTGAGGGTCTGCATTTATGGAAATATCGATGGATATTATTGATATCGATGTCAATATCGGTAAAAATTAGAAAAATGATGGATATTTGCATAAAATATTGGAAATTTCAAGTGAAATTACAAGAAATGAAAAAGAACTAAATATTATATAAATTGATCTATTTTTTAGTATACAATTATGTGTATAATATAAATGTATATATATATATGTAAAGCGCAATCTATACAAAAATAATTAATTATTAAAAAAATATTTTACTGATAAAATAACAACTTTATTAAGTGTAAATTTTAGAATTTCATGACATTTTACATAACAATAAAAGCACACAAGGCCCATAATCAAATACAAACATTCTTCATATATCTAAAATTTAATATCAAAATGAACTCCTTGGAGGTTCAAAGGCATAACTTTGCAAAATACCCTGATCTAAACAATATTTTTCTCAAGAAATAATGCTGAAATAATTCTAAAAATAGCTATTGAGATACCATATGTACGTTGATCGATCTTTTCTCATTGAAGCTCCATAAATTGGGTAGCTTGGATTTTACCCAAGAAGGTGGATAATGTTCTTGAGCATGCAAATATATGTCATATGGCATTTGAGGAGAATGATGGTAAAACATGGGATAACCACCTTGATTTTTTTTTTTTTTTTTTTTTTTCACATGCTTAGATTCCTGACATTTTTTTTTTCTTTTTTAAAATGAGATTCCTGACTATTTTTTGGCTATGTAGTGTCAATTGTCAAAAACAAATAATTAATGTGAAAGAAAATAAAATTTTCTTTTATTTCTTTTTAAAGCTGTTTTCTTCATTTTCATATACATAGAAATTAGTAGATATTTGATGGATATATTTGTTGAAAGATCCGAATAATATCCATATGTATCCAAATATTCTAGTAAAATAGATATGTTATCGAAATTTTCTGAAAATTAAAGAAATATCTTTACTATCTGTGTCTGTATCGAGAGTTCCCATTTACGGATAATTTCAGGGAAATATCGAAAAAGTTGTCGATATTTTTATTATTGCTTCTTACTTCTTTCCTCCTCCTTCTCCGGCAGTTTTCTCTAGTGCCGCCGCCGCCGCCGCCGCCTCCATTTCTCCCAACGTCCCTCTGTTTCTTCTCCGGCTAAACACGTGGGCCTTTGACATAAAACCTTGCCCATATAAGCCCATTAATACAAGGCCTCTAACTTTAAAAAAATTAAAAATAAGAATATTAGTTTACACCCGGAAAAGTAGAACGATGCCGTTCCACTAAAGTGAAAATGTGGAACGATATCGTTTCATTCCTGTATGTAGAGTCTTGTTAAAAAATAAAAAATAAAATGCAGCCTCCCCTCCTCTCTTCTTCTTCATCTTCTTCTTTCTTTCCGTTAGCGACCTGCAACGCGTCGCCGCCATTGATGGACGTCCTGCGCTCCGGCCATCGTTGTTCTTTATCTTGTCGGGAACCGAGCTCACAGGCCGACAGAAACCGACTATTTTCGGTCGGTGTTCGGTCGGTCTTCACTACCTCGTCGGGCGGTAGCGGTTCCACCATTCCAAGAAAACCGGCGATGTTTGTCGTCACCAAACCGACCAATTTGGTCGGTGATCGACCGATATACACCCCTTGTTAGGAGGAATCTCCCATATTTTATTCTAGTCTTGAATCAAATGCGCAATTTTTAATTATAGATTGAATTTCACTTAAAAAACAGGGGTTGGGGTAATATTTTGAATCTGAAAAATGTTAATGTGTCAAGTAGTTTTGAAATGATAATGTTAAAATAAGAGGGGTAATTTCATAAGAGAATTCCATTTTTATTTTCATTTGAAAATAAATAAAAAATTTCAGGTTGGAAGGGACTAATGTAATTTTTATACTGAAATAAAAATTAAAGTAAATTGTTAGGTTGATTTCTGAATTTTTAACATTGTGTAGTTTAGTCGCTCATATATATATATGTATAATATATATATATATATATTTTAGCTGAAATATCGTTAAACTATTAAAGTATTGTTATAATAGTTATTTTTTTAAATTTTTGTACGAAATATATTAGTTAGCATCACTTTTTGATTAAGATGGTAACGGATTTCGTCTAAAATTTAACATAAATGACTATTATAGTAATATTTTAATAGTTTATTGACATTCACTTTTTTTGTAACTGTAATGACCATAAATTATTAAAAACGTTACTATAATTGTCCTTTTTATTAATTTTTAGACAAAATCTGTCAGTTAGTATCACTTTTTGACCAAATTACTAATGGATTCTAACAAAAAATTAACATGACTATTGTAGTAATATTTTAATAGTTTATAAGCAATCCAGTTATCAAAAAAAAGATTAAAAACTAAAGTTACACAAAATAAAAAATTTAGGGACTAAATAAGTAATTTATCCTAAAAATTAAATAGGCTAGATCTATAAAACAAACGCGCACCAAGTACATCCAAAACACAACCCGAATCGATGAACGTGAGACTATTGATTTTACTAGTTTGCATAGCAGAAGAGGCTTTAAAGACCAACAATCCCTCAAATTCGTATTAAACTTTTACAGTCTTTAACAATCTCAGATTGCACAAAAAAGTGAAGTAAAGAAGAAGAAGAAGATGAATAAAAAGTATGATAGATATACTAATATTTTCCTTTTCGTAATTCCTAAAAAAAAAAAAAAAAAAAAAATCCTTGTTAAAGTACTCTACTCACCAAATTGTAATTGTAAATAAAAATAGGCAACTTAAAAAAAAGAAAAAAAAAAAAGAAAAAGAAGAAGAAGAAGAAGAAAATTCCAAATTCTAATTAGGGTAAATTATTTATTTAGTCTTTATTTAGTCTTTAAACTTTTAAATTTGTACAATTTTAGTCCATATTTTTTTTGTACCTAAAATGTCTTTAAACTATTAAAATGTTGTTGTAATAATCATTTATGTTAATTTTTAGATGAAATTTATTAATAATTTGATCAAAAGTGATGCTAAATAACAAATTCTATCCAAAAATTAACGGAAATGGTTACTGAAATAATATTTTTAATAGTTTAGAGTCTTCTTTTAGTAGTTGGAATATCTCAAAATTATTAAAATATTATTACGATAGTCATTTTTGTTAATTGTTTGACATAATCTATTAGTAATTTGATCAAAAATTGATGTTATAATTAATGGATTCCGTCTAAAAATTAACAGAAAAGACTATTATAGTAATATTTTAATAGTTTAGAGGCATTCCAGCTAAGAAAAAAATTAGGGACTGAAGTTTCACGAACTTAAAAGGTTAACCTAACAAAGTAGCAATTTACCCTTTTAATTATGATTAGAGGAGCATTTTAGTTGTAATAGGCCTTAGCGCAGGTGATTACTGAAGAAGCCCTTCTTCTTCCTCCAAGCCAAGCCAACTCCTCAATAGCGGGAAATATAGAGCTTCTCCTCTGCCCTCTCTCTCTCTCTCTCTCTCTCTATAGGGCATAAAGCCTCGTCAACTCTACTCTCTCCCTCAGGTATTTTCAGTTTTGTTCCCACATTTATTCGAGTCTAATGATTTTTTTTTAATTTTATTTTATGAATTTCAGGCGAGCAGATTTTCTTTTTCTGGGTATTTACAATTGGGAATTATTGTTGGCATGTCAATTCATGTGGTTCTACAAGTAAATTTTGACAAATATATGTTTTGCATAAACTATTTTTGAAACCAAAAAAAAAAAAAAAAGAAAAAAGAAAAAAAAATGAATCTTTGCAAGTTTTAGAAATGAATTCAAGTCTGTTTCCCAAATTTTATGTTCGCATTGTTAGGTATTTCTCTGTAAGGTTTCGGAAATTTTGGAAAAACTTTGGAAATTTTGTCAATCTTTCAAGTTGAAAGAGCTTTCTAATTATCTAATTGTAATTGAGTTTCTTATTGGATGTGGTTATACATTTAAATTTGAGGAATGTTGGTTTGCAAAATTGATTTATTAAAAAGAAATTGTGAATGATGATTTCATTTTTAACAGCAATAGCAATTGTTAGCCCCCAAAAAAAAAATAATAATAAGAATGATTGAACAGATGGGAAAGCAGTTTTTTGCAGATCAAATTCTCACTGCTTTCCTTACTCCATTGTTGATAAAAAAAATTTTAAAATAATTTTTATATTTATTTTCCCACTCTTCTGTGTGCTCTATCCAATGAGCCTGTGTTTTGTTGACTTTTTTTCCCCCTCTTATCAATTTTTAAATCTACTAGTGTTGCTCTGCCAAAGAAGGCATGGCAGCAGCAGCTTCGTTGTTGGTGTCAGCAGCATCGAGGTTGGTTCTCCGGTGCCAAGCGAAAGCCAACTATCCGGGACAGGATTCTACTCCCATTTTAAGCCTTCACAGTCGGAGTTGGACACAATTGCCTCAATTCTTCGTTTCTTCTTCTTCTTCTATGTCTTGGCAGGGTTTGTTTCTCTTCTGCTCCTTATTTTATTTGTTGATTTTGATGCGAATGAGTTTGGGATTATTCTTCCTTTAACTGCAGCTGCACTAAGAGAGAGCGACGACCATCGTTCCTCTTTTGCATGCACCGCTGCTGTTCGCCATCTCGTCGGTTCCGTCACAAATTCTCGTGGCCTTCGTTTCGCCGTGGTCAGCCTCTTTTCCCACCCTTGCCCACTTCCCATTGCTTCTTTTCTTTCAACTTCTTTTTATCATTTGACCCTTTTTTTTAATTATTATTTGCCTCCTTCAAGGTTGTCGCCCGATTTAATGAGATCATCACAAAGCAGCTGCTAGAGGGAGCTTTGGCCACTTTCAAAGCCTATTCTGTTGCAGAAGAGGATGTTGATGTATGTAGTATTTACTATATAACCCCACCCCCTAGATATCAATCCAATGATCTTTTTTTTTTTTCTTCCATCCTGTTTTGCTATTATAAACTTGGTTTATGGATCGAACAATCACCTAATTGAAGAACTTATACTATAGGAGATAGGAGTTTTGGGAGAGCTGAAGATTTATTTCTTATGGAGCTTGATTTTGTCTTTTTCTGTTAGATTTACGCACACGCTAATAAGAAAGAGTGTAAGAAGAAATATTTCGTGTTTATCAGTAGAAACAACGGTTGAACTATTTTGTTTCTTATAATGATTGATCTTATTAGTGTACGAAGAAAGTTTTCGTGTTTATTAGTAGATACAATGGTTTAACTATTTTGTCTACTGTAATGAATTGATTGTTACATCGATCTTGGTATTTCTACAAGTTTTGCTATTGGAATATTTATATATACTTTTTTAAAAAAGAAAAAGGAGAATAACTTGATTGTTCTTTCTACTCCTATATCAGGTTGTGTGGGTTCCTGGTAGTTTTGAAATTGGTGTAGTTGCAACAAAACTGGGGAAGTCGGGAAGATATCATGCAATTTTATGTATCGGTGCTGTGGTACCTTTTTCTTTCCCATTATCCAAACTAGTTTCACGAATTCATTTTTAATCTGTCAGAAGATAAAGATTTCCCTAACCAACGGACCACACTATTATCCATAGATAAGAGGGGATACAACCCACTATGATGCTGTTGCTAATTCTGCAGCATCTGGAGTGCTTTCCGCCGGTCTAAATTCAGGTTGAATCTTACATACATCTCCAGCATTTATTATTGGTTATTTTCTCCCAATTAGTTTGATATAACCAAACTTGCATTGTCTTCCTCAATGATATGTAGGAGTACCATGCGTATTTGGTGTTCTGACTTGCGACAACATGGAGCAGGTAAAACTATATGATTCAAAGCATTCAGATTTTAACTCAACTGCATTTTGGATGGAAATTGTAACATTTTTTTACTGTTACCTTTCATTACTATATCTCAGGCTTTAAATCGAGCAGGTGGTAAATCTGGAAACAAGGGTGCTGAGACTGCTTTAACAGCTGTAAGTCTATTTTAAAGTCACATGACTTGATTTTACCATTGCTTTATATTTAGAGCAATATGATTATACTACAATATTAGTTGCTGGATTCATCTGTTGGAGGAGATACAAGGGTTAGGACTTTTACACATCAAGATACTTGTGATGCTCATTTAGAACTGGTAACAGCCCGTATGACATTGTCTTGTTAAATAAGATTGAATGGTTAAACAATAAGTTGAAAATTCCTTTTATAATCCTGAAAGTGAACCTTCAATCTACCACAAACCATCCCTGATAGGATCGTGGATGAGACTGACTGCAGTTCTCTAACCTCCCCTGGTGTTCGTAAGGATGATTCTGACTGGAGCTCTCTCTTTCTCAGAAGAAGATGGAGTACATAAAGAGATATTAATGTTGTTTAAATCTAATCTGGCGAAATAAAGAATTTTATGTTCCCTTGTTTTTTTTCAATTATATTTTGGATTTTGAGTACATAATAAAAACAAGGGGGATATATGTGAGGGTGGACAGAAATTCTTCTTATTATGTTTGGTTTGAATACTAATTGTATGTATGTATTTTTTTGGTAGGCAACTGATTGTATGTACTAGCAAAATGCCACATTTTGTGTTGTCATGTCTGTTCTTGTCTCTTGGTGATCTTATTAAGGTTTATTTTACTTTCTACTGCAGATTGAGATGGCATCTTTGTTTGAGCACCACCTGAAGTAGTAGCGACGTTACTAAACTAGTGGAAAGAAACCAGTCCTGGTCGTCGACAAGTTGCTGCGTCATCTTTTGCTGGCTGGGTGTTTCCAGTTGACTCTTGTTGTTGTTGTTTTCCTTTTAATTTTTCACCTCAAGTATACGCTGAAGATGGTTATTTGAAACTGCATTTTCCAAAGGGTAAATTTCACTTTTAGCACCTGTGGAATAAATTATATTAAAATCAGCACCACTTTTTTTCCCCTTCACTTCTAGCACTGTCACGTCATTCTTCAGTCTGATATGTGGGGCCCAGAATGATTAATTGTATGTCAAATTACTGGTTTATCCTCATCTCCCTCGCATGGCCCCCAAAAACCAGCATCTACAGTTCTTTAGAGAGAGAAAACGAAATCTAGAGAGAGAAAGAGTTGCAATCGCTCGGAAACGCTCGGAAACCGTCCGAAACCACCACGAAAGGCATCTATAAACAGCTTCGTGATATACAAGGCCACCTACTTAGAATAGTTTAAAAACTAATTAAAGATAAGTTAACGAATCAAAGAAGTCGAAAGTTAAAAAAATTACAAAATCTGGTTTCAATGTTTAAAAAGTTTGCGTTTAACGATTTGTTTGCAGAGGGGAAAAAAATTTCATTATTTTGAATTTGTTTAACAGCTGGTCTTCTTACAGGGACGGCCATTATCATAATGACCGCTTGGTAATTTTCGTTGTGACCCCTGTAACTGTTAAATTTTAACGTATAATTTTGGTTACAACGATATTGACTAGGTGGTCATTATAAAAATGACCAGTTTTTGGTCAGACGTCCTTCCACAGGATCGGTCATTTTTATAATGACCCCATGGTCATTATCGTTGTGACCCCTGTAAATGCTCAATACGGTGACGTATTGGTCAAAGTGTTAGACCATTGGTCATAACGGTTATGACCAGACGGTCATAACCGTTATGACCTCTGTGTTAGACTAGCGGTCATAACAGTTATGACGGTCATAACCGTTATAATCGCTGCGTTACACTATCGGTCATAACCGTTATGATCAGACGATCATAACCATTATGACCAATGCTTTACACTATCGGTCATAACCGTTATGACCAGATGATCATAACCGTTATGACCGATAGTGTTATACGTCGGTCATAACCGTTATGACCAATCGTTTAACACAGCGGTTATAACAGTTATGACCAATCGTATAACACAGCGGTCATAACCGTTATGACCAGACGGTCATAACCGTTATGACCTCTGTGTTATACCAGCGGTCATAACGGTTATGACCGCCTGGTCATAACCGTAATGACCGACGTGTTACGCGATACGGTGATGTATTGGTGAAAAACCTTAGGCACAAAGAGGTCACAACGAAAATTACCAGGTGATCATTATGAAGTTGACCGTCCTGTAATATGCATTTTAAAATAAATGAAAATACCAAGAGTCATTTAAATGTCGAATTACAGATTTACCCTCATCTCTCACCCGCCTAAAAGGCATTCTCCCTCGAATAAGCTCGCAAAAATTTTCAACCAGCGTCTACAGTGTTTTAGAGAGAGAAACTCCGATTCTAGAGAGAGAAAGCTTTGCAACCGCTCTAAAACCGCTCGGAAACCATCCTAAACCACCACGATAGCCCTTTATATACTGGTTGGACGTCTGTTAACGTCGAAAAATCTTTAAAAAATACTCCCGAAACATCGCCGAAGGCTACACAGGGGGAAGTTGAACTAAAAGACTCAGAAATGTTCATGAGTGAACAAGACGATAATATATCTGACTCTGCAAAGGTAATGAAATATATATATATATATTTTTTTTATGTTGAAAAATATTTTCATTATTATTATATATAAGTGCCGTATAATAAAAGATATCGGAAGCTGGATCGAATAAAAATTTGTTTTGGTCTTTATGTTTAAAAAGTTTACACTTTTAGTATTTTTCAGTAAGAATATGCAGTATTTATTGATTTTTGAAAACAAAGTTTCCATTTTTATATGCGTTTTTGATGATATTCTACTTTTCAGTTGATTTACTGAACAATGTTATCATATTGTACATAAAGTTAAGATTTTTATCTGTTTCTGTACCATAAAACATCCGTTAACTCAAGTATGTGTTTTGGTTTATATTTTATATTAGGATTTTCGTCGATGTTTGTGTTTAAGTGTAGATGATCTCGGTTATTTGAAACAAAATGGAATGGTCATTTTTTTTATGACTCTCTGGTCATAATAATTATTACTCAGTTTCAGTTTTCTGTTATGTCCGGTGGTCATTTTCATTATGACTTGTTGGTCATAATAATGATTACTATGAGTTTTAACTTATTTTATGATGGTCCTTTTAATTATGACTTGGTCATAATAATAATTACTCAGTGTTTTCTTTTTTTCCTGTTGTTATGGCTTGTTGGTCACAAAAATTACCAGGTTTTTTGTTTGTTCCGGACTGTCATTTTCATAATGACTTGGTCATTTTAGGCCGACAATTTTTGTTTAATTGATGGTGATTAATTTTTTAGTTTTCATAATGCTGTTATTTTATGCCTGGTAATTTTTATTATTACTTCACTGTCATAAGTATACTTACCCTTTTATGTTACGATTAACATTACCGCAGGTTCAATATAATCGACGGGTATCGGATTCTGAAATTACCAGGGCAAAAATAAACACTTTTATTAACATTCCGGATAGTTGTAAGAAACTGAGACAGTGGTTGTCTCCCCAACAGTATGAGGCCGTCCTCAAGCAGCCATGCATTAAGCATTTTCTGAGATTAACCAATCTTGGTTGGGCTGGTCAGGTCTTCCACAACATTGTGATGAGATTAACGGATCACTCAGCAATGGGTAATGCTCTTTGGTTCGAGATCGGAGGTGAACTTGGTAGATTTTCCATCAACGAGTTCTGCCTCATTACCGGCATGAAATGTGCAGGCTCTACCCATCTCCCAGTGGTTGAAAGCCGATTAATGACAAGATATTTTTCGCCCTTGAGAGGCGTGTCGAGAGAAAATCTGGAGCTGCAAATGTCGAATGCGTCATTTGACAATGACGACGACGCTATGAAGCTTAGTTTACTATACTTGATGTTCTGCATTCCCTTATCAAATGCAAACTCCGTCAAGATAGACGCTAAGTTTTTTTCCCTGGCCGATAACATTGCTGATTTCAATGATTTTCCTTGGGGTGTTCTGTCATGGGAGGCAACCCGGACTGCAATATGTAATGCAGTTGAGAACAGGCTGTCTACGAAGAGACGAGCTTCAAAAAGGCCAGACAAAGTGCATTACAGTGTATCGGGCTTTCCTCATGCCTTACTCGTCTGGGCCTATGAGACCCTCCCATCGATAGCATTGAAATTCAGCAAAAAGTACGAACATGCCTTTCTGCGTATGCTGTCGTGGACCACCGAGGACAATGTCAAGTTCGATGATGTTATATTTTCCTTTACCGATGTTGGCGAAAATCATGTATTATTGTATAGGATGTCTTACGTATATTTATTATGTATGCAGTGTCAATTACAATTGTTGGTTAATTTAACATTTTCACAAGCTTGTTACCATAACAATGGTTATACTAGCATATTGATACAATCCGTAACCCCTACTGATTTTTTTTATTAATATCAAATGTGTTCAGAGTAAGTGTTTTGTCATGATGCCAACCGAAGATGAGTTGAAGGACCCATGGGTTGCGCGGCTATTTTTGAAGAACCTAAGTGTTGTGCCAAAATTACCTCCCAAGCCTCCCAAGACTTCTGCACCCCGACTGAGCTCCGATACAAACTCAGATTGGCGGGAGTTTCAAAAAGAAATCCGAGGAGAGGTTATCTCCATTAAAGAAAAGTTGGTGGCTCTTGAAAAGGGCCAGTTGGCTCTTGAAAAGAGCCAGAAGAATGCTAACAAACTCATGAAAAATGTAATAAAAATGTTGGCCGCCAACTTTTCTGAGAAGGGGAAGGTGAAGGCACACACCGAGGAATTTGTCAGCAGCCGCCAGAAGCCTCAAGTTCACACGGCTGAGAATTATGAGTTCAAACCTACCTCACCTCACATCGGCACCGGCTCTCAAGATGATGTGATATTCGACTCTGACATCGGAGCCGCTGTTGATATGGGTGTTCAAGCAGCCATGGAGTTCCTCACTGCCGAAAAGGTGATTGTTCCTCGGGATGACGTCAAGGCTGACGAGAATAAGGTATTCATTTAGCTGTTAGTCAAGTATTACATTAAATGTAGATTATCTCAACTGTGTTCCACAACTAGAACATTGTATTTATTCTTATGCCATGTTGTGAAACCACACAGGAAAGTATTTTGCCCTCGGATTTACCAGCAACCGATCTAGAAGTGAAGGCAAAATCAGCTCTATGTGTTGGAATAAAGGAGGAGATAGTGCAAGACCCGGAGAAGGATAGTCAAGAAAAAAACACATGGATGGATATCGTGAAGCTTGAGGAGCTAGATGACGATGAGAGCCTCGGTGACGTGGTTGTTACTAATCTCTGTAACTTAGTTATATAGTCATTATGGTCATTGTGTACAATGTTAACTCGTTTTACATATTTCACTTATAGATCCGTAAGAAGAAGAGGGCCAGACTATCAAGGATTGGCCAACGGCCCTCTGGATCAATCACTGATGTTGTCTCGCCGTCGAAGCCTCCGACTAATCTGCTTACTCCCCTCCCTCCGGGTCTCGCAGATGAACCTTCGAAAGAGACGCTAGAGGAGTTCAGAGAGTGGTTCCCAAAAGAATTATTGAAGAGGACTCCTGTAGGGTAAATTTTTTTATAATACAGATTATGCTCGATTTGAAATTTACAATATATTAATAACTTCATCACCAATTAACCAGACGGTACATTATGTTTAGTAAACGGCCTCCCTGATACACTGCAAAGCATTATATTTTTGACAAACCACATGACCTCGGATGCATGTTGGTGGAAAAAAAGAGTTGGTATTATGAGTTAGCTACCTCTCCTGTTTGGCTATGGGATGAAGTAAGTACCTTTCTTCAATATTTTATACTCAATGATACATTGTTTGTTATCCTGTATTTTTTTCCAATTTATTTGCGTCTTTTTTGTTTGTGCAGCACATTGACGTTGCATTCTACTACCTGAGGAAGAAGATCAGGCAGTACCCTGAACTAGAACAACGAAAGGTGACAACCGTAGATATGTTTTTTGCTGCAAAAGTCCGTTCGTTATGGACCGTCTACTAGGCAGCACCCGATAAGTTCGATTGGGCCTGCTGTGATTCTGTGTTCAGGATAATGCTTGGCGTACGTGCCCAGAGTGGGGCCTCGTGGTTTCACGTTAACACGGTGCTAATGTCAATTCACTTTAGCGATCTGAAACATTGGGCATTAGCAAAGCTCGACCTAACAAACTGGACCCTTGAGGTATACAACTCTCTTCAGCATGAAATACGTCATAACTCTAAGGTCCGCGAAGGAATGGAAGGTTTGTCAAAGTTCATTCCATTTCTAGCTGAAAAAAATAGTTTGTTCGAGTTCAAACTACGGGTTCCTCCAGGAAATCATCCAATACCAGTCACCATAATGAAAGATATCCCTAAACAAGCCAATGGGTTAGTACAAGCATTGCAAATTATTTCATAAAATGAACTGTGTGGACTGTTTTGCTTATTTAATAAATTTTTTTTCCATCTTTCGTGCAACATGGGTGACTGTGGAATGTTTACAATCAAGTATGTTGAGTGCTTGATAAAAGGGAGGGATGTCAGATATTGGGTGATTGCTGAACGCAAGCAAATCTTGAGGGAGTATTTTGCCTGTTACATGTGGTCCCATGCCAAAAATAAGCTAGCTGAAACCTATAAAAGTGATGCTGATGAGGAGGAGGACGTTTAACATTTAGACTAACTATTTCAATCTTGTTATCTAACTTAACCAGACTGTTAACAGTACCATTATTTAATTCTTGCTAATCCCCATTGATTGATTTTTTGTATATGGTATATTGTTGTAAAATTAATTGTAACATTTCACATTAATCATATTGATGACCAGGTGGAAATAAAACGTTTCATTATCAATGGAATGTATCTTTGTATATGATAATAATAAAAAGCTTTCTGTCTTTCAATACTAATACAGAGGTTATAGCGATTATGACCAGACGGTCATAACCGTTTTGACCTCTGTGTTATACTATCGGTCATAACGGTTATGACCAGACGGTCATAACCGTTATGACCGATGTGTTATACTATCGGTCATAACAGTTATGACCGTCTGGTAATAACTGTTATGACCGCTGGTTTAATATCAATATTCTAACAAGAAAAGGTTAATTGACACTATTTTAGAATTTAAGGGGTGAATAGTTTTTAAAGTTTAATCACAAAATATGAATTATTTTTATACAAGCGAGAATAATCCTTATTGACAATAGAAAAAAAAAAAAAGGGTAAATTGCTCAATTAGTCCCTAAACTCTGAACAATATATAATTTTGGTAGCTGGAATGATCCTAAAATATTAAAATGTTGCTACAATACGTATTTTCGTAAACTTTTTAATAATTTATAATTATTCCAGCTAAGAATAAAATAACAAAGAATGCCCCTAATCCCTTAAAATGTTGCTACAATGTTTTTTTAACGGAATCCGTCAATAATTTGGTCAAAAGTAATGGCACCTAACGAATTCTGTTCAAAAATTAACGTAAAAAGGCCTATTGTAGTAACACTTTAAAAGTTTAGGGACATTCCAACTACAAAACAAAGTTCATATGCCAAAATTACACAAAATTAAAAGTTATGAGAACAACTTAACAATTTACCTAAACAGAAAAATGTTTGATGGTTGCTTTATATATATATCTCTAACCATTACAGTGGCAACTAAGGTCTGGGTGGTTTGTTTTCTCTTTTATTAACCTATGTATTTATGAGTGTATATATATAAAAAAAAAAACGCATAAAACCCCATAAATATAAAAAAAATTTAATCCATATCCCTCAAAATTTTTCCTCCTACAATTTTTTTTTTTGGATATTGGCATTGATCTCTAACATTATGTGACATGTGTTTATTAATGTTACATTAGTCAAAATCACATTATATAGATGGAAAAAAGTCAACAAGGGTTTACCTTTTTTTTTTAAACTTCATATGCCGACCAAATATGAACAAAGTAATAAAGAAGAAATTATATCAATAAGGAGCCACCAACTATAATTTTAGCTGATTCTTGGTAATTAACTTGTCTATCTTAAAAGTAAAAGAATATCGAACAACAAGAAACAACTACCTTGTCAACACACGCAACTAAAGTTAAAATAAATAAAATTTAAATCGTATTTTTTAATTTCTCAGCTTATGAATCCTACTTTTCTGTAACCCAAAAAAATAAACAAATAAAATAATCTAAGTGAGAGAAAGTTGACGGGTGAGACTAAATTAAATTAGATAATTATTTCGCATCATGATAAATGTTGCTAGTGCAAGTTAGGCACACCGTTCTTTTTCAATGAAGTGGTTTGAGCCCTAATGGAGGATTCTATATTAATTTAATTCCTTACTTAGAACCTTTTATAAGACATGATTATTGGGTTGATTTCTTCAACAATTTTCTATAGGTTATTTTATTTAAAAGCACATTTTCTGCATTAGGTCAATTTTGTTGGGTTTTCTTTCAGTCATGTAGGGACTTCTTTATTCCAAATTTAGATAATTTTAGTCCCCCTTTTACCTTCCAGATTATATTAATCCCAAAAAGATAGTGCTGATCAACATTAGCAGTAAATGTTTATTTATTTTTAAGATTTTTTTCCTTCTTGACCAGACGTTCTTGTTGATTCTACGTGGAGGCCGTACAAAGAAGAGTAAAAAAAAAATACAAAAGGCCAAAAAGGGCGATTCCAAAATCTGAAGACAAAATCCGATAGTGTAACACAGAGGTAATAACGATTATGATTGTCTGGTTATAACCGTTATGACCAATCGTATAACACAGTGGTCATAACGGTTATGACCGTCTAGTCATAACTGTTATGACCGCTGGTCTAACACAGAGGTAAGACACAGAGGTAATAACAGTTATGACCGTCTGGTCATAACTGTTATGACCTCTGTAACTGGCCCATAGGTCATAACGGTTATGACCAGACGGTCATAACGGTTATGACTGCTGTGTTAAACGATTGGTCATAACGGTTATGACCGTCTGGTCATAATGGTTATGATCGACGTATAACACTATCGGTCATAACGGTTATGACAGTCTGGTCATAACGGTTATGACCGATAGTGTAACACAACGGTTATAACGGTTATAACCGTCTGGTCATAACGGTTATGACCGACGTATAACACTATCGGTCATAACGGTTATGACCGATAGTGTAACGCAGCGGTCATAACCGTTATGACCGTCTGGTCATAACGGTTATGACCGATCGTATAACACTGCGGTCATAACGGTTATGACCAGGCGGTCATAACTGTTATAACCGCTGGTCTAACATGGAGGTCATAACGGTTATGACCGTCTGGTCATAACCGTTATGACCAATGGTCTAACACTTTGACCAATACGTCACCGTATTGAGCATTTACGGGGGTCACAACGATAATGACCATGGGGTCGTTATGAAAATGACCGATCCTGTGGAAGGACGTCTGACCAAAAATTGGTCATTTTTATAATGACCACCTGGTCAATATCGTTGTGACCAAAATTATATGCTAAAATTTAACAGTTACAGGGGTCACAACGAAAATTACCAGGCGGTCATTATGATAATCACCGTCCCTGTAAAAAGATCAACTGTTAAACAAATTCAAAATAATGAAATTTTTTTCCCCTCTGTAAACAAATCGTTAAACGCAAACTTTTTAGACATTGAAACCAGATTTTGTAATTTTTTTAACTTTCGACTTCTTTGATTCGTTAACTTATCTTTAATTAGTTTTTAAACTATTCTAAGTAGGTGGCCTTGTATATCACGAAGCTGTTTATAGATGCCTTTCGTGGTGGTTTCGGACGGTTTTCGAGCGTTTCCGAGCGATTGCAACTGTTTCTCTCTCTAGATTTCGTTTTCTCTCTCTAAAGAACTGTAGATGCTCATTTTGGGGGCCATGCGAGGGAAATGAGGATAAACCAGTAATTTGACATACAATTAATCCTTCCGGGCCCCACATATCACACTGAAGAATGACGTGGCAGTGCTAGAAGTGAAGGGGAAAAAAAGTGGTGCTGATTTTAATATAATTTATTCCACAGATGCTAAAAGTGAAATTTACCCTTTTCCAAATGATGCAGCAAAGATAAAGATTAAAAAAAATATATATATAATAATGTAGTTTGGGAGAATAATAATTTTCTGAAGTATCATTATTATCTTCCGTGAGTACATAAATAAATAGGGAGCACAACCCTTATCATCCTAACTGACTTTTGGGGAAAAAATTGGAAAACAGAAAAGATTCCTAACAAACTATCCTAACAACCAAGATATTTTTGGGTTACTTTATCTGAAAAATAAAAACAAAACAGAACCATCAAATCCTAACTTAATTTTCAAATTTAAATCCTAACTAATCTTCAAAATTCCAACACTCCCCCTCAAGTTGGTGCATAGATGTCTTTCATGCCCGACTTGTTAACAAGAAGTTCGAAGTTAGGTTTAAATCGTCCTTTAGTCAGGATATCTGCAGTTTGTTGAGTGGTAGGGACAAATGGCATGCAAATGATTCCTGCCTCCAATTTCTCCTTGATAAAATGCCTATCGATCTCCACATGTTTGGTTTGGTCATGTTGCACCGGGTTGTGTGCAATGCTTTTGGCTGCTTTGTTGTCGCAATACAACTTCATTGGAGACTCAACCGGTTGCTTCAACTCTTCCAAGATCCGTTGAATCCACAAAATCCCACACACTCCATTAGCCATTGCTCGATATTTTGCCTCGGCACTACTACGTGCTACCACATTTTGCTCCTTACTTCTCCATGTAACCATATTTCCCCACACATACGTACAATACCCGGTGGTTGATTTTCTATCTGTCACGGAGCCTGCCCAATTCGCATCCGTGTAGGCTTCGACTGTCCTCTGTCTACTTCTTTTAAATAACAATCCCTTTCTTGGAGAATTCTTCAAGTACCTCAGTATTCGATAAGCAGCTTCAAGGTGTTCCTTGTGAGGTGCATGCATAAATTGACTGACCAAGCTAACGGCGAAGGCAATATCCGGTCGAGTATGGGATAAGTAAATTAACTTACCCACCAACCTCTGATATTGGCCTATATCCACGGATTCTCCTTGTTCCTCGTTACCAAGTTTCTTGTTCGGGTCAATAGGCGTATCAGCAGGCTTACAGCCACTCATCCCCGTCTCCTTTAGAAGATCTAGGACATATTTCCTTTGTGAGATCACTATTCCTTCCTTAGATCGAGCAACTTCCATTCCGAGAAAATACTTGAGAGATCCTAGATTCTTAATCTCAAATTCTGATGCTAGGCTGGCCTTTAATCGATTCATCTCACTCAAATCATCTCCTGTGAGTATAATATCATCCACGTAGACAATCAATATGCTCACTTTCCCGTATTCTGAATGCTTGATAAACATTGTGTGATCCGTTTGAGCTTGATCATAGTCTTGTTTCTTTACCGACCGAGCAAATTTCTCAAACCAGGCCTCGGTGATTGTTTGAGACCATACAAAGCCTTTTTTAGCTGGCATACTCCTGCACCAAATTGTTGTTCAAACCCCGGAGGTGGATCCATATAAACTTCCTCTTCTAAATCACCATTCAGAAAAGCATTCTTGACATCCAACTGCTGCAATGGCCAATCAAGAGTTGTTGCAAGAGATAGGAGTACCCGTATAGTGTTCAACTTTGCTACTGGCGCGAACGTTTCTGAGTAGTCAATGCCATATGTCTGCGTGAATCCCTTAGCCACCAATCTTGCCTTATATCAATCCAAAGTCCCGTCAGATTTGTATTTCGTGGTGAACACCCACTTACAGCCAACTGTTGTCTTCCCCTTTGGTAGAGCTACAACATTCCATGTTTGATTCTTCTCAAGTGCTCTCATTTCTTTGAGTACGGCTTCCTTCCATTCTGGAACATTTAGAGCATCCTGTATGGTTCTAGGAATTTCTATGCAAGAAAGTTGGGAGGTAAAAGCAGAGAATGAAGACGAGAGATTTTGATAAGACACAAATTTAGAAGTAGGATATAGTGAACGATTTGTACAAGACCTACTACTTTTCCTAATAGCTATGGGAATATTAGAATGTGACTGAGATGATTTTTCTGAGATTACTTGAGTCTTACCCGTGGCTTTTTGTGGCTTCTGGACTTGGCTCGGCTTGGACGTTTGACCCGGCAGTGGTGTGGCAGATTTTTTTCCTTGATTCCGAGTCCTTCTCTCATAATTCAGTCCATAACTATTTTTTAACCCAAGTCTTTCTCTATCTCTAGAACTAGAAGGAATTTGTTGTTGTGGTGTTACAGATTTTTCCACCCCTTTTTCCATTGAAGACACGGTTTCAAGATTTGAATTTACCTGATCAGATCTCTCAAGATGCTGACTAGGTTCTTTGAACAAAGAATTCGGATTTGTTAGCTCTTCCTCAAAAATTGTATTTGAATTTTTTTCAAAAACTGAATTTGGTAAACTTCCTTCCGAATTTGAATTTTGAAGATTTTCAACCATTGAATCTTCCTTATTTTCCAAATCCGAATTTTCTTTTGACTTTGAAAACTTATTTTCCAAATCTGAATTTTCTTTTGACTTTGAAAAAACTTGAGAGATTTGGGGAACTGTGTCTTCTTTTTGTAACAAATCTGCTCCACCTTTAGTTTGGAAAAAATCTGAATTATTTTGAATAAAAGTCAAATCTTGTTGAAAAAAATCTTCATGAAAGATATCACCTGTTGATATTGGCACCACCGAATCTTCTACTCCCTTCTCCCCCTGAAGATGAGGACGAAAATATGGGGTTTTTTCAAAAAATAAAACATCCATGGTCACAAATTTTTTTTTTGAAGAAGGGTCATAACACTTATATCCCTTTTTGTGTGGAGCAAAACCTACAAAAACACATTTTTTGGCCCTTGGCTCCAACTTTCCACGGGTTTTGTCAGTATTCCTAACAAAAACCGTGCAACCAAATATTTTAAAGGGCAAAGAATTTATGAGTCTAGAGGTCGGAAAAAAAGAATGAAACACGTTTCGTGGTGTTTTATAATTTAAAATCTTTGAACGCATACGGTTTATTAAATGAGTAGCCATGACTATATCTTCACCCCAAAAATATTTTGGAACGTTTGTGGTAAAAAGTAAAGCCCGTGCAACTTCCAAAAGATGTTTAATTTTTCTTTCAGCTACTCCGTTTTGCTGAGGAGTATCATTACATGAGCTTTGATGAACAATACCCTTCTCAGAAAAAAAAATTGCCCCAAAATTTTATTGAAATATTCTTGACCGTTATCACTTCGAAAAAATTTAATTTTCCCTTGAAATTGTGTTTGAACCATGGTGTAAAATATTTTAAAAATGTCTTCTACTTCCGATTTTTCTTTAAGTAGATAAACCCAACTAAGTCTAGTGTGATTATCTATAAAAGTGACAAACCATTTTTTTTTTCCGGAAATAGAAGAAATCCGTGAAGGTCCCCAAACATCACTGTGAATTAATGAAAAAGGTGCAGATGGTTGATAAGGGTTAGGGGAGTAAGGGACCCGATGATGCTTTGCCAAAACACAAAATTCACATTGAAAAGAAGATGGAGTTTTATTTATAAACAAATTTGGAAACAAATGTCGTAAATAATGAAAACTAGGGTGGCCTAATCTATAGTGCCACAACATGATCTCCTTATCACTAGACATCGAAATAGACTCAAAACAAGTTTTGTGAACTGAATTATTCAAGCTGGTACCATCTTCGAAGAAATAAAGTCCACCACATTCTCTAGCAGTGCCAATCGTCCTCCCCGAGCCCACTTCCTGAAACTCACAACATGAGGAATTAAATTTAGCCACACAATGATTTTCATGGGTAAGCTTGCTTATAGACAAGAAATTGCATGATAAATTAGGGACATGGAGGATGTTTTTTAAGGTGAGCAATGATGAGATGTGAATTGTTCCTGTTCCGGCCGAAAAAGAACCATCAGCGATTTTAATTTTCTTGTTTCCGGCACATGGACTATAGGATGAGAATAATTTTGAGCAACCTGTCATATGGTCAGTTGCCCCAGAATCGATAATCCAAGAGATATCAGAATAGGTTTTGACACTGGAAAGAACGATAGTTAGGTGATTACCTGATTGTGCTAAAGAACAAGATGAATCAACAGAAAATTTGGAAGATTGAAAAAGAGTATACAATTGCTCTAATTGTTCCTTAGTAAAAGGATTGGTACTCGAGGAAACTTGATTTTCTTGAAGAGATTCAGTCACGGTTTGCAAAGCACGACCATCAGAGCGTTTCTTGAGATGCGGTGGTTTGCCGTGAATCTTCCAACATGTCTCCCTTGTATGCCAAGGCTTTTTGCAATGGTCGCACTATGGTTTCTTTTTTCTTTCACCGTCAGAATCTGGACTTGAATTTCTCGAGACAAGCGCGGAGGCTTCCGGATCGGATTTGGGAGTAGAACCTCCCAACATAATCCGTTTCCTACATTCTTCTTGATGTACTTCTGAGAAGACTTCACGGATGGAAGGCAAGGGCTTGCAACCGAGGATTCGTGCCTTCACTTCGTCCAAACTTCGATGTACTCCTGCCAAGAACATGTAGACCTGATCATTTTCTCCCCGTTTCATATGTCGAGCACAATCGTTTGGATTTTCCCAAACGTCGTTGTAGCATTGATCCAACTCCTGCCACAAAGTCACCATTTCATTGTAGTAGACGGTAACCTCGCGATCACCTTGCTTGAATTGCCAAAGTTTCGACTTCAACTCGAAAATCTGAGACGAGTTCTCTAAGTCGGAGTAAGTTTCCCGAACCAAGTTCCATACATTCTTGGCCGTTGGGAGGAAAAGGTTAGGCTTTGCAATTGTGGCCTCCATGGAGTTGAGAAGCCATGCTGTCACCAGAGAATTTTCAGAATGCCATACTTTGAAGTTTGGATCGGCTGCCTCCGGTTTCGTAACCTCACCGGTTAGGTATCCTAATTTACCACGTCCATCAATGGCTAGTTTGACCGATTGGGACCATTCCAAGTAATTTTTACCATTTAATTTATGAATGGTAATTTGCATGGAAGATCCCAAAGCCAAATGATCAACACTGCCACGAGTTAGATCACCACCAGTCTCCCCAGAATTTCTAGAGACAACTTCAGAGAAAGAAGGATTGTTGCCAACGCCGGTCATCGCCGCCCTTGGGCCGGCTCGTTGTGCCATTAGGAATGCCAACCTGTCTCTGATACCATGTAGTTTGGGAGAATAATAATTTTCTGAAGTCTCATTATTATCTTCCGTGAGTACATAAATAAATAGGGAGCACAATCCTTATTATCCTAACTGACTTTTAGAGAAAAAATAGGAAAACAGAAAAGATTCCTAACAACTCCAAGATATTCTTGGGTTACTTTATCTGAAAAATAAAAACAAAACAGAACCATCAAATCCTAACTTAATTTTCAAATTTAAATCCTAACTAATCTTCAAAATTCCAACAAATAATAATAAAGTAGGTGGGATTTTGGCGGATCAAGAATTCCTTTTTGTTTTGCTTAGATCAACCCTAGCTGTTGGTTTTGCTTAGATCAACCCTGGCTGTCGATTATTTTGAACTGCTCAGGTACGTACATCAGCGGGCTGTGAAACCAGAATGAATATTATTTGTTTGTTTGTTTACACAAAGTGCCTCTTTGTGCATCGTGAACTAGATTACTTGCCGGCCGTCGGTGACTCGTGATTTATTTACTTGCACTTGAAAGACGGACCGAGTTCTTGCTATACTATTATGCTGTTATGAATTCTAGATCTCTTTTTATTTCTTCATTTGTTTGAAAATGGATGGATGATGGTTAGATAGTCATTGTAGGAGACACTTTTCATTGTTTGTGCATTGAAAGAGAAGCGAGGTTCTCTCTCCAAGTTCGAGCAGCATTAATAGAGAGATTCAACTTGAAAACAGACAGGTGTTAAATATGACTTGTTATGCCTCTTTTTCTTTTGGACATGTACGATTTTTGCAACTCATTTAAGTGTTCAAAATAAAAGAAGCAACAGCGGTTGTTCGTTTTACGGCATGAAAACATTGGAGAAGAAATTTATTAACATAGCTTTGCATCCTTCTTGTTTCTGGAAAGGCAGCAGGAGCTACATCTAAGTATTCGAACATATCGTAACACCTAGAATTCGTTCCTCGACTTGATCGAGATTTCTTAGGTCTAGAAAAGATTGTAGAATAACAATGAACACTCCCCGAAAAGCATAGGAGAATCTGTGCAACAGAAACATTAATCATTAATACAACGATTGTGATTTGCATGTTGGACAATACCACTTTCCCTTGAATCTTGTCTCCGGTGTTAGACCAACACATGCGTAATGAAACCATTCACCTCCTTGGCACTGTCAAGGAAAATAAACATGGCAGAGCAAGCAAACAGATTATGGAAAAAAACTACTACGTAGCAATAACACATGAAATGTTAATGAAAACTTAGGATCTCAAATACCTTAAAGCTTATGAAGTTCTAAGTTTCTTGATTGAATCATAAATTTTTAGTAATAATTCCCAGGGAAAGCTAAAGCAACAGGTATTGGCTGCATGGACATGTTTGATGTGATAAGCCAAGCTTGCTACAACAATTACCTACGAATCAGATTTTTCATGTTTTATCACTTACTTTTTACGCTATACGCTTAATACATACCCAACAACTTTCTAAAGCAACCCAACCAAAACCGACCAACCGACTCTTGTGCTATATGTGCATATTATTTCAGACCTTAACTGACCGACTCCTCAGCTATATGTACATATTATTTGAGACATCCTATAGAAGCCTTTTTTTAAATTTCAAACAGACAGGATCCCAAGTATTATCTCAAGCGCATCAGTAAGAGCTTCAATGCACTCTATATCATCATGCCATATAAATTTATGTGTGTACTTATTATTAAATTATATGTTTATGCAGGACACGATCCCTATCCCTATCTTTAAAACAAAGTGAAATTGCATTACACCAACCAGAAGGAAGACAAAAATACATAAGCGGTCGAGCGATAAAGACTCACATTTTCATTATCGCAGGCAATCATGTCTCCAAAAGACACCTGAAAAATCAATATAATTACTCCGGGACAACTTATTTGAAGTAACAGAAAGTAGGGCAGACAATGATTTTAAAAGAGAGATTTTGTTTAAAAAGAAAAAGAGAGTGGATCATGAGTCAGAACCTGATGGCAGACACAGTAAGTAGGTTCATTAGGATCAATGGGTTGATCTGCATCAACAGACGTACCAAAATCCTTCTTATGGCTTCCTGGGGGAGGCATGAGCTCAAAATCCCTATCCCTATCCCTATCACGCTCTCGATCCCAATCCCTGTCCCTGTATTCAGGCCTCCTTGGTTGAGGTGTTCCATAAACAGACTTGCGTTTCTCACTTTTGACGACTATGGGCAGTGGAGGAAGAATAGCTGGTTCACCAGGTGATATTTTTCCTTCTGATTAAAATTGGGAAAAAGGAAAGAAAACAAACATTATTAGTATATTCTAAAGTTGGTCCATATTAAACTGATTTGTGAAATCAAAATCTAAACCACCGTTCTAATACAACAAGAATTTCAAGGCAAACTGCCTGGTTGAGGAGAGACTGAGCAGCTGCTTACGCATGTATCAGGAGTCCACTAAATTAAGTTGAGTAGGGGACTATACGTAGCAACTTTATATCTTCAGAATCCAGTAAACTTTATTTGTGGCTTCTCAAAAACGCTTATTTTAAGAAAACTTGAGACTTATACCAGAGGAGCTTTAATTAGATGTTATAAACTTCCATCCAACATTTCTTTTACTTAATTGAAAGTTTAAATATCATTTTCGTCCCACTAAAAGTTCCAAAAATGTGACTTCAAAAACAAACTGAAAAGCTATAGCTTTTACTTCTCTTCTTTACAGCTTTTAAAGCACAAGCAAACGCAATGCCAAACAGGTAGTTTCTTCGATCTAGTTTCAGCAGCCTTATGGCTTTAAATATCCTTATATAATTGCACCACAAGCTATATCAAAAGTAGAAAACAAGTAAAGTTACAAAAAGACATATACCTTGCTTTAGATCTTCTGCAAAGTGGGTCAGATCCTCATCAAGCCATTTTACATGACTCTCTATCTGAGGATAAAAAATACGAAAAGAAACTATTTTAACTTGTCATGATATGCCTTTTGAAAGTTGGTAGCATTTGAAGCTGAAAGGAAAAGAACAGACACATAATGGCTCTTGATCATATTGCATAATCAGCAAACTTTATAAATTACCACATATGGTGTTAGTTTCAACCCAAATTTCTCCTTCAGGAGACAATTTTTTCTACAAGCCAAAATCACCCTCATAACAAGACGAACATCCACAGTGTTGTGATGCCTTAGAACAGATACTTGATAATCAGAATCCTAAGGAAACCTAGTGGATCACAGACCTTTCACCTATTTAAGAAATTCAGTAGACTTGAAGAGAAAACAAATATTACTTGCAGGTTCTTTCTTTTATCCTAAATTCCTTATCTATAAAAGAAAGACATATATTTAAATTTCAAATTTTTAGCTTCAAATTATGATGGCAACAAAGGTTTTTAGCCACAATTTTACAACATTAGAGTTATTTACAGATCTCCATTAACACTGTTCTAATCTTTCTTTAGTACTGCAGAGTTAAAATAAGATTTAAGATAACAAACATTCCCACAATTCAAAAAGGAAAACAAAAATGATAAAACCTGCACTGAAGAAGTATTAATCTCGAATACAAACTTAAATTGTCATTAAGTCCCACCAAGACATCTCAAAGATTCTTTGATAAAAAATTATACAAACTATATCCTACAACTAAAACGTAATCCCATACTAACAAAGATAATGAAAAAGTCTACCGGGTCATAAACCAATGATAAGAAGTATAATATTAGAGATACCAACTCTAATCCAAATTTTTAAATCCTATGTAAGTTGTCATTTATTTATCGACAGTTGTTTAGAAATGAGTACTCTTATTCATCCCCACTTTTCAATTAGATGGTCCGGGATTAAAAGGACAGGTGGGCCCCAACTTGAGTCTAAAAAAAATTGCCAAATTACCAGGTCATAAGCTTGTTGTGCCAACAAAACCTTCTCGGTGCAGAGATTCAAAGCATTATCCTGATTAGCTTCAATGTCCTTTCGCATTCTCTCAATCCCAGATTCCTCTTCTTTGTTGTTGTTGTTGTAATTGTTGGCGTTCCCTTTCTTCGACAATCCCAAGCAGTACTTCGTCTGCTGCCTCGTCTGGTTTATCATCGCTTCACTCCCATCCCAAAACAAAAAATGTTGTTCAATTATTCAAACTAATTCAAAATCAAAAAGCAAAAGAAAATTAGGAATTTCCTACACTGAGAGCGCTCGTCCAGTTCCCTAATCGTGTTGAGGAGCCTCTGCAGCTCAGCAGGCAATGTGCTCGCATCTTTCAGAATCAAGAATTCAAAGAAAAATGAAATCAAATTCACCAGAAATTCTCCGAAAAAGAAAAGTAGGGAATTTTAGTAATCAAAGAGTGAATTGGAAAATTTGATTGGGGAAATTGCGAAGCGAAGAGGATTACATTCCAAGTAGTCATCGACGAAAACTCCGGTTCGCGCGATCGCCATTGATGCTTTGCTTGGCTTTGCTTTGCATTCTAGGGCTTTTCTGCGACATCAGTTCATCTACTGTTGCAATTTTGTAAGGACAAAATTTATTTTATAAATACCCCTCAACTTTAGTCCTCTTTTAACTTTTGCCCCTCAAGTTTAAAACGTGTTGTACACACCCCGTCAATTATTTATTAAATAAGAGGATACCAAAAAATCCCTCAAAATTATAGCTCTAATTTTTTTTTTTTTTGGTGCTTCCCGCCAAATAAAACTCTGAACCAGTTCTTCATTTTTTTTTTTATTTTACCAAATCTAAAGTATGAATTCCAATCCGAAGAAAGTCAATGCAAAATTCTTGAAGTCAAGGTTCGTGATTTTCTTCTTTTCTGCTTTAACTTACCCCCCCCCCACCCTTTTTGAGTATTGATAATTATTATAATTTCCAGTTTCTATAGTCAGATATAGTAAAATTATCTCTGTGTTTGGCAATCGAGAAAGCTTAATTAAGCAAGAAAATTATTGGGGAAGCATAAAAGGATGAAACGAGGGTTTTTTTTTTAATTTTATTATCATTTTTTTTAATAATTTCATAAGTTCCGTTATTGTATATAAATTGTATTCTTTTTTGTGAGAGTAATAAAGAAGAAAAAAGTCTTCAAATCAAAAAACCCATAAAGAGGAAGGTGAGTGTGTGTGTATATACATAATATATATATATTATATAAGTAGGGTGGTGGTAAACAATGTTGAAGGATATTATTAGTTACTTTCCACTTCTACTTTTTTAAAAAAGGGCAATAATTTTGCAGTCAATTTGCAATCTTTCCATATTTCTATTCGAGGAGATCAATTACATTAATTTACCCATCATATTTGTTGCCCTATCTGTTTCAATTCAATTTTCAAAAGGCTTTTTTTTTTATTTTTTTTTATTTTTTATTTTTAATGTTCAAATGGGTTTTCCATTTGTCCATTGAAATGTATCCTATTGTTAATTTATTTATTTTTTCTTGTCTGGTCTGGTCTGATTTCAGACAGAAGAAAGGACTAGTGTGAAGAAGGAAATGGCTGATGTAGGCAAAGACTTAATTGATTTGGTTTTCTCTTGATCTATCAATGATGTTATGAACAACGACTTGTATCAAAACCAGGTATTTATGAGGTGCCCATCACTATTTGAGCAAGTTCATATATATATATATATATATATATTGATAATGAGTTTGGGAGTGTTTATGAGCTTTCGACTTTTTATGCAATTTCTGCTTGTTTATATTGCTTGATGTGCAAAGGAATGAATTGAAGTTTGCTGATCATGTTTGTTCTAAGTGGGTAATTGTCTAACACTTCTTGTATGAGAACTGATTTATCTTGAAATCAACAAGGATTGTTTTCAAAACAGAGGAAAAAATGGAGTTGGATGATATTTCTTTTCTTTCTTTCTTTAATTGTCATGAATGGCTTAAAGTTTCTGGCTAAGTTTAGAGCCTTTAGATTAGACTCTTTACATGAGTACCAAGACTAAATCAGAGAGATAATTTACTGGATAAACATCAGGTAAACGTTACGAGTCTGAAATTTGTGATCATGTTTGTTTTGAGTGGAAAGTTATGTTAACAATTCCTATAATAAATTGATTTATCTTGAATTCAACAAGAATTATTTGTTTTGCACTTTATCAAAATGACTTTGACTAAGGAGTCGAAAAGATGAAGCGAGTTTGATGGGAAACTTTCCCTTTTCTTTTTAGTGAATATAGGTGAAGAAAATTCCCTTCGTGTTCTCATGAGAAACAGAATACCTGACCTCATTCATCAACCCTCTTATAGAGGAAACACGTGCTGACCTGCTTTTAAGTTTCACAACTCTATTTGATGCAACTTCTTCTCGAGTAGAATCTGTTGAATGGTCCAATAAGTACAAACCTCCTAAAGATTTGCTGTATGAGATTGAATTGCAAAAGGGCATTGTTGAAAAAGATACTGATGCGAAATTATTTGAGCCTGAAGTTGGAGACATCATTTCCATTACTAGTGTGAGACCAAAATGTGTTACTGATCTAAACCGGCCTGAAAGGTCCTATCTGATTGCTCATGTCAAAAATGTGAAAGAAAGATCTGAACATTTTAGACTCTCAATACAATTGTCCAAGCCCGCCCTAGTCGAAGACGACATGGAAAATAATGAAAATAATATAAATCTGTTTGCTGTTAAGCTGATCAACATGACTACAAATGTTCATATATGGAATGCATTAAACTCTGATCTGGAAGCAGCGAATAGGGGCATTATTCAGAACATTCTGCAGATCGACTTTCTTGTAAGATTATTACGATTGCTTCATGCCTATCAATATCTTGAATTGCTGTCTCACTTGTTACAACTTTCTATATGTATGATGATCCTAAATTGTTGTGGTTGACTTTTTGTTATTCACGCATATGACAATATGATATCTAATTCTTGCAGCATGCTTAAAATTGTACCATCTGTCACTATGATCAACAATGCACTGCTGTATATTCAGATATGAGGGCCAGATTCCGTTCTGATGATTTAAATGAATCACAAAAAGATGCAATTTTGAGCTGTATTTGAACTAGAGATTGTCATCATCAGAATACTGTCAAAATGATATGGGGACCTCCAGGGACAGGGAAAACGAAGACGGTTGGTTTTCTGTTACATTTAATACTTAGGATGGAATGCAGAACACTCACATGCGCTCCAACAAACACAGCCATTGTGCAGGTAACAAAGCGACTCGTAAAAAAAGTATAGAGTCTTCTGAATTTAGAAAATATGGGCTTGGAGATATAGTTTTGTTTGGGAACAGTAAACAAATGAAGATTGATGATTATGATGACCTTTACGATGTATTTCTTGATCATCGAGTGAATATGCTTCAAGACTGTTTGAACAAAAAATCTGGGTGGGAAGGTTCTTTACAGACCATGATTGCTTTACTTAAGGAACCTGAAAAGGAGTACGGTTTATACTTGGAAAGTATAAAAGGGAAAGATATTCAAAAGTTTGATAATAATGACAATGTAGAAAAGTATGATCCGAAACTGGAAAATGAATATTATGATGGTGATAGAATTTTGAAAGACAAGAATAGCAAGAAAAGATGGAGGCGGTTTGTTTTTGAGGCCTTCAAAGAAAAACATAATAAGAATAAACCCACAAATCATATGCTACCTCTGCAAAAAGAAGAGAAATCGACGCAAGAAGAAAATGATGGAAACAAGCAGAGAAAAAGTACCTAATACTTTGTTGACTTTTGGAGAGTTTGTAAAGAAGATGTTTGATTGTGTTAAAGAACAACTATATTTTTGTATGGTGAATTTGCATACACACTAACCAAACATCTGTTATTTCGCTAGAAGATGTTAAGAGTATGTTTGCAACTGTTGATTCTCTCAATTCACTTCGACCATTGTTGCATGATGTTCCAAATGATGACTTGAAGGAAGCCTACGGTAGAGGCAGTTGCTTTACATGATTCAACGTTGCAAGAGTAAACAGCCTTTTTGTCTCGAATCACTTCCTTTCACATTCAATGTTCCGTATTCTCCCTATAGAAGGCTAATAAGATAATTCTGCTTGGAAAAGGCATGCCTCATTTTCTGTACTGCTTCAGGTTATGCTAAATTACACATTATAAATGATACGAACCACGCCAACAATGTGACGAAACCCGATACCAAATCTAGAAACGGCAACCCAAGATCTTTCAAGTTTGATGGAAACCGCGACCCGTTGCTTAGCGAAGCAAGAACCTTGGTATGGTGAAGACGCCACAAACGGTTATGGAAGTCCGTTTGATAAGTCGATTTGAACGCCACAAGGAATCCTTGATAAGTTCGGATAGGTTTCTTCAAGAACTCAAGAAGAATAACTTACGATAGGAAAAACATCAAAATCATTCTATATCATAATCTGAAAAGTCAGCCTTATATAGGCAAATTTACAATTTGTAAAATTCCTAATCTACCCTTAAGGATAAACATGCCTAAAACCTAAGAATCAGATTTAATTAAAAAAATAAAATAAAATTCGGAATTAATTCAAAATTTAAATTAAAACTTAAAACTAAAAATCAGATTACAAAGAAATCAAATCTTGATCAGATCTTGTTTTGAATTTTGAACTTTTGAAATTTTGAAGACGTAATCTTGACTTGATTCTTTGTTGGAAAATAACGTCCACATCAGCTAGGACATGCAAGTTAGTGACGCAATGGCTTAATGGACAAGTATGGCTGATTGGCACTCTTCCAGATCAACTTTAATGAGTAAAATCAATCTTTGTTCACCATCAGTAGTGAACACGCTCTCTTCTTGTTGTTGAACTCTCTGAACTAAGTTATTCAACTCTTCTTTGAATCTTTTAGCTCGAGCTCTCGTTACCGGACCAACTGGAACATGAATCGGTTCGTGAGAATTCCTTTGAGCCTTGATGTCCTCATCAATAAACTTGCCTCCTTTGGAACTACTGATCATAGATGAAGCTGCTCAGCTTAAAGAATGTGAATCAGCTATTCCTTTACAACTTCCCGGGGTCCGACATGCTATACTTGTAGGAGATGAGCGGCAACTGCCTGCAGTGGTTAGGAGCCAGGTATTTGAGCTTTACAATTCTTTCTCTCTCGCTCTCTCATTTCTCTCTCTCTAAGTTTGAGAATTGTTTATAACATCCTTGTTTTTAATTGTCATATCATTATAGATTTCTGAAGAAGCGTATTTTGGAAGAAGTTTGTTTGAGAGGTTGTCATTTCTGGAACACAAGAAATACCTTCTCAACATTCAGTACATGATGCATTCATCCATAAGCTTGTTTCCAAATAAGGAGTTCTACGACAACCAGATTTTGAACTGTAAGAATGTGATGCAGATCAAGACAATGTTTTAAGCTCAAGCAACATGTTTTTGGCAAGTGTGCATGGCTTTCATGGCTTGAGTCTTGGCTCACAAGCTTGGCTTTCAAGCTCAACTTTAATTGCTGATTTCTGAGTGCTTATTTTCAGTCTTATTCTAGTATTTACTACATTTTCAAGTTGGTTTTAATTGTGTTGGAGTTATGTAGAAGTTTGTTAGACTCTTGGGCTGTTTTGGTGGCTGAAGTAAATGCTGTAATTAGAGGAATATGGATGGTTTTCAGAATAGTTATGGTGGGGAAGTTTTCTTGGTTTTAAGTATGTAATTATGGGAGTGTTTATAACTGAATTTTAATTATCTTGGGATGTAAAATTCATCCTACATAGGACTGGAATGATCTGTATTGTGACAGATTTTGTTGAATGAGAAAATTCAGTTCTTGTGAGAATTGTGAACTCTTATCTCTTAGGTGGATTCCTAGAATGGCGAGTTTTTGACTTATCTAACGTGTAGGAACCGTTAGTGGCGTCCTCCTAGACTTATTTTAAGTCTGAGTTATTTTTTTTTCCAACCTAGTGAACAGTATTCCGTACCAGAATGTTAATGCCAGAAGTTATAATAGGTATTTCCTTCGCGGAAAAATTTACAATTCATACTCTTTCATTGATGTCTCACTTGGAAAGGAGCAATTCGATGATAGGCGTAGTCGAAAAAACATAGTCGAGGTTGCTGTGGTCTCTGAGATAATTGCAAGCCTTCACAAAAGTATGTGTAAGTCATGCAAAACTGGTTAGAACTTAAGGTCTTGTTTGGCTATGAGTTTAGTTTAAACTAAACTGTACTTCTTTCATCATGTTTTTTGTCTTTTTCCCTAAAAAATTGTTTGTCTTTTCTGAAAAATCAAAAAAATTTACTATTTAAACTTACAAATCTTAACTCAAACTTACACACCAAACACCCCCTAAATTTTGTCACTCTTCTACTGGAAACGGTCTTAAAATGTGTGAACAGAGAGTAATGGTTTTTTCTTTTTTCTTTTAAAAGAATATACTCTCACTAGAAGGAAGGTCAGAGTTGGTGTGATATCACCATACAAGGCACAAGTTCATGCGATTGCAGAGAAAATTAGAGAATATACTTCACACGTTCAAAGTGACTTCTTTGTAAGCGTTCGCACAGTTGATGGATTTCAAGGTGGAGAGGAGGATGTAATAATCATCTCTACTGTTTGGTGTAATGCGATTGGTTTAGTGAGTTTTCATTCCAGTCGCCAAAGAGGAAATATGGCGTTAGCTCAGGCAAGGTTACATGCTTGCATACTCGTATATTCTGCAAATCGTATCGCATATTCTGGTTATGGGTTACCTAATACTATGATATGACGGTGCAGGTATTGCCTTTGGATTGTGGGGAGTGGCGCAACTTTAAACAACAGTGGCACTTTTTGGAAGAATTTAGTTGCTGATGCTAAGGAGCGTGGGTGTTTCCATAACGCTCTCGCGGATAAGATCTTGGCACTTGCTATTACATTTGCTTTGGTTGAGCTTAACCAAGTCTCCACTGTAATTAATCTACATTCACTTCTGTTTAGGGACTCAAGATGGAAGGTATACTTGTCTTTTTAATAACTTGATATAAATGCGTGATATAAGTTACACTTATTGAAAATTTGTAATTGTTGTTTCTATATTTTATTTTCCTTTTTTTTTGTTTTTTTGGGTTAGCTATTATCATACTCAACAAAATGTGCATATATTTTTCCTTTGCATAGTGAAACACTAAAAAAACTAGAATTTTTCAATTTTGTACAACTAAGCTCTGTTATAAATTTCTACCGTAGGTATGCCTCACCAATGCTTTCTGGAGATCAGTGGCAAGACTTAAAAGCAATGCATTCTGCAAGAGAGTGCTTAATCTGTTGGAGAAACTTTCAAATGGCTGACATCAACCACACACCAGAGGCAACCGTGTTGTCCATGGTGGAATTTCCACTCAATTAGTACAGTACTACATGTTTAACACAGTTATACTTTGTTTGGACTGTTCATATTCTGAAAGAAAATTTGCATTATATCAAAGTTTTAAACGTTTGGGATATTTTACCACAATCCGATGTACCGGAACTGTCTAACCAGCTTGATATTTTATATGGAAGTTACTCAACGGATAAGACGAATCGCTGCATGTACAAATGCTATGATGGGTAGGCATTTCTTCAAAGTATTTGATTCAATTGGAGAATATAGACGGGTAGGGTAATATAGGTGTGATAAATTTGGAATGTTGATATATTTGTTTTTGTACTGATTATAGGCTGATATGGGTAACTTCCTGATTTGGGTGACTTTTATTTTTGGGATATGATTGTTCTTTCCCGATTTCCTAGCTGTAGATTTCCTAGCTGTTTTCTGACTGTATCTAGCCTATAAAGTCTGGCTATTTGTATTGTAAAATTATGAAATACAATTTTCTTAGTTCCCAATACTTGTGATATGGTATCAGAGCCCTAGGCTCTCTTCCTGGGAAAAATATTTCATCACGTTGCAGATTTCATAGCGCTACTCGTAGTACGTTTCTAGAAAAGGAAGGAACAAGATGTCAGAAGTATCACAGACTAGTACACAACTGAAGGAGCACACAGTCCAAACAACTCCCGGAGATCTACAAAACATTCAGCCTGCGTTTAGATTAAATGGAACGAACTACGTGAAGTGGCCTCAATTTGTTCGAACTTTTTTGAAAGGAAAAGGCAAGCTCGGCCATCTCATTGGAACAGGTCCTAAGAAGGGAGATCCAAAGTTTTCTGCTTGGGATGAAGAAGACTCCATGGTCATGTCATGGCTTTGGAATGCTATGGTGCCGGAGATAAGTGACACTGTCATGTTTTTATCTACTACTCAAGAGGTATGGGAAGCAATTAGACAAACCTATTCAAAGGTAGATGATGTAGCCCAGGTATTTGAAATCAAGACAAAGCTTGCTGCAACAAAACAAGGAAACATATCGGTAACAGAGTATGCAAATCATCTGAAGAATTTGTGGCATGAGTTGGATTCTTACCAGGTTCTCGAGATGAAAAACAGTGAGGATGCTGCTGCATTGAAGGCGTTCATTGAGAAGGATAGAATATACGATTTTTTGGCAGGTTTTAACGCGGAATTTGACCCTGTAAGTGTTCAGATTTTGGGAAAAGGACTATTTTCATTAAATGAAGCAATTGTAACCATTCGCACTGAAGAAAGCAGAAGAGGAGTCATGTTGGACGTGCAACCATTCGATGGATCTGCATTACTCACAACCGGTGCTAATGAACAAGCCTCAGAGAAGAGTTTAACTGATGTTGCCACTACAGAGAGCAAGAAACTTGACTCGAAAGGGACGGGCAAGAGTAACCTCATATGCAACTACTGCAAGAAGAATGGTCATACAAAGGAGAACTACTGGAAATTGCATGGGAGACCACAAAATCATAATCAGCCCAACCGGAATTGGGGAGGAAAAAACTGGCAGCAAAAGGGACAAGCTTATGCCGCACAGACCAACACCAATAATGCCACCGATCAACCAAATTTTGGTAGGAGAGAGTTCAACAAGGAGATATTGCTCGGCTCATTTCTTCTTAACTCACTTAAGAAGCCTTTAGGTGCCTATTCATTGGCGCTTTCAAGTATGTTTCTTGACTCACATGCGCTTAGTGTCTCAGATATTGTCTTAGTTCACTCTTGGATTATTGATTCAGGAGCAACCGACTACATGACCTGTTCATCCCATAATTTTTCCACCTATAACCCTTGCCCTAGTAACAAAAAGATCACCATAGTTGATGGGTAGCAGGCCAAGGGGATATATCTCTAGGACCATCCTTAATTTTGAAAAATGCCTTACATGTGCCCAAGTTGACCAATCTTATTTCTGTCAAACAAGCTATTAAAAACTTGAACTGTAACCTCATTTTTTCAAAAAACTCTTGTGTATTTCAGGACTAAGCAACGGGATTGGGCATGCTGAAGAGAAGGATGGTCTCTATTACTTCAAGCTTGAGAGTGGGAAAGTGAATGCTAGGGTCGGTTATCCATTTCTGTTACTGTCAGATTCATCAACAAAGAAAGACCAAATTCTTCTTTACCATTTGCAGCTAGGTCATCCTTCTTTTAGGACCCTTAGTTTGATGTTCCCTTCCTTGTTCAAAAACGTTGATTTGAAACATCTTCATTGTGATATTTGTGAATTTGCCAAACACAAACGTGTTTCCTTTTCTCCAAGCAATAATAAATCATTGTTCCCTTTTCATTTGATGCACAGTGATGTTTGGGGTCCATCGAGGGTTGCTAATCTTTCTGGGGCACGTTGGTTTGTCACATTCATTGATGATTGTACTAGGGTTACTTGGGTTTTTCTCATGAAACAAAAATCTGATGTGGCCAATATTTTCCCAACCTTTCATAATATGATAAAAACACAATTTGGGGTGAGAATTAAAAGGGTGAGGACATACAATGGGAGAGAGTATTTTAACCAAATTTTGTCACCGGTTCTTAACAAGGAAGGAATAATTCATGAATCCTTATGCATTGACACACCCCAACAAAACGGAGTGGCAGAACGAAAGAATGGGCATATTCTTGAAACTACCCGTGCCCTGCTCTTTCAAAGAAACTTTCCCAAATATTTTTGGGGGGAAGCCATACTCACTGCCACACATCTAATCAATAGATTACCCTCCAGAGTATTAGATTTTAAAAGTCCTTGGGAAACACTTTCACATCACTTTCCAGATTTCCAAACCCCAAATAGTTTGCCACCTCGGGTATTTGGGTGTGTTGCCTTTGCTCATATTCATACTCACAATCGGAGCAAGAAGTGTGTGTTCATAGGATACTCCTCAACTCAAAAAGGTTACAAATGTTATCACCCACCTACTCGAAAAACTTACATTTCCATCGATGTCATATTTGTTGAACATGAGAGTTTCTTCCATCATCTTTCTCATCAAGGGGAGATAACGTTGACTTGTGATGAGAGTGATGATTTCCTAGACAATGTCCTAGACTTTGTGCCTGATCTTCCACGGTCCCAGAATCAAGAGCCCCAAAGCCAAGAACCTAAACAATCATCACCATCACCATCACCACTGAACCCTCAACCAGCCATAAATCCCTTAATAATGTCTTCTGAGCCACCTAAACCACAGTCACCTCCTAAAACTCCAAGACCAGCTGATCCAACAGTCACTAAACCACTCCAAGTCTACTCGAGAAGGAAAGAGTACCGGACCGATCTAAGGCAAGCCCAAGAGTCAGAGCCGTTGCTCGGGAAGGAAATTATTCAGGAGAAAGAAACCAACTAGGTAAATATACCTAACCCTGTGTTTGATAAGAAGGATTTAAACTTACCCATTGCAATTAGAAAAGGTACCCGACAGTGTACACAACACCCACTTTCACACTTTGTCTCCCTTGAAAAATTTTCTCCCTCACATACCGCCTAACTCAATAGCCATTCCTAAAACACTATCTGAGGTATTAAGTAGTAGGGAGTGGAAACATGCTATGAGAGTTGAAATGGATGCACTTGAAAAGAACAAAACTTGGGAGATGGTTGAGTTACCAAAAGGAAAGAGACCGGTAGGATGCAAATGGGTGTTGTCAATAAAATATAATGCAGATGGGACTCTTGAGCGGTATAAGGCTAGACTGGTAGCGAAGGGTTACACTCAGACCTTTGGTGTTGACTATCAAGAAACTTTTGCCCCAGTGGCAAATATGAACACTGTAAGGGTTCTCTTGTCTTTGGCTGCTAATTTTGAGTGGTCTTTGCAGCAATTTGACGTCAAGAATGTGTTTCTGCATGGAGATCTCGAAGAAGAAATCTATATGGAAGCCCCACCAGGATTTAGTACCACAAAGAAGAAATGGTGTGCAAACTAAGGAAGGCATTGTATGGACTAAAGCAGTCGCCCAGAGCTTGGTTTGGTAGGTTCGCAAGAGCGATGTTAGCAGTGGACCACAAACAAAGGCAAGGTGATCATACTCTGTTTATAAAATACTCTGCTTCAGGGGGAGTCACTGCGCTTATTGTATATGTAGATGACATCATAGTCACTGGCAATGATCAAGAAGAAAAGGAGATACTTAAAGCTAAGTTGGCCAAGGAATTCGAAATGAAAGATCTTGGGAAGCTAAAGTACTTCCTAGGAATCGAAGTTGCTCGCTCAAAGGATGGAATCTTCATCTCACAATAAAAGTATGTGATTGACCTATTGAAGAAGACGGGGAAAACTGGTTGTAGACCAATGGAGACACCAATTGAGCCGAATCACAAGCTCGGAGAAGCAATTGATGATGAACCAGTGGATAGAGGAATGTACCAAAGACTTGTTGGAAGGTTAATCTACATATCCCATACCAGGCCCGACATAGCTTATGCAGTTGGCGTTGTAAGCCAATTCATGCACAATTTGAAAGAGGCTCATCCTCAAGCAGTGTATAGAATCCTGCAATATCTCAAGTCGTGTCCGGGACGAGGCTTGCTCTTCAAGAAAGGATCATGTAGGAGCTTAGAAGTGTATACGGATTCAGACTATGCTGGATCAGTTTCTGACAGGAGGTCAACCTCCGGTTATTGTGTTTTCCTTAGGGGGAACCTAGTTACATGGAGGAGCAAGAAACAGCCAGTAGTTGCAAGATCAAGTGCAGAAGCGGAATTTCGTGCCATGGCACTTGGAATTTGTGAGCTATTAAAGATCTCAGGATTCCTGCAGAGAAGCCAATGAAGCTGTATTGTGATAACAAGTCAGCCATTAATATTGCATATATTCCAGTGCATCATGATCGTACCAAGCATGTGGATATAGATCGCCACTTCCACTACTACAAAATACAGATTTCACGACGGAGCTTTCTTGATCGTTTTTAAAAAATGATCGTGGAAAGTATGCCAAAAACACGGCGCGGAATAGGATTTCAGAAAACCGTCGTGGTTGCCAAGTGCTTCCACGACGGTTTTTGAAAATGGTCGTGGAAACCTAAGCTTAGGCTCTCCATGACCGTTTCCGAAAAACCTTCGTGGTATATCTTGCATTTTAAAAAATTTGTTTTTTCAAAATTTCGCGTGAATCCGTCACTTTTTTAAAAAAAATAATAATAAAAATAAACTACGACATACCACGACGGTTTTTGTCAAAAACTGTCGTGGTGTGTGGTGAATTTTTAATTTTTTTTTTCTAAATATAGGCTTTCCAAGACCGTTTCCGAAAAAACCGTCGTGGTATGTCTTGCATTTAAAAATTTTTTTTTTTCAAAATTTCGCATGAATCCGCCACTTTTTTTTAAAAAATAATAATAAAAATAAACTACGACATACCATGACGGTTTTTGACAAAAACCGTCGTGGTATGTGGTGAATTTTTAAATATTTTTTTTTTCTAAATGTAGGCTTTCCATGACCGTTTCCGAAAAACCGTCGTGGTATGTAATGAATTTAAAAATTTTTTTTTTTCTAAATGTAGCTTGAATCCGCCACTTATAAAAAAAAAAAAAAAAACCCTCATTCCCTCCACATTTTCACTCTCGCGCCTCTTTCACTCTCGTCTCTCCAAACTCTCCTTCGAAATCCATCTTCTCCGTCGTGACCCCTCCTTCCATTTTCTCTCCTACCTCGCCTCCATTCTCTCTCGGGCCTCTCCCTTTTTCTGTCACCTCTCATCTCTGCCGGCCACGACTCCACCACTAATTCTCTCTCACGCCTCTCCCTCTCCCTCTCCCTCTCGCCTCTACTCGCCGCCGCAACTCCTCCCTCCAATCTCTTCCTCGAAACCCATCCTCCGCCGACTACCCCGCTATGAAGCCAACCACACCCACGACTGTGTACTTGGTAAGTCTCTCTCTCTCTTGCTCTCTCTTGCAGCACACATATTATGGAAGTTCATTTAGTTGATTGTAAACGTGATTTGGGTTATTGTTGACTGTGTTTGTGATTTTGGGTGATTGTTTACTTGAAAAAAGTTTTGAATGTGTTTGTGATATTTTTGCATATTACATGTTCGACAAAATGCCCGTTTGATTAGATTGTGTGATTTTTTTATGTGTTTGGGTTTGCTTTGAGTTTTAGATTGATTTAAATTGTTTGGGTGAGGATTAGGTTTTGTAATGTAGTGTATGTTTTTGTAATAATTATTGTACATTGTGACATAAAATCAATTGAAGATTAGCCATTATTTTAATATGGGCTGTGTAATGGATAACACACGGTATTTGCCACCCGTGGGAAATCGCATGAATTGGGTAAATTTTTTTTTTGTGGAATGATCTACCACGACGGTTTTTTTTGAAAACCGTCGTGGTAGGATAACTTTCCACGACCATTTTTTTAAAAAAACCGTCGTGTAAAGTTACTATTTACCCATCATTTGGCACCAGTTTTGTCTATTTCACGACGGTTTTCTAACCGTCATGGAATCCAAATAGATTCCACGACCCTAGATACCACGACGGTTAGAAAACAAGATACCACGACGGTTAAAAACGGTCGTGGTATCCTCTTTTTGTACTAGTGTTCGTAAAAGAAAAACTTGATAGTGGACTAATCTGCATGCCATATGTCTCAACTGAAGGACAATTAGCAGATGTGCTAACAAAAGGGTTAGCTGGTCACACGTTCCAGATAATTGTTGGCAAGCTGGGGATGGAGAATATTTACTCCCCAGCTTGAGGGGGAGTGTTGGAGAATATAGGCTTGTAGGGTAATTTAGGTGTGATAAATTAGGAATGTGGATATTTTTGTTTTTGTACTGATTATAGGCTGATTTGGGTAACTTCCTGATTTGGGTGACTTCTATTTTTTGGGATATGATTGTTCTTTCCCGATTTCCTAGCTGTAGATTTCCTAGCTGTTTTCTGACTATATCTAGCCTATAAAGTCTGGCTGTTTGTATTGTAAAATTATGAAATACAATTTTCTTAGTTCCCAATACTTGTGATAGATTCATTCCAATTTCAGGAAGCATTACTTGTTGGTTACTGCGGGTCTTGCCCTCCACAAAATTAATGTAATCTCATTCATGTAATTAAATTTCTGCAAGGATTCGCTTGTTCCAATGAGATGGCCAGTACACTACAGTTATGGAGAAACTGATCCTGGGAAGTTATTATCTAAATCATTACCCTCTTCTAGTCCAAAAGGCGGGCCAGAAACATCATCAACTAATTTCAGTTAAGTGATACAAATGTTGTAGTATGGTATGATTACTTCAATTTGAGATAAAGGAAAGAAAAACTCATGTTGGCAACGTCGGTAACAAACCATTAGCTTTTCCTGACTTCTAATCATGTGCCTTATGTCTGCTGTTTCACAATTTTCTTTTTTTCAAAAGAGTCGTAAGTTTTTGGTGGGGCTAGTCTAGGACTCGAGCCACTAAGTGGGTTGGAGATTTCTAAATCAAAGAATAATAAAAAAGATAAGGAAAAATATGATAAAAATATTAACTTAAAGTTTGTACAGGAATTTGGTTATTCCAACAACAAGATTCTCGGTGGAGTCAAGTTGTGTTGAAGCTAATCCTGCACAGTTGTCAAAATTTGTCGCTTCATTCAGTACAAACGATGAGCGAGAAATGTCATCAACAACTAATATGTGGGTGAAAATGTTGTAAAATGACTTGAAGTTGAAAGAAATAAAAGAAATAAAATCATGAGCACAGTTTTGTTTCATCACGAATTTACCGTCTAACCAAATTTCTACAGGAATTTGATCGTTCCAAGTTGTGCTGAAGATGATCCTATTGTGTTATTGTGCAAAGCATTTGCTTTACTCAGTCTACAGGATAAGAGTATCATTAAGGCATTAACAACTCAGAGGTGAGTGCTATGTTCAAATTTCTGCAATATAAATTTAAATTCTCATGCTATTATGACTATACAAGTTGAGATAACGGAGATCCCCATTGACTCGAGTCACGGTGAAGCTAATACTTCTAACATACTGTCAAGATTAATGGACTCACTTGGTCTAAGGAATGAACCAGAAACATCAAACAACAAAGAATGGTGGATGGGATTCAAATTCGTAGAGGAAGAAATTAATATGTTCCATGCCGCGAGATGACTTCAAATTAGTAGGAAGGAGAAGACGACATTCCGTTCAATCTCAACTGTGTGTATATTTCAATATAGGTGAGTACCCTTTGCTTCACAAATCTTGAAACTATATTTTAGTATTGGAATAAACTTTCGATTTTCGAATGAACTTAAAATCCACGTTTAAGTCTCTCAAAGAACCGTCTAAAGTTGGAACTCCTCGCATCAGTTTACACAATCTGTTAATGTGATATATATATATATATATATATATATATATTTTTGCTTATTATGACGAAATAAAAGAATAGTGTGGGATTCGAATCTTAGTCCTTGGAATGTAAATCCCATGTTTTTTATTCATTTATTTTTTTCCTATGCAGGTACATAATTTGATACTTGGTAAAATCACTTGATCAACTTTCTCACAAAGCACATATATACATACATATATAGATTGTAAATAACCAATGTTTTTTTCCCCCGGCCAATTTTGTTTATGCTTTGAATGGTGTTGAAAATTTTTTTTTTTTTTTTTTTTTGAATTTTTTGAGTTGTTAGCACTCTATATGATTGGACTCGCTTTATATTTGGCTCAGTAGTACATTCTTTAAGAGCGCATTTGTTCCTATGAAAGGAAAGAAAAGGAAAGGAAAGGAAAAGAGTGATTTTTTTTTTTTTTTCAACACTTTAGAGCATTTCTTATGGAGTGCTAAATTGATGTATGGTAAGCTTTGACATTTGAGAGTAAAATTTGCTATTCAAGAGAGTATTACTTTCGAGGTAAAATTTGCCATTCAGTAAACTTGAGGGCCGTTTACCAGTCCATATAGGAATATAATGGAATTAAAAAGAAAAGTAATATTTGAAAAGAGGATCATTGATTTTTTTTTTCTAGTGTTTATTTACTTATTAGAGGGTGTAATGAGAAACAATACTCTTTCCTTTTTTGTGTTTACTAAACTTAATAATATTAATCTTACCAATGTAATTACTTAAATGCTTTTTTTACAATCAAATAATTATTGGCAAATACGACTTCATTATTAGTGAATTTAGTATTTATTTCATTTGACAAGAATTTTTTGGGAGCCGTTTGGAATGATAATTGGAGTTGAAGTTTTGCAATTGAAATTGAAATTTATATTTGGTTGAAATATGCGTTTTGTAGATTGAATTTTTTTTTTTTTCTAATTTTTAAAATACGATACTTTTGAAAAATTAAAGGAAGATAAGTCGTCGTCGTCGTCGTTGTAGTTGTTTTTTTTTTTTTTTTTTTTGATAAATAAAGCAAGATAAGTTGTTGTATCTTCTTATTTCCAACCACTTATAAATGAAATCCATAACAAGATGATAAAAAATAAATTAAACATAACAAAAAAGAAAGAAATAAAATTGAGAAGAAGTTGTTGCAAGTCCTGGCCTCTTATTCTCAATTTCAAGTTTGTTTTAATTATTAATTTTTTTTTTTTTACTCTTTTGTTTTGAGTTTACTCTGAGTAATTTTTGTAAGAAATATTTATTATTTGTTGGAAATTTTGATAAATAGAAATCTACTCTGTTTTTGTTTTTCTGTTTTGTTAACCAGACATTTAAAATAAAAGATGTCTGATCTTGTCTAGTGTTATCTTGATGCAATTTACAAATTAGAATCAATACATTATTAATTTTTAAAATAAACAGTTAATAATTTACCCAACAAGAAATATTAGGATCACTCTTTTTGTTACTCTCTTAGTAATTCTCTAGCTTATTCATTTGCCACTTATCTTCCCATTTTTCTAAAAGAAATAAACAAAACTCTAACCCACATTGTAATGGGAATAAATATAGGGAAAAAAAAAAGTGAAAAAAAAAAATGGTAAAGTGGGTATTTGGTGGAGGAGGGGTAAAAAAAAAAAACAGTTTTAGACTTTTTAAAAAAAAATGTATTAAGGAGTGTAAAATGCAACAGTCCGAATGCTAAAATTAAATTGATGGTTGGTTTGAGAAAGAAAGTAAGAAGAGCGGATGTTCTCAATAATGATCTCTTCAAAACCCAGGTACTACTCCTACTACAATTATGCATTCATAAATTTACACAATACAAGTTTAACCATATTCATGAGGTAGGATATGATGATGATTTTTTTTTTTCCTTCTCATTTTTTTAAAACATGGAGATTTATTTATTTTATTTTTTCATATATTTTTTGAGATATACTAGTAATAAAAGAAAGTGTTTTTTATTTTTATTTTTTATTTTTACCTCATTTTCAAGTGATTGATGACTACTTTTGGGAATATAATTATTCTAAATATTGATTTAGTGAGAACAAAAAGATGGGAACACTTTTTCTCACGAAAAATCAATGACAATGTTGGTGGGCAAGTGAAGCAGATTCCTGAAACATTCTCCTCTGAATCAGAATACTTGGAATCATACCAAATGATGTGAACCCCATCAAGAATAACGAGACCTGACAACGAAAAGGAACCCAAGAACGTTCTACGTTCAGGTTTGGATGGGAGACCTCGACCCATTGCTTCTACAAAAACAAGAACCTTGGTATATTTGACCTCAACCCATTGTTTAATGTGAAACAAGAACCTCGGTATAAGGAAGACGCCACAAACGGTGGTGGAAATCCGTTTGATAAGTCGATAGCAAACGCCACGGAAAATTCCGATAAGTTCGAATGGTTCGTCAAAGAATCGAAGAGAAAATTCTCTCACGTTTCTGAATTCCAAAACTCCTCATTAGGTTCTGAAACATGCCTTTTTATAGGATGCTGAATACAAATATGTTTTTCCTAAATTATTCTCTAATAAATTCGGATTTAATTCCAAAAGGAAAACAAATCAGGAAACTAACATATTCTTCCTAAATCACTCCTACAACTAGAAAAGGAAAAATAAAATAAAATATTTAAAATGGCTTTATTATTGGCCATTACCTACAGAATCACTCCTAACAAAAAAGGAAAGTTAAATAATTTGGCATGCAAGCCTTACAACCCAATTTAACTTGTTAAAATTAAACTTAGTCTTGGCTAGGTTCTTCTAGAACTGAAATAGGATCAACATTATATGCTCTTGTGCTTGTCATGTCCTCATCATTCCCCTCCTCTTGAAAATGATTTGTCCTCAAATCAAAGTTCATCACCTGCGAAAAAGGGCATCTGCGACGATGTCTTCTTCTTCTACTTTTTTTTTTTTTTTTACGAACTCCTTTCTGTTTTCTTTTCAGTTTTTTTTTTTGACTTTTTTTTTAATTCAATTTTTTTTTGAATTTTTTTTAAATTAGAAACTGAAATAAACTAGAATTCGAAAAAAAAAAATTAAAAGGATAGATAAACCTGAGACTAGAACCGAAGCTCTGATACCAAATGATACGAACCCCGCCAAGAATAACGAGATCCGACAACGAAAAGGAACCCAAGAACGTTCTACTATTAGGTTTGGATGGGAGACCTCGACCCAATGCTTCTACAAAAACAAGAACCTTGGTATATTTGACCTCAACCTATTGTTTAAGGTGAAACAAGAACCTCGGTATAAGGAAGACGCCACCAATGGTGGTGGAAATCCGTTTGATAAGTCGATAGCGAGCGCCACGGAAAATTCTAATAAGTTTGAATGGTTCGTCAAAGAACCGAAGAGAAAATTCTCTCACATTTCTGAATTCCAAAACTCCTCATTAGCTTCCAAAACATGCCTTTTTATAGGCTGCTGAATACAAATATGTTTTTCCTAAATTATTCTCTAATAAATTTGGATTTAATTCCAAAAGGAAAACAAATCAGGAAACTAACATATTCTTCCTAAATCACTCCTACAACTAGAAAAGGAAAAATAAAATAAAATATTTAAAATGGCTTTATTATTAACCATTACCTACAGAATCACTTCTAACAAAAAAGGAAAGTTAAATAATTTGGCATGCAAGCCTTACAATCCAATTTAACTTGCTAAAATTAAACTTAGCCTTGGTTAGATTCTTCTAGAACTGAAATAGGATCAACATTCCATGCTCTTGTTCTTTCCATGTCCTCATCAGAATCATTCATCACCCGTCTCATTGAAGAAACTCGTACCGACTTGTGTTCTAGCATGGCAACACTCTCCGACTCGCTTTGTTTTTGAAATTAAGTCCATCAGAGAATCCAAACATTTTAAACTTCCCAAAAATTTGCTCTACAATGTTAAATTGAAAAAAAGCAAGGAAAAGAAGAAAACCGAAGATGATGATGATGATGAATGTGGAGTTGGAGACCTCATTGCTATTACAAATGTACGACCAAAACGCATCAACGATCTTGATCGGCCAGGAAGACCTTATCTCATTGCTCTTGTTAGAGGATTCGATGAACTAACTTCTGAACTCCTAATATTGTCATCAAAACCAATCCTGGTGGAAGACCGCGTAGAAAAGAAGGAAAAGAGTGAACCACTTTTTGTTGTTAATCTGATAAACATGACTACAAATATCCGTATATGGGACGCTTTAAATGCTGACCCGAAACTGGGAAATATGAACATCACTCAATAAGTTCTCAACACCCAATTTTCTGTAAGATATTTTATCATTGCTTTCTTTATGTTGCGAGTCAATATCTGTTTTTGTCCTGCATTAACATTAAAATATGATACTTTTTTCTTTTTTTGTTCTTTTTTTTTTTTTTTTCTCTCAAGGAGGTGGAAAACTGTACTCACTGCCACTCTGAAGAGAAATGCAGTTCTTCATTTTCCGATATGAAAGCCAGAATCTGCTCTTCGGATTTAAATGAATCCCAACAGGCTGCAGTTTCGAGCTGTATTAGCACTAGGGAATGTCATCATGAGAATACTGTCAAACTCATCTGGGGACCTCCAGGGACAGGTAAAACTAAGACGGTTGGTTTTCTATTACATTCCCTCCACAAGATGAACTGCAGAACAGTTACATGTACTCTGACAAACATCGCTGTGTTAGAGGTCGCTAAGCGGCTCGTAAAAGGAGTTGTCAAGTCATCTGTGTATAAAGGATACAGGCTCGGAGATGTTGTTTTGTTTGGTAACAGGAAGTGAATGAAGATTAAAGAACATGAAGAGATTTATGATGCTTTCCTCGATCACCGTGTTGAAGTTCTTTACAAGTGTTATTCACCATATTCCGGATGGAACCATAATTTACTTGCAATGATTTCTGTGCTTGAGGATCCCGAAACGCCTTATCGCTTATACTTGATAGAAAGAAAAGCGAACAATAACAAAAAGAAAGGGATACTAGTGGTATAATATCCGAAGACAAGATGGGCAAGAAAGCAGTGAACCAGGATATTGCCCAAACCTTAAAAAAAACCATAAGAATAAGAAGAAAGGAAAGAGTAAGCAAAAAGAAAAGCAATCAAAGCATAGAGAAGAGGGTATGGATGACGAGGAGATTGATATTCCTTTGACTTTCGAGGAGTTCATGAAGAAGAAGTTCAATTGCTTTGGAGAACGTCTGTATTTTTGTATCGAGAATCTATATGTACACTTGCCAAGCTCTCTTATTTCACTAGAGGTAGTCGCCAACATGTTTGCAGCTATCATTCTCTCAAATCTTTACAGAATATCCTGCACAACATTTCGAAGGAAGTATTACCAAATGTCCGTAACGAAGATTCAATGGGCAGTGATAGTAAGTTCAATGTCGAAAGAATTAAAAACCTCTGCATCCTAAAATCTCTTCCTTTGACATTTCCAGCTCCTTTTTTGATTGAGGACTATTCTAAGGACATAATTGATACGAACCACGCCAACTTGTGACGAAACCCGTAATCAATTTAGTCTCCAAGATCAAATTCTAAATGGATTTGAATGGAACCGCGACCCGATGCCTAACAAGAAGCACGAACCTTGGTATGCGAGGACGCCACAATCAGTTATGGAAGGAATGATTGATAAGTCGTATGAACGCCACGGATTTCTCCGATAAGTTCAAAAAGTTCGTTTAAGAATCAGAGAGAATTAATCTCAAAATTTTCTGTGTAAAACTGCTCTAATTCCAACCTCATCACACGCTTCATCTCACCCATCATGGCCTCCATAAACAACTTCGGATCCGTGGCACCATCGGTAATGCTATTATGAGACATGATTGCTGCAAAACAAAGTTAGTTATAAAGGACCTCACCAATTCACTCACTCACGTGTTTCACTCGAAAAAAAAAATGGTTTCACACACATTCGTATTTTCAAACAATAAAATGTCACTCAAGTCCTCACAATTCACTCTTAGAAATCCTCTTGAGTTCTTATCAAACTAATACAAACATCAATCAAGATTCGCGAATGACGGTCAAACCAAGCTTACCAATAGATTTTTTTTTTTCGATCCTTAATTGCCCATGATATTTCGAGCAAGTCAACTAAATCAAAAGGGAAAACGCCTATAATGTAAGTTCCTTACATGGCTGAACAATAGCCTTACATTAATCTAATCAGAAAAGGAAATTAAACAACAATCATGTCAATAGCTGATTCTTCTCGCCACTTGTCAGCTTGAAAAGGAAAGTGCTCAAAATGGAAAAGTGACAGCTAGTGATCTTGCAAACGTGATTACTCGGTCCCTTCTAGTACTTGAATAACGCATTTATTGGGTTGGTTGTCGCTTGTAATTCCCTCAAAGGGCCTCCACGCAATAGCTTGAGACCAAGTTGCTCGAATCAGCCCATTAAGTGCATCTTTGAATTTCTTTGCGCGAGCCCTCGTAACTGGACCATTGGGAACTAGAATTGGATATGAATACGTCTCATCCCACGTGCTCTTGCCTATGACGACGTTCTCATCAATAATGGCGATGATAAGAGGTTTCTGCTTAAACAATGCGTGTCTGGTTTTCTTTACTGTATCAAGTTCTACAAAACTAGGAGTGGTGAAGCCTTTTGAATTGTTGGTTGTATATGAAGCTGCTCAGCTTAAAGAATGCGAATCAGCCATTCCTCTACAACTTCATTGTAATAACCAAATTTTCACGACCTTACGTTGTCTTGTAAAGAAACTTATGCGATGTTTAGAATATATTCATGAAAATCTGAGATGGGTTTTTATTTGAAAATTTTAAGTTCTCATGATCTTATGAGACTTAAAAATGATTGCTTTAACAAGTATGTATCATTTTGAGATAGAAGAATAGAAAATTTCACGTATGCATGGTCTTGCATGGCGGTCAAAGTTTGACCCAAAAAGTCAAGGGTTGACCAGAAAAGTCAACCATATGATGATACTGATTTATGGTCAAACAGTATGGAAAATATACTGCGAAAACCATTTTTCGGACAAAATGTTAAGATTAAGATTTAAAATCACCCTAGAAAAATCAAGCACATAAATTAGAATATCTTGGGCTAAAGGGCTTCAAATTATAAGAAAAATTTTATACAGTCAAATTTTACACAGATAAATTTTGGACTGCAGTTTAGAGACAAAATACTGTTATTAATAACTAACAGTATTAAAGATATCTGTGTTAGCATAAATTTGGACTGCCTATCAAGAATTAAGGCCAAACAAGCCCTAATGGTGATTACCTCACCAACTTTTTGATTAATGACATCATTATGGTAATTAAAAAAAAAAAAGAAAATTTTGGATAATATTAGAGCATTCTAGAGCATGGTGGCCGGTACTTTTGGGGCCAAATTAGAATTAGTTTTTCTCCATGGAATTATTAGAAAAGGTGGGCAAAAGATAATTACAAAATGGCCCCAAAACTCACCTATAAATAGGCCTATGGGGGTGGGCGGTTTTGGCTGAAGAAAATAGAGAAAAACAGCCAAAACTCTTGTCAAATTTCTCCACAAAAATCTGGAAATCAGAGGAGAGAAAGGAGTGAGAGAAATCAAAAATTTCCTTGGGGTTTTGTTCCTAGGAGTTCGGTTTTGAGCTAGGATAAAGCCAAGAAAAGTTTAGAAATTTTTTTGGGACATTTGGTGGAGTGGCCGAGTGAGTGAGGGAAGAAGAAAAAACTGAAAATTTTGAGGCCAAATCTTGGTGGAGTGCTCGGCTTGGAGTGGATCTACCAAGGAGAGCAACCAGAAAATTTTTGGTGCCAATTGGGTGGTGTGGCCGTGAGCTAAGGAGGGCTAGGGGGAGGAAGAGATTTTGTGACCAAACTTGACTTTGGTCTAAGGTAAAAATCTAGAGCCCTAACTCTCTTATTTGAGTTCAAATTTAAAGATAAAAGGTAGTTCAATTTGGTTGTAAGGACATAAGTCCATTTACTATTTTGTGCCCTAAAGTTTGAAGTATGTGCTTGATTTGTAGATCTAAGGGTGTATGGTTTAAATTCTTGCATTATTGTGCTTGTTTATGATTGAATTTCATGCTTGATGCTTAGGGTTGTGTGTCCCCTAGTTTGGTCCAAAAATCTGCCATAGGGTAGTGCTTGAAGCATGCTAGCTTAAGGAGCAAAGTTTGATGCTTGTATGTGATGTATGCAAAAAGTTAGGGTTTTTGAATTTGGTTTGCATGGTTTCAATTGGACGGTTTAAAGGTTCAAGTGGGACGTTAGATACGCTGTGTGTTTGCCATATAGACTCCCGAAGTGATCGGTCGAGATAGATTTCACGAAATAGGACGTAAAACGGACTTAACAACCAAAACTGCCAATTCGGATTCAAAACTGGTCAGTTTCGGGAAAGTAAAAATTAGAGGCATTTAGAGGACGAATTGGGTAAATTGTAAAACACGAAAGTTGCTCGGAACGATTTTTCCTAGAAGACTACGCGAGCAGATTTTAAAAATGAGGCTCCAATGGCCTTCGTTTTTACAAAAATCCGTGGCTGGTTTGCCCAGACCCAAGTTACAGGATCAGCCGGTTTCAAACAAAAACTGACGCAAATACAAGCAGAACTGGATTTTTTGTAAAACATGAAAGTTTTACCATTTTTCAAGAGCTACAACTTTCATGAAGACAAGTTTTTCAAATTCCAAATGGATTTTTAAACTGGTATTGTTTTATGAAGAGTGTGCAGGGAACCGAAAATTCCTGCACATAAGTTTTACAAACAGTTTCAAAAAGAAAAATAAAACTGTATTTTTGCTTAAAACTGTCCCAAAGGCAGTTTTCAATCTTAAACGACCTTTATAAAGATTTGTTTTAAAGATTGGAATTTTTACCAAGAATATTAAAGGGATTTAAAGTTAAATCTCTCAAAATGACAAATGGATAAGAAAATAGAGTTTTTAAGATAAAAATTGTAATCAAGCCGATTACAGACAGTAATCAAGGATAATACCTGAGTTACCGGGCCTAGTCCCAAAGCTCAAGGTTTTAAAGAAACCCGGCATTTTTGTCAAAGAATTATCCCAAGGGATTGTCCAAAATAATCTTTTAAAGAATAAATCCTCCCAAACAGTAGGATTTATATTTGTGACCAAACCAGATATCAAGTATCGGGGACATACAACTAGAAATTAGTAAGCATGTTGGTTAGGACACCAACACTGCACAATGAGAATTGAACTCTTACCTATGTCCCTATTCAAGCAGGAAAGGGCCTGCAGCTGTGCCAGTTAGAGAGCAGTATCAAAGAGGGACATAGTAAGAGAGGTAAGTGCAACTCCGCCTACAGCATAGGCTTTTTAAGTGTAACATGATACAATATATGTTATGTGATATGATTTAAATTATCAAGTAGATGGCATGACTATGATATGATTACCAGTTATACTCATGTGACATCATGAAGCATGTTCACAATTAATAAGAATAAGGTCAAGATGACAAATAAGTGTAATGGCGAGCGAGCTTGCCTGTGACGTACCGACCCGTCCAAGGTCGGGTAGGACTGTGGACTGAGTTAGAAATGGTTTGGCCGCCCCAACCGTTCCATAGTTGCGCGCCCGGTACGATCACCCATGATAAGGGGCCCATAAACAATTACGCATAATAAAGCATAATTGGATCATGCATAATTAGAATATGTTATGATTTGCTATGTTAAGTTTATAATTAATTATGTTGCGGAAAATAAAGTTGTACTTGCTGAGCGAAAGCTCACGTCTTACGTCCATGCTGTAGGTAAACAACCTACTGGCGAATTTTGATACAAGATGATGGAGTTGGCGGGGCAACTGTGAAAGAAGGGATAAGCCGCTATGTCTTCCGTAAATTTATGTTTAATATTTTATGTTATTCCAAACAGTACTCCAGTAGTAGGAAAAAAAAAATTCCACTACTTTTGTTAAATAAATAAGTATGTTAAGCATGCATGTATGTACGGTAACGGTCCGTGCTAGGCGGGTCGTTACAGAGTTGGTATCAGAGCGATTCCCTGCTACCTGATTTCACAGTTCGCCTGCCCTCGCCACTATCATTGTAAGTTAAAATTAGTTTATACATAAATATTTATTATGTGATTATGGTATGTAGATTCGTCGATATGGAGCCGGATCACGTGGATACGGACCGAGAGGCTATATCGTCATTCTATGAGGCACATCCGTTATTATTTGACGGTACGAGTCACACAGTATCTTTAGGAGCATGGCTATATGACACGGAGCTGATTTTCCGCACCAGCCATATCCCGGGGCGCCTACAGGTCTCGTTGGGGAGTCGATGTTTGAGAGGCGACGCCCGTATTTGGTGGATGTCAGTAGGGGAGCCACAGCTACCCAGTCGGACTTGGGTGCATTTTCGCGCACTGATGGTTGGACGTTTTGGACCGATACTGGACTACGGGCCAGGAACGCCTCAGCGTGACCCTGATATTTATAGAGATATGTATGACATGCGATACCACAGCTATACACTTGAGTGGCACGCATATCCTCTCGAGACCATGGCCCATTACTGTATGAGATTTCAGGAGGCCATGTTACCCTACATTCCTCAAGACATGGACCACCCTATGTTGGAGGCATTGACGGTGTTGCAGAACGGCTTACCTAGCCGTATTCGCCAGCATGTTCCTTATCCCTCACCCAGGATGTCTGTGGAGCACATGATAGAGTATATCTTGCAGGTTGAGGTACGTGCGGATACCGAGCCGACAGGGGCCGCTGAGGGTGATCATCAGGCACCCGTAGACGACGCTGGTATAGGGGAGCCATTGCATGAGGTAGGACCAGCACCTCCAGAGGAGCCAATCCCTGCAGTTCCAGAGCAGGAGGTGCCAGCTCATGAGGCCGAGGGGCAGGGGGATGCTGAGGGTGACCCAGATGCAGAGGACCCGGAGGAGGACGATATTATGATTATACCCCATGATCCACCAGCAGACCCTCCTGTCATAGACATCTCCAGTGACGAGGATGATGATGACGAGGTTATACCAGCAGATCCACCGGCAGATCCTATTATCATAGATATATCCAGTGAGGAGGAGGACGACGACGAGGAGATGGAGCCGGTGCCCGAGCCAGAGCAGGCGGGATGGCTAGAGGGTCAAGAGGATTTTGTTGACGACCCAGAGGAGATCATTTTCGACGACGGAGATTGGGAGACTGACTCCGACGTAGATGCTTAGACGACGATTGAGATCAGCATTTTGGTCGATCATGTATATTTATTTTGACCCTAGGACTGATATGTGCTCGCTTATTTCTTTTTGGATAGTAGGCTTGTACTGATGTATGATGGAAAGTGGTAGCCACTTCCATCGCCATTTTTGACTATGTATGATGGTGAAGTGTTAGACACTCCCATTACCATTTTTGTTCATGTACATAAAATACTATGAAACAGATATGTATTTACAAGAATGATGTAACAATCTTGTATATATTATTTTGGCAAATATGATGTACTTTCTGTAAATATCCAAGAAACAGATCAAGTACCATGTTACGTTATGATCACGAAAATCATGTTATGATACGATATGTTACGATTATGTAAGCCATGTTATGATGAAAATGATTGTGTTATGATCCAATGTATTACAATATGATGTATGATGAAAGAAAGGATATTACTAGTTCGATAATATCTTTTCTTATGGTTTAATAGGAAATAAAAGATGGTACGTCCTCGTAAAACAATGCCCGTGAACCAGAATCCACCTGCACCGGATCTAGCAACTGTTGTAGCAAATTTACAACGACAGTTACTTGAGCAGCAACAGGAAACAAATAGACTCCGGGAGCAGTTAGCTCAGATAAATCAGAGACCTCAGGCTAATGAGATTCCCCCACAGAATATCAGAGTACCTCCAGTAGTACCTCCGGTACCTGATGTTCAACCAGAGGTTCAGCCAGAGGTTCCAGTAGCACCAGTAGGAGTACAAGCGAACTTACCTCCCGTACGGGAAGATCTGCTTTATGAGAGATTTAGGCGGATGAAAGCGCCGGAATTCGAGGGACCAACAGATCCGATTGCCGCTGACAATTGGTTGATTGACATCCAAGTTATTTTGGATTTCATGCGGCTGACAGAGCAAGAAAAAGTCCTTTGTGCTTCCTTCGCTCTCAAGAAAGACGCTAGACACTGGTGGATGACCGTCCAGATGCGTCGCGATGTTACAACCATAAGTTGGCAAGATTTCGTGTCGGAGTTCCGAACTATGTACTTTAACAGAGAAATCCTGGCAGCCCAGCAGGATGAATTTACTAGTTTGAGACAGGGAACGATGACGGTAATGGAGGCTATTAACAAGTTTGAGCAGTTAGCCCGATTGTGCCCGGAATTGGTGCCAGGTGAGACCGAAAAAGTTAGATTGATGATGAAGATGTTTCGATCAGATATCGCTAAGCAAGTCAGTGCTGGTGATAGTCCACCTACTCGGGTATCCGATTGTATAAGCCAAGCCATAAGAGCAGAATATTGGATTAACCGGGACAAGGAAGAACGAGCTAAGTTCTTTAAGGCAAAGAAGGAAGAAAAGGCCATGGGGAAGCAGATGCAACCCCGTCAGAATCCCGAAATGAACCAAAAAGGCCAGCCCCGCAATTTTGCTCAAGGTTCTAAACAGTTTGGGAAGAATAAACGAAACGAGAACTCTACTGGCCAGGGTCAGCAAAGAAACTACCCTCAGAAAAAGATTGCTCGTGGAAATGAGGGCAATAGCAATAGCTACCCGGTGTGTACCAAGTGCGGGAGAAAACACCCGGGAGTATGCCGAATGGGATCAAATGCTTGTTATCCCTGTGGCAAGGAGGGTCATTTTGCAAAGAACTGCACTTTGAATACCCAAGGCCAGAATCCTTCATACCCAAGCCGGAACCCCAACAGCCAGTTACATGCAGTCCAGGCAAAGCTCGAAGGACCTACAATTGCTCAAGGCAGATTAGAGGCTGCTGAACCGCAAGCCAGAATCTACGCCTATACCAAGGGAGATGCAGAAGCCGGGACTTCGCATGTGGTGACAGGTCAGATTTCTATCGCCACCTATGATGCAATTGTCCTATTTGATTCTGGTGCCACCCACTCGTTCATATCATTGGAATTTGCTCAAAAGATAGGAAGGGGTGTGGATAGTTTAGAACAACCATTCAAAACCTCTCTGCCATCCGGAGAATTTTTGTGGTCCAATTTTTGGATACGAAACACATCCGTAGGAATTTATGGCAGAGAATTATATGTAGATCTCATTGCAATCAAGCTTCAGGATTTCGATGTGATATTAGGAATGGACTTTTTGAGTAAGTACAACGCCAAGATTGACTGCCGCAAGAGGTGTGTGACGTTCAACCCTTACGGAGAAGTAGAGTTCAACTTCTATGGTCAGTCTCGAAGTCCAGCAACTCGATTTGTTTCAGCAATAAGGGCCTGGAAAATGTTAGCTAATGGTTGTCAAGGATATTTAGCTAACATGGTAGACAAGGATCAAGAAATGGAGCTGACACCGGAAGACGTTCCTGTTATAAAGGAATTTGTAGATATTTTTCCGAAGGATTTGCCAGGACTTCCGCCAGAAAGGGAAATTTCTTTTGAAATTGAGTTGCTACCTGGAGCTGCCCCAATATCGAAAGCCCCCTATCGTATGGCACCAGCTGAACTGAGAGAGCTTCAAGTGCAGTTGCAAGAATTGCTCGACAAAGGATTCATCCGACAAAGTTACTCTCCATGGGGAGCACCCGTTTTATTCGTCAAAAAGAAGGATGGATCATTGAGAATGTGCATTGACTACCGTGAACTGAATAAAATTACGATCAAGAATAAGTATCCTCTTCCAAGGATTGACGATCTTTTTGATCAACTCCGAGGAGCGGTTGTGTTTTCAAAGGTCGATCTACGATCAGGGTACCATCAGCTCAGAATTCGGGAGGCAGATATCTCCAAGACAGCTTTTCGCACAAGATATGGGCACTATGAGTTCTTGGTGATGCCCTTTGGATTAACTAACGCCCCAGCCGCCTTTATGGATCTTATGAACCGAGTATTCAAGGAATATTTGGATAAATTCGTCATTGTCTTCATTGACGACATTTTGATTTATTCAAGGTCCAAGGAGGAACACGCGCAGCATCTTAGGATGGTAATGGAAACGTTGAGGAGGAATCAGCTTTATGCTAAGTTCACAAAATGTAATTTCTTGGGGCATGTTGTGTCAAAAGAGGGAATTTCCGTAGATCCTGCGAAGGTGGAAGCAGTCAGTTCATGGCCAGCACCCAAGAGTGTGACAGAAATAAGAAGTTTTCTTGGATTAGCCGGATACTACCGACGTTTTGTCGAGGGATTTTCCAAGATCGCTGCACCACTTACCGCTCTTACTCGAAAGGATAGAAAGTATGAATGGACCCAGAAGTGTGAAGAGAATTTTCAAGAGCTCAAGAAAAATTTGACAAGTGCGCCCGTGTTGATAATCCCAGATGTAGATGCGGGAAATTTTGTAATTTACAGTGATGCTTCCAAGAACGGATTAGGAGCTGTTCTGATGCAAAATGAGAAAGTAGTAGCATACGCATCAAGACAATTGAAGAATCATGAACGGAATTATCCTACGCATGATCTGGAGCTAGCAGCGGTAGTTTTCGCACTTAAGATCTGGAGACACTATTTGTATGGAAACAAATGCGAAATCTACACTGATCACCAGAGTCTCAAGTATATTTTTACTCAGAAGGAGCTCAACATGAGACAGCGTAGATGGCTGGAACTTGTAAAGGACTACGATTGTGAGATCCTTTATCACCCTGGGAAGGCAAACAAGGTAGCAGATGCTTTAAGTAGAAAATCCTCGGGCATGCTAATGTCTATTGAAGCGTTCCCTAAGCCACTACAAAAGGAGATTTCTGAGTTCAACCTGGAAATGATCACGGGGAAATTATCTTCTCTGACTCTTCAGTCCGATCTATTGGAATCCATCAAAGCGCATCAAGGAAAAGATTCGTTTTTGCTAAAGGCACAACTTTTTGGCGGAAAGAACAAGGAGTTCAAAACCTCTGCCGATGGCACTATCTACTTCAAGGAAAGGATCTGTGTTCCCGACTTTGAATTTCTGAAGGATCAGATCATGTCAGAGGCTCATAAGACGCCATACTCGGTACATCCAGGAGCTTCCAAAATGTACAAGGACCTCCGGGAGAACTTTTGGTGGCCAAAAATGAAGAATGAAGTAGCAAAATACGTGTCAAAATGCCTAACTTGTCAAAAAGTTAAGGCTGAACACCGACATCCTGGAGGAGAATTGCAGAAAATAGAGTTTCCTGAATGGAAATGGGAGCAAATCACTATGGATTTTGTAGTAGGATTACCCAGGACGACAAGTGGAAATGACACAATTTGGGTTGTGGTGGATAGATTGACCAAATCAGCCCATTTCATTGCTATTAAAGCCACATTCTCAGTGGAAAAATTGGCTGGAGTCTACGTATCTCAGATTGTTAAGCTGCATGGAGTGCCAAAATCAATCATTTCAGACCGTGATGGACGTTTAACCTCTCGATTTTGGACCAGTGTTCACAATGCCATGGGATCAAAACTGAAGTTTAGCACAGCTTTTCACCCCCAAACTGACGGCCAGTCGGAACGAACCATCCAAACACTGGAAGATATGCTGAGATCATGTGTTCTGGATTTCAAAGGAAACTGGGATCAGAAGCTGCCATTGATCGAATTTTCTTACAACAACAGTTATCACGCTTCAATTGGTATGGCACCATTTGAAGCCCTATATGGAAGGAAATGTCGATCTCCCATCCACTGGCAAGAGGTTGGACAGAAGCAGCTACAAACAACAGACTTCATCAAGAAGACCTCTGAAGATATCAAGAAGATTAAGCAGAGGCTCGACATAGCTTTTAGCAGACAGAAAAGTTATGCCGATAAACGTAGGAGACCATTGGAATTCCAAGTTGGAGAGGCCGTGTTCATTAAGATTGCTCCTATGAAAGGGGTAATGAGATTTGGCAAAAAGGGGAAGCTCAGTCCGAGATATACAGGACCGTTTGAAATCCTTGAAAGGATTGGGAAAGTAGCTTACAGGCTTGCTTTGCCACCAGAATTAGCTGCAATGCACGATGTTTTTCATGTTTCAATGTTAAAGAAGTATGTACCAGATCCGTCGCATGTGCTTAGTCAAGAACCGGTGGAATTTCAAACGGATTTGACATACGAAGAAAAGCCAGTTCAAATTCTGGATCGAGACGAGAAGGTCCTAAGAAATAAAACCATTTCCCTGGTTAAAGTTTTATGGCGCAACCACAAGGTTGAAGAAGCAACCTGGGAATTGGAAGATGAGATGAGAAAGAACTATCCCGATTTATTCTAATTTTCGAGGACGAAAATTTTTAAGAGGGGAAGATTGTAATAACCAAATTTTCACGACCTTACGTTATCTTGTAAAGAAACTTATGCGATGTTTAGAATATATTCATGAAAATCTGAGATGGGTTTTTATTTGAAAATTTTAAGTTCTCATGATCTTATGAGACTTAAAAATGATTGCTTTAACAAGTATGTATCATTTTGAGATAGAAGAATAGAAAATTTCACGTATGCATGGTCTTGCATGGCGGTCGAAGTTTGACCCAAAAAGTCAAGGGTTGACCAGAAAAGTCAACCATATGATGATACTGATTTATGGTCAAACAGTATGGAAAATATACTGCGAAAAACCATTTTTCGGACAAAATGTTAAGATTAAGATTTAAAATCACCCTAGAAAAATCAAGCACATAAATTAGAATATCTTGGGCTAAAGGGCTTCAAATTATAAGAAAAATTTTATACAGTCAAATTTTACACAGATAAATTTTGGACTGCAGTTTAGAGACAAAATACTGTTATTAATAACTAACAGTATTAAAGATATCTGTGTTAGCATAAATTTGGACTGCCTATCAAGAATTAAGGCCAAACAAGCCCTAATGGTGATTACCTCACCAACTTTTTGATTAATGACATCATTATGGTAATTAAAAAAAAAAAGAAAATTTTGGATAATATTAGAGCATTCTAGAGCATGGTGGCCGGTACTTTTGGGGCCAAATTAGAATTAGTTTTTCTCCATGGAATTATTAGAAAAGGTGGGCAAAAGATAATTACAAAATGGCCCCAAAACTCACCTATAAATAGGCCTATGGGGGTGGGCGGTTTTGGCTGAAGAAAATAGAGAAAAACAGCCAAAACTCTTGTCAAATTTCTCCACAAAAATCTGGAAATCAGAGGAGAGAAAGGAGTGAGAGAAATCAAAAATTTCCTTGGGGTTTTGTTCCTAGGAGTTCGGTTTTGAGCTAGGATAAAGCCAAGAAAAGTTTAGAAATTTTTTTAGGACATTTGGTGGAGTGGCCGAGTGAGTGAGGGAAGAAGAAAAAACTGAAAATTTTGAGGCTAAATCTTGGTGGAGTGCTCGGCTTGGAGTGGATCTACCAAGGAGAGCAACCAGAAAATTTTTGGTGCCAATTGGGTGGTGTGGCCGTGAGCTAAGGAGGGCTAGGGGGAGGAAGAGATTTTGTGACCAAACTTGACTTTGGTCTAAGGTAAAAATCTAGAGCCCTAACTCTCTTATTTGAGTTCAAATTTAAAGATAAAAGGTAGTTCAATTTGGTTGTAAGGACATAAGTCCATTTACTATTTTGTGCCCTAAAGTTTGAAGTATGTGCTTGATTTGTAGATCTAAGGGTGTATGGTTTAAATTCTTGCATTATTGTGCTTGTTTATGATTGAATTTCATGCTTGATGCTTAGGGTTGTGTGTCCCCTAGTTTGGTCCAAAAATCTGCCATAGGGCAGTGCTTGAAGCATGCTAGCTTAAGGAGCAAAGTTTGATGCTTGTATGTGATGTATGCAAAAAGTTAGGGTTTTTGAATTTGGTTTGCATGGTTTCAATTGGACGGTTTAAAGGTTCAAGTGGGACGTTAGATACGCTGTGTGTTTGCCATATAGACTCCCGAAGTGATCGGTCGAGATAGATTTCACGAAATAGGACGTAAAACGGACTTAACAACCAAAACTGCCAATTCGGATTCAAAACTGGTCAGTTTCGGGAAAGTAAAAATTAGAGGCATTTAGAGGACGAATTGGGTAAATTGTAAAACACGAAAGTTGCTCGGAACGATTTTTCCTAGAAGACTACGCGAGCAGATTTTAAAAATGAGGCTCCAATGGCCTTCGTTTTTACAAAAATCCGTGGCTGGTTTGCCCAGACCCAAGTTACAGGATCAGCCGGTTTCAAACAAAAACTGACGCAAATAAAAGCAGAACTGGATTTTTTGTAAAACATGAAAGTTTTACCATTTTTCAAGAGCTACAACTTTCATGAAGACAAGTTTTTCAAATTCCAAATGGATTTTTAAACTGGTATTGTTTTATGAAGAGTGTGCAGGGAACCGAAAATTCCTGCACATAAGTTTTACAAACAGTTTCAAAAAGAAAAATAAAACTGTATTTTTGCTTAAAACTGTCCCAAAGGCAGTTTTCAATCTTAAACGACCTTTATAAAGATTTGTTTTAAAGATTGGAATTTTTACCAAGAATATTAAAGGGATTTAAAGTTAAATCTCTCAAAATGACAAATGGATAAGAAAATAGAGTTTTTAAGATAAAAATTGTAATCAAGCCGATTACAGACAGTAATCAAGGATAATACCTGAGTTACCGGGCCTAGTCCCAAAGCTCAAGGTTTTAAAGAAACCCGGCATTTTTGTCAAAGAATTATCCCAAGGGATTGTCCAAAATAATCTTTTAAAGAATAAATCCTCCCAAACAGTAGGATTTATATTTGTGACCAAACCAGATATCAAGTATCGGGGACATACAACTAGAAATTAGTAAGCATGTTGGTTAGGACACCAACACTGCACAATGAGAATTGAACTCTTACCTATGTCCCTATTCAAGCAGGAAAGGGCCTGCAGCTGTGCCAGTTAGAGAACAGTATCAAAGAGGGACATAGTAAGAGAGGTAAGTGCAACTCCGCCTACAGCATAGGCTTTTTAAGTGTAACATGATACAATATATGTTATGTGATATGATTTAAATTATCAAGTAGATGGCATGACTATGATATGATTACCAGTTATACTCATGTGACATCATGAAGCATGTTCACAATTAATAAGAATAAGGTCAAGATGACAAATAAGTGTAATGGCGAGCGAGCTTGCCTGTGACGTACCGACCCGTCCAAGGTCGGGTAGGACTGTGGACTGAGTTGGAAATGGTTTGGCCGCCCCAACCGTTCCATAGTTGCGCGCCCGGTACGATCACCCATGATAAGGGGCCCATAAACAATTACGCATAATAAAGCATAATTGGATCATGCATAATTAGAATATGTTATGATTTGCTATGTTAAGTTTATAATTAATTATGTTGCGGAAAATAAAGTTGTACTTGCTGAGCGAAAGCTCACGTCTTACGTCCATGCTGTAGGTAAACAACCTACTGGCGAATTTTGATACAAGATGATGGAGTTGGCGGGGCAACTGTGAAAGAAGGGATAAGCCGCTATGTCTTCCGTAAATTTATGTTTAATATTCTATGTTATTCCAAACAGTACTCCAGTAGTAGAAAAAAAAAAATTCCACTACTTTTGTTAAATAAATAAGTATGTTAACCATGTATGTATGTACGGTAACGGTCCGTGCTAGGCGGGTCGTTACATTCATGGTATTCGTCATGCTATACTCATTGGAGATGAGCGGCAACTGCCTGCAATGGTGAAAAGCAAGGTTTTTGAGATTTATTATAATCGTCCTTTTTCTTCATTTTTCCCACATGATGAATCATGAGTAGCTTTTACTTAGTTAGCCTCTTACATTCTAATTAATGAGGACAGATTTCAGAAAAAGCTGATTTTGGAAGAAGTTTATTTGAGAGGTTGGCGTTACTTGGTCACAAGAAACACCTTCTTAATGTTCAACATAGGATGCATCCTTCTATAAGTGTATTTCCGAACCTGGAGTTCTATGACAATCAGATTTTGGATGGTCAGAATGTTAGATCCGAAAACTATGGTAGACGTTTCCTTCACGGAGAAATGTATGGCTCTTACTCCTTCATAAATGTACCACATGGAAAGGAAGAGTTGAATAACAAGCATAGTAGAAAGAACATGGTTGAGGTTGCTGTGGTCTCTGATTTAGTTGCAAGGCTTTACAAAGGTACATACGATAAATTATAGCCGAACTGGTTCAGATCGTAGATGAGGATAAACATCATTTGAAATTTTAGGCTTTCAGGATTTCTAGGGTTTTACCATTCTATAATTAGGATAATTATGTTATTAGTGTCATCTTATTTAGAATTTTTAAGTTAGATTTGCTTTCGAATTAGATTTGCTCTAGGGTTTGGTTCCTATAAGTAGGGCACTTTTTGTTAAGTTTATTTAGAGTTTGATTAACAAAATCTGATCATTTAGAGTTTTTACTCCAGATTTTTATGGATTGCAATTCTCCTACTCCTATAATCAACGAGTTTGTTTGAATCACTATTTTCGTGGCATTTGTAAATGGGTCAACATGTCGGTAGATGTCTTATTAAGCCCTATTGCATGGTATTATGAGTGAATGAAAGATTTTAGGAAGGTTGTATTATTTTTCTGTGTCTTTCTCGTATGCTTCCCCTGCTGCATGAAAAACTAGTTGAAGTCCTGAAGATAGCCTTGTCTAAAATGGAGTGGACAACATTGAAAACGACATATCGCTTAAAATAAAATTCCTCTCCAAACTTGAGTGGTAATAAAGGATTAGGTTTACTGAAGATACCATCGTGCAAAATTTTCCGATGTATATGCTCTCAAAATATGTGATTGAGAATAAATTTTTATTGTTTTATTATTATTATTATTTTTAATTATCTCAAAGAATTTTTGCGCACAAAAAAGAAGGTAAGAGTGGGAGTGATTTCACCATACAAGGCACAAGTTCATGCGATTACTGAGAAAGTTGGGAAACGGTATAGTTCAGACGCTCAAATCAACTTCTCCGTAAGTATTCGCTCAGTTGATGGATTCCAGGGTGGTGAAGAGGATTTAATAATAATCTCTACCGGAAGATGTAATGCGAGTGGATCAGTCGGCTTTCTTTCCAATCGCCAGAGAGCAAATGTCGCCCTTAACTCTTGCAAGGTAATATTTGCATATGCTCATAAGTTCCTTTCGTGGTTCAAACATCTGAAGTTTCTAACTTATGTAAATATACTCCATACGTTTATACTTGTATGAACGATGATGCAGGTATTGCCTTTGGATAGTGGGGAATGGAACAACTTTATGTAATAGTGAGTTGGTTTGGGAGAAACTAGTCGACGATGCTAAGAAGCGTAACTGTTTTCACAGCGCCGAAGAGGATCAGAACTTGGCACATGCTATCATAGCTGTTTTGCTTGAGCTTAACCAGATTAACGATTTAGTTAATGCAGATTCATTTCTGTTCAAAAGCGCCAAGTGGAAGGTATTACTCATCTTTCTGAACTCCTTTTTTTCGCAAGACAATATTTTTCTCTTTCATGTGGATAATGCGATATCTCAAAATTGTTGGTATGCTTTACTAGTGCATTCTGGACATCATTGCGAAGAGTTCGAAACAAAGAATTAAGCAAGAAAGTGTTTTCGCTACTGGAGAAGCTTTCAAGTGGTTGGCGTCAAACGGAAAAGGAGAGAACCCCTGTTGACCGTAGTGGTTTATAAACAGTTGTACCTTTGTTTGGAAGTTCCTCCCTGTTTGTAGAGCATTGCAAGGTTTATAAACAGTTGTACCTTTGTTTGGGCTGCAGACATTCTCAGGGAAACTTCAAATTGCGCTCAGGTTTTGAAGGTTTGGGATATTTTGCCATTCTCCGATATACCAACCCTATCGAATCAGCTTGAAGTTTTGTACGGAAGGTATTCAGTAGAGAAGATAACTCGCTGCATGCACAGGTCCCACGATGGGTATGCATTTGTTCCAACACTTTTTTCTTTTGTATATTCAACTCCTTTTTCAAATTCGTTAATTGAGTTGGTAGAAACGTAGCTATTCCATAATTTGTTAATGAAAAGATCACTTATCTTGCCAAAATTCGGCAGGAGTTTGGTTGTTCCAATGAAATGGTCGGTGGACTCAAGTTCTCATGAAGCAGATCCTATGCAGTTCTTGTCAAAGCCACTCGGTTCGCTAAGTTTAAGGGATGCGCCGGAGACATCATCAAAAACTAACAAGTGAATGCACTAGATTCAAACTCTTAGGAAAAAAGTTTGGATTATTTGAAATGACCATTAAAATCTTTCAAGATTTGAGGAGACACAAGACATGCCATTCTAGATGGTAAAATAGTTTTAAAAAAATAAAAAATGACTCACAAAAATGTTGGATTGTTTATTCAATTCTATCATTTTCATAGTTTTGCATCCTTCAATATTTGCTGATTTTTTTTTTTTTTATGCATGTCAGAATCAGCAGTAACTCAAAGCACCAAATGAGCTGGTCCAATGTGACTAATCGGACATGGCGAGTTTCGGGAAAACATCATTAATCAGGTAAGACTGCAATTCTTGAACTACTTTGCTCTAGGTTTTGCAATTCTTGAACCTTTCCAAACATTCCATTAAGCAATTGTAATGCTCTAGGTTCACAGGTACCATTGACATATTTGCTGGTTGTGTTTCACTAGTACAGAATTTGGATTCCACGACGGAGCTTCCACGACCGTTTTTTAAAAACAGTCGTGGAAAGTTAGGCAAAAACACGGAGCGGAATACGGTTTCCGAAAACCGTCGTGGAAGCCGTAGCTTCCACGACAGTCTTTAAAGACCTTCATGGAAGGGCCGTGCTTCCACAAAACTTGTTTTTGAATCTTGAACTTCTTGAAATCTTGAAAATGTAATCTTGACTTGATTCTTTGTTAGAAAACAAGCCCACATCAGCTTGGAACCCCCCTTGCACGTGTATCCCGGAATGGACATGCAAGTTAGCCATGCAATGGCTCAATGGACGTGTATGGCTGATTGACTCTCTTCCGGATGAATTTTGATGAGTAAAACCAGCTTTTGTTCACCCTCAGTAGTGAACACACTCTCTTCTTGTTGTAGAACTCTTCGGACTAAGTTATTTAACTATTCTTTGAATCTTTTAGCTCGAGTCCTCATCACTGGACCAACTAGAACTTGAATTGGTTCGTGAGTTTTTCTTGCAGTCTTGATATCCTCATTAGGTTGTTGTTACAAAGACGAGATCACATGTGATGTGATTGAGATGGACGCTTGCCATCTCCTCTTAGGTCGACCTTGGCAATCGACGTTGCGGTTGTCCATAATGGTAAAGAGAACTCCTACAGCTTTGTGTGGCATGGAAGAAAGATTGTCCTCGTGATGTTGACTAAAAGGGCCGAAAAGCTCCCTTCAACTATAACTTCTCCTCCCGTCCTCCTTTTGGTGCCCAGAGCTGAATTGTTACTCATATGAAGGATAGCAATTTTGTCATTGCTTTGGTCCTCAAGGCTGCTCCAGTAACTCTTTCTGATTGCATCCCACCGCTGGTACAACCTCTTTTAGCTGAATATGCAGACCTAGTTCCTACTGAGCTCCCTAGTGAACTTCGGCCGCTGCGCATCATTCAACACCAGATTGAGTTCACTCCTAGGGCTAGTTTGCCTAATCTTCCCCACAATCGGATGAGCCCGAGGGAGCACGAAGTCCTACAAGGGTTGGTAAATGAGCTGTTAGAGAAGAATCTTGTCCGTGCTAGCATGAGTCCGTGTGCATTGCCAGCACTTTTGGTCCCCAAGAAAGACGGCTCGTGGAGAATGTGTATTGATAATAGGGCGGTGAACACGATCACTATCAAGTACCGGTTCCCTATACCTCATATAGAGGATATGTTGGATCGATTAGCTGGTTCCACAGTGTTTACCAAGTTAGATTTCCGTTGTGGTTATCATCAAGTTTGAGTAAGAGCCGAGCCAGCGACGAGTGGAAGACTGCATTTAAGACCAAGGATGGCCTCTATGAGTGGCTGGTAATGCCATTTGGTCTTTGCAATGCTCCGAGCACATTCATGCGGTTGATGAACGAAGTGCTGAAGCCATTCATTGGAAATTTTGTGGTCGTCTACTTCGACGACATTCTAGTTTTCAGCAAGTCTGAAGATGAGCACTTTCAGCATGTGGGAGCAGTTTTACAAACGTTACGAGACAACAAGCTTTACCTAAATTTGAAGAAGTGTGAGTTCGCCTCCAACCGCCTCGTATTTTTGGGTTATGTCATAAGCCAAGATGGAATTGCAGCCGATGAGCAAAAGGTTGCAGCCATTCGGGATTGGCCAAATCTGGAGACTGTACATGATGTTCGAAGTTTTCATGGTCTTGCTAGTTTCTATCGGCGTTTTATTCGCTGGTTCAACACTATTATGGCATCGATTACCGATTGCATGAAACAAGGAAATTTCCATTGGGGAGAGGAACAACAGGCCAGCTTTGAACTTGTGAAAGAAAAACTTACTCTATGCCACCGATGATGACTTTTAGGCCATTTGGGAAAAGTGTGAAACCAATGAACCATATGGTGGATTTACCATACAGCAGGGGTATTTGTTTAGAGGCACCCAACTTTGCGTCCCTTGTACCTCACTTCATGAACAAATCATTCGGGATCTACATGCTGGTGGGTTGTCCACTCATCTCGGACGAGATAAGACACTTGCCTTAGTCTCTGATCACTTTTATTGGCCACAAATGAATAGGGATGTGACCGGTTTGTACAGCGTTGTCCCATTTGTCAGGTAGCAAAAGGAGGAGCTCAAAACACCGGACTTTACACGCCGTTGCCAGTGCCCGAGAACATTTGCGAGGACATAAGTATGGATTTTGTGATCGGGTTACCGAAGACAACGATACTTTGATTCCGTTTTTGTGGTAGTTGATCGTTTCTCGAAAATGACTCATTTCATCTCTTGTAAGAAGACAGCCGATGCTTTTCATGTTGCTCTCATCTTCTTCAAGGAAATTGTTCACCTACACGGAGTGCCTCGGTCTATTACCTCGGACCAAGATGTGAAGTTCATAAGCCATTTTTGGCGAGTTCTATGGAAGAAGTTTGATGCCAGCCTCAATTTCAGTTTATCCTATCACCCACAATCAGATGGTCAAACTGAGGTGGTGAACCAAACACTTGGGTCCAAGATTCGGTGCTTTGCCACGAGCTGAGTTCGCATACAATAGCATGCAGAATCGATCCACCGGGCTCTCCCCCTTCACTATTGTGTACACTAAAGTTCCAAATCACACTCTCGACCTCACTGCTCTTCCCAAATCAAAGGGCAAGTTTGCTGCTGCTTTTGCTGAACAGGTCTTCCAGAAGCATCTCAAGGTCAAGAAGAGGTTGGAACAAGCTAACCAGAAGTACAAGACTTATGCAGAAAAAACACCGGCGTTTCAAGACTTATCAAGAAGGCGATTTGGTCATGGTGCACATCAATAAAAACCGGCTTTCAAGCAGCGGCCCTACTAAGCTCCAACCACGAAAGTTCGGCCCTTATCGGATTGTGCGAAAGATCAACGACAATGCCTATGTATTGGACCTGCCCCCATCGCTAGCCATTTCTCCTACTTTCAACATATAAGACATTCATGACTACCACCCCTCCGGATGATGCAGCTGTAATTCTTAAAGATTCGAGGTCGAATCTCGTTCAAGAAAAGGGCAATTGATGTAGGGAGTATTTGGAGATTGGCATGGACATCATTTCCTGGTCTTTTCTATTTGTTAGTTTTGTTCTTATCGGATCTTTTGCATATATAAGCCAAAATTGAACCACCATTGCAAATATAACCTCCGTTCTAATTGCTTTTTTATTTTTATTTTTTTTAATTCAATTTTTAAACAAAAAGGCTAAAAGCTCCTTCAATTATCTTCAATTAAAAAAAAAAAAAAAAAACATAGAAGATGCCAGCAAAGGAGTCAAAATCCTTACCTACCTTGCCTTCTCCCTCCCTCGCCCAAAAAAAGCCCCCCCTGCCTGCTAACTCACTCATTCTCTATCTCTGATCCGAACTGAAGGCCTCCCTTGCCTAAAAAACCCCCCTGCTAACTCACTTTCCTCTTATCTCCCTCTCACCCAGTCGGCAAAAAAAAGACCCATCCACCCATCTCACTCACTCACTCTCCTCTGCTAAAGATGACAACAAAGGTGGGGGGACCTCACTCACGGACTCTCCCTCTCACCCAACCGGCAAAGGGTGATTGAAAAAACAAAGAATAAGGCCCTAGTCCAGAGAAAAAAATTTTGGACCGGCATGACAGGTTAGGCCGGTCATGCCGGTTAGGAAAACCAGAAAAGTGTTTCTTTAGTGTGGTGATCGAAAAAACAAAGAAGAACACCCCGGTCCGGAGAAAAATTTTTCGAACCGGCATGACCGGAATGGTCATGCCGGTCAGGAAAACCAGAAAAGTACTACTTTTGATGTGGTGATCAAAAAAACAAAGAAGAACACCCCAGTTCTGAGAACAATTTTCCTGACCGGCGTAACCGGTCAGGCCGGTCAGGAAAACCAGAAAAGTGTTTCATTGGTGTGGTGATTGAAAAAACAAAGAAAAACACCCCGGTCTGGAGAAAATTTTTTCAAAACGGCATGACCGGTCAGGCCGTTCATGCGGGTCAGGAAAACCAGAAAAGTACTACTTTGATGTGGTGATCGAAAAAATAAAGAAAACACCCTGGTCCGGAGAAAAATTTTCCTGACCGGCATGACCGGTCAGGCCGGTCATACCGGTCAGGAAAACCAGAAAAGTGTTTCTTTGGTGTGGTGATCGAAAAAACAAATCAGAACACCCCGATCCGGAGAAAAATTTTCTGGACCAGCATGACCGGTCAGGCCGGTCATGCCGGTCAGAAAAACCAGAAAAGTATTTTTTTGGTGTGGTGATCAAAAAAATAAAGAAGAACACCCCGGTCCAGAGAAAAATTTTCCGAACCGGCATAACCGGTCAGGCAGGTCATGCCGGTCAGGAAAACCAGAAAAATACTACTTTGGTGTGGTGATCGAAAAAATAAAGAAGAAGACCCCGATCCGGAGAAAAATTTTCCGGACCGGCATGACCGGTCAGATTGGCATGGTCAGGTCGGTCATGCCGGTCAGGAAAACCAGATAAGTGTTTATTTGGTGTGGTGATCGAAAAAACAAAGAAGAACATGCATTGTATCCTTCTTCAATGTGTCTTTCTTGTCCAATGTCACATCTTTTTAAATTTAAAATTAAACTTAAATTTCAAAAAGATTATATGTGATTTTTAATTTTAATCAAAATTACAAAATATCAAAATTTAAATAAAAATCCGGTTTATTAAATTTTAAATTCAAAAAATTTTGAAATTTTGAAATTTCAAATTTAAATCCACAAAATT